>CM077148.1:140771590-141337877 GCA_039583875.1 Platanthera guangdongensis
AAGTGAGCTTCAAACATCAACTCCTCACGGAGCTTGCCGAACTATGGTATACAAATCCTTCTGTCCTTCCTCAGAATCCCATCAATTAACTCGCAGGCGCTGCTCTCACCCATTTGAGCTTCCACCACGTAAGGCTGAAACTCCACATCCAAATAAGTCGCTTCACAAATACCATCGGATAATTCATTCTGCATTTCAATCCAGTTCAACCGAGCCATGCTAGACTCTCCCCTTGCTATGCACTCCAAGCCGAGGGACTCCCTGTACAGCACCAACCGCTCATCATGAGCTTCGATCCAATTCCATTGCCTAGAGTATTTTCTACTCAAGGCATCTGCCACCACATTGGCTTTGTCTGGCGTATATTGAATCGCCACCTCATAGTATCAAAGGAACTCGACCTATATGTGTTGCCGCATATTCAAGTCCTTCAGATCTAGGAGATAATTTAGGCTTTTATGATCCGTGAAGATCTCCACCTTCGCGCCATAAATATAGTGCCGCCACAATTTCAACGCAAAGATTACCACCGCCAATTCCAATTGATGGACGTGGTAATTCCTCCCATGAGGCTTCAGCTGCCTAGACCCATAGGCTATCATACTACCATGTTGCACCAAAACGCAACCCAAACCGCATCCCGATGCGTTACTGAAAATTTGAAATCCTTCGGTCCCTTTCGGTAGACTTAGGATTGGAGCTCTCATCAGTCTTTCCTTCAGTATCTTAAAAACCTGATTGCACTCCTGAGTCCACACAAACTTTTGCTCCTTACGAGTAAGTGAAGTGAGGGGTAGAGCTATCCACGAAACGTTTTCTACAAACCTTCTATAGTACCTAGCTAGCCCAAGAAAACTTCGGACTTCCGCCACTGTTCTCAAGATCGACCAATCTCTGATGGCCTCCACTTTTGTTAGATCTACTGCCACACCATCCCCACTAATCACATGACCAAAAATGCCACCTTCTCTAGCTAGAACTCGCACTTCGAGAACTTTGCATAAAGCTTGTTCTCTCTCAACACTTGCAAGACTACTCTCAAGTGAGTCTCATGCTCCACCTCCGATTTGGAGTAAACAAGAATGTCATCAATAAAGACAACTACAAAAGAATCCAAGTATTCCCGAAATACTCGATTCATCAAATCCATGAATATGGATGGTGCGTTCGTCAGCCCGAATGGCATCACCGAGAACTCAAAGTGACCAAACCTCGTACCAAATGCTGTCTTGGGTATGTCCTCGTCTCAAATTCGCAACTGATAGTATCCTGACTTTAAGTCTAACTTTGAATACACCACCGACCCAACCAACTGGTCGAACGGGTCGTCTATACGAGGAATCAAATACTTATTCTTGACAGCCAATTTATTCAACTCTCGGTATTCTATGCACAACCGCATACTACCATCTTTCTTCTTCACGAACAACACAGGCGCGCTCCACGATTAAGAACTGGGTATGATGTACCCCTGCTCCAACAGTTCCTGCAACTATACCTTGTGTTCGGTCAACTCTTTTGGTGCCATCCTAAACGGAGAACATGATTCTGGCCTAGCCTCTGGCACTAACTCAATCGAGAAATCAATCTCCCGTCGAGGAGGTACTCCAGGAAGTTCATCAAGAAACACATCCTCGAACTCTACCTCTACGGGCACTTCCCCAAGTGATAACTTGGAAAGGCAAACCTCCAATAATGCTATAAGAGCTACTCCCCCTGGTTAACTGCCCGTACCAACTGCATGGCCGAAATCAGGAACACGCCACTCAATTAAGGCCCTCAAACTTAACTTCTATCTACCCTTCGCTTCTTAGGGCCACCACCTTGGATAGGTAATCAATACTGGCCTGCTGCTCCTCTAGCAAGTCCATTCCCAATATAACATCAAACTATACCAAGGGTAGGACCGATGCTATTAACACGAAGTCAACTCTGCCTAGCTCCCAACAAATGCGCCCTATTGACTCGGTGGTCATGGATGACCCATTAGGCGCGCACCTTCAGCTCTGCGTCCACTGAGAACGACTCATCTCTAATTCTCCAGATAAAACTTTCTGCAAGAAAAGAGTTTGACGCTCTCATATCAATCAATACCCTAGCGGGGTATCCGGAAACTAACACAAAGCCTAAAATAGAGGCATCAAACATAAACAGTTTGAAAGTATGAAGTATAAGATTTAATTTAAACTTCATCATACCTGTCACCACATCGGGTTAGCAGATCACTTCCTGCTGCCCAAGGTTGTAAGACCTTGGTTGCACCGGTTGGAACCGAGAAGCACTAGACTCCACCATCTTCCCTTTCTCTGAGGCATTGGGGCCGGAGCGCACAGTCTGCTCCTGCCTTGGATCCTGCTCAGCACCTGCCTATTACAAAAATGAGCTATGTGCCCCACCTTGCCACAATTAAAGTATATCGGTGGTCCCTTAGAGTGATACCCTCCGGATGCTTTTCTCACCGCACTTGAATGGGTGAGGCTTTTTCTTCCATCTATTCCCTTCGGACTTACCTTGGGATTGATAGGGCTTCCCTTCCACTTGCTTGGGCGCGAAACCCTTACGACATTGGGTTCGCTCAAGATCACTCTTCAATGTCGTGGCAGCCTCAACTAGCTCATTGAAACCAGCTCTCTTCATGGCGATGAGGGGTTGACTTAGATTCTGCCTCAGCCCCTGGTAGAAGAGGTTATCCCTCTCATCTTCGTCTGCCATTATTGTTCCTGCATAACGACCCAACCGAGTGAACTCCTGTACATACTCGTCCACCATCTTATCCCGCTGCACCAAGTGCAGAAACTGCCTTTGGAGGACCAACCTTGTCAAAACAAGAATGTACTTCTTTAGGAAAGCATTAACAAACTCTTCCATGGTCGGGGTACGTCCGGTAAACTGGCGGCCGCTATGGCTCATCTATCATAACTTCGCGTCTCCCTCCAACATGAAGGCCGCAAACTCAGATTTCTTATCCTCTAGTGTCTCTGTTGCCCTCAGAAGCTCTTGCATCCATGCCCACCAATCCTTCTCATCTCTTCATCTCCATGCCGGTCTCCATGTGCCCGACAACCACCCTTACAGCCAACGACACTGCTCGCCTGGCTTCTCCGCTCGGCACGGCCATCACCGTATCCGGGGTAGCAGGAGTTGCTTCCTGAGCAATAGGGGTTGCTACTTGAGCTGTCGCTGCAGCTTGGGCTGCCACCATTGCTTCTGAAAGCATGCAATAAAAATCGGTCGTGTTTACACCCATGCCCAAAGGACACTGAGTAGTAGCGCTGCTCGCTGAAAGCTCTTCTCTTGGTCTCGACGTACCAGCCTTGTAGCTTGCACTCTTACAAAAGCAAGAAAATAAGAATCAGTCTTGAATACAAGACTTCAAACATAAGGACACTCATGGTCCGCATTACTCCTATGTGGATAACTTCTATACGCGATCTGATTACATTAAATAGACAGCCCTAACTGACCTTGGACGCAACCCGTCTCTGATACCAAATTGTAACACCTCTCCTTTAATGACCGTATAATATGGGTCTGGCCGGGGCCCCACAACATAGAGACGCTACAGCTTTAGCGTTAAAAGATGATATTTACTACCCAATCTCAAAACTCAATATCAAATAACTGCGGAAACAGAAAACGAGACCAGAAGCTATCCACATATATAAGAGTATCGAAGCGGCCTTAAGGCCTTACAACAATAGAGGGTCCAACACTCAAATGAATACATCAAGCATCAATGTGCATAAGCACTCCTAAACTACCTCGGCATGCAAGCCGGAAAACATTGCATCAAACATACAATGCCACAAACTAGAGCTAATACAAAATTTGTAACACTTTATGAGGCTTAAGCCTTTTTGTCCTGCGAGCTAGCTCCTTCTTGCGATCCTTGCCCTGTAAAAATTGGTGGTTTACGTGGGTCAGCAAAGGCTGACCTCAAACTGTGTAACCAACACATCTCCTCCTGACTGCCCCTAACGGACCCCGGGGTACCCCTCCAACTTGCAAGTCAGCACTTCGTATACCATATACATAAACATGTAAAGCTCTAAAAGAACAGGTTTGGATGTCTCAAACAACAAACACGTTTTCTATATTGAGCATAAAATAAAAAGTGGCCTACTATACAGTATGTAGGCAAAACCCGGGCTTCACCCAAGGCACCATATTGCGTATGCAACTAGCACATCATCATAACATCTGGGTACTTCCAAATTCCCCATTGGCGTTAAGCTGAAAAAAATGGGTACTGCAATTCCCCTAACGACATACAAGCCGCCACACAGAAATCTTGCCAAGGCCCCACCAGCTCGTGGGTCTTAGACCCGGGCTTGCCTGCAAACTCTTATTTTGCGCGTCAGGATTCCATCTCACACACAAACCGATTATAAGAACAGTTGTTGGACCCCACCCGTCGGCTTCATTGCCCGGGCTTGTCCCATGATTGGCATTCTCGTCAGTCTCACAAAAGGGAACTTGTCTCACCAGGACACTCTCCCCACATGACTCGCACGTCACGGGATAGCCAGCCAACCATGGAGACAAAGTAGCACGTTAGCACATCACAATCCATAATCATTCCCACCCTAATCCATCATTTGTACTGCAACGACCCCGCGCACCAAGGAAACCATCTACTGCCAATGCGGGGCTAACCTTGTCCACCAAGGAAATCATCTACCTCGAATACGGAGCTAACCTTATCTAGTTCCGGTTACACGTACTCACTCGAGCAAAGGGGGAAATCACATACATCACAAACGGCATCTTGCCGCAATGGATTTCTACAAAAACCTTAAAGCTTGCTATGCAACATTACCGAGTCGGACTAACAGTCGTGACTACGACTTCACCCACATGCCTAGTCCACTAACGAAGCAGATCTCTAATGTAAAATCATACCGGGGACAGACTTAATCAACCCGGAGATTTCTCTTAAACCATGGTGACCCAAACCCCTCTCATTTGAGAGATTTGGTGCCCAAAAGCTTGAATGAAAAAGAAGCTAAGCATGCTTCCTAGAAACTAAGAGGAGAAGTATCGTTACCTTACGACCCCTCTTCCTACCCATGAGAACTTAGCCGGATGAAAACCACCGCAACAGACTTGTCTCCGCGGATCTGGACTCGGCTCGCGATTTGGGCTCTGAAGCTTCTCCGGCAGCCGGATCTCTCCTTCACCTTCTTCC
Source organism: Platanthera guangdongensis (assembly GCA_039583875.1). Taxonomy (NCBI): domain Eukaryota; kingdom Viridiplantae; phylum Streptophyta; class Magnoliopsida; order Asparagales; family Orchidaceae; genus Platanthera; species Platanthera guangdongensis. The sequence goes on from CM077148.1 coordinate 140,776,779, forward strand.
TTGCTCTCCTCTCTCTCTAAAACTTTAGAAAGAGAAAACTTGACGAGGAATGGGGGTTTCAAACCCTATTCCGGACTTATCACAGCAAGGATAACTCTGAACCATTAGATCCCATTAGAAGGAATCAGATGGCCACGATTCGCACTTAAAACCAAACTCCTGGGCCGAACACGGCTTGTGACACGCCCGTGTCCAAGGCCGTGTGCCTCAATAGACACCGAAAACATCGTCGTGTCACTCAGTATACGCCCGTATTGCTGGGCGTGTTCCTCCATCGACATGGGACCAAACAAGACCCGAGAATAACACGGGTACTTCACACGCCCGTGTCACATTTGACATGCCCGTGTCAAACCCGAAAACGCCTGTGCTCCAGGTCGTGTTCCTCTCCTAACATGACTTGACTAACAACCCGAGCAGGACACGGCCTAGGACACGCCCATCTCTCAGGCCGTGTTCGCTGTCTCGACGATCGTCGACTGCATTTTAGTCGACCGCTCGGAAAACTCGTCGAACCTGAGCACGACACGGCCTTGGACACGCCTGTGTCCCAGGCCGTGCTCACTGTCTCGACACTTCGTCGAGCTCAGTTTATCGGCCACCCGGGTTCTTCGTCGAACCCGAGCACGACACGGGCTTGGACACGCCCGTGTCCCAGGACGTGTGACCCCTACCAAGACCCCAACTTGTCTTAAAATGCAGTCCATCCCTCTTTCGAGTTTTCAGGGCATTACACTGCAAGCACGCCCGATTTCTCCAAGTAATCATATATATGAGTATATCTCTCATCAATATCTAAAATCATCAGAATTCTAATAGTTCCGTCATACATAGCAGGGTAGGTGGAGACTGGCACCCAGGACCTCTTTGAAAAGCTACGGTGAGTAGACTAGAAACTCGACAAATCCATATCCTGAATAAAAACAATGAAAATATTAAGTAAAATATATAAAAAGGGGGATAACCAAAAACAACACAATAGAAAATTGAAACAGGCCTCTAGATCCTACCATCGGGCAGTAATGTTTTATCACCAGGAGGTAGCGTCACGGACTGTCATCTTCCTCCACCGCTAGATACTTTTCAAAGACTTGAACTTGTGTTAAAATCTCCTCTCAAACACAGTAGAAAACACAGATCCATGCTTATGAGGAGTAGATCAGAGAGATTAACCAAGATCCAAAAATGATTATAAATCCAACAGAGAAAATCGCGAAAAGCTATACAGATGAACTTCTGGATCCAGATCTCACCAAAATTGTGATTTTTATGTGAATCGGTCACTTAAAAAACATCAAATACGCATGATCCAAGATTACATAAGCTAGATTCATGAAAAACAGCGATGATCCGTAGCCAAAACTCAGACATCAAACTTCAAACAATATCAAAACCGCTACGAATCGCGCCCAGAAACACATGAGATCTAAAACATATACCCCTAAAGTCCATAATAATAGATATTAGGGAGAGAGAGAGAGAGAGGAACAGAGCACCTCAAGATGAAGACGAGAGCTAGGGTTGAGAAAGTTCTTGTATGATGCTGGGCGGAACAAGTGTTAGGTTGAGAAAGTTCTTGTACAGGCACATGGATTTAACACCCCACCCTACGACACGTGTGTAGCTCCTCATGGACATCCATCACTTAGTACGAGGCTAGGGTGTTTACATGGTATTTGGGTCAAGTGTGTCATGAGTATTCTTATGACTATTATGGTATAACACGAACGATGTTTCACACCCAATGACTATTCCACATGCAAAATTGTCTATCATATTGTCTGAAAGTAAGGGTTAGATCTGAAATACTCTAGAGGGAGGGGGGAGGGGGTGAATTGAGTATTTAGGGTTTATAAAATTTTTCTAACTAATTCAATCTAGTTCTAGTGCTTCAGGAATTAAATTAAAAACACAAACACAACAACCTAGTTATTACAGCCACAGCAAGAACAAAAGAAAAAAGAGCAACCCAAACAACACAAGAATTTTGTAGTGGTTCCCCTAAACTTTGGCACATCCACTGTTCTACCACCCTAAGGAATCCACTCAGGTTTTTGATAAGGTGACTGCCACTAATAAGCTTTTGATCAGGTGCTCAAAAACTAAACCTCAAGACTTTTGATCAGGTGACTTGAAACCAGGAATAACTTTTGAAGGGAGTTAAGAACCCTTTATACAGTGGGGGTGAGAGTGTGATTGTGACTTCTCTTTCTCAGATACAATTGAGAATACTTTCAGTGGAAAAATGATGTTAGCAAAGGCTCCCCCTGAGATATAGAATGGTTCAGGAAATTGAAGCCTTGCTGTAGGGTGATAGGTCTTCAAGCTTTTGCTTTGACCAGATGAACTCCCGATACTTCTTGATAGATTGAATGTTTGTTGTCCTTTGAAGAATTCTGGATTAAAGACAGAAGAAAACTTTTGATTTGAATGGTTGTTCTTCTTCTTCTACGGCTTGATATTCTTTAACTGGTATAGGGCTAGGGCTTCTTGTCTCTTGACAGTGTTGTTGCCCTGTGAGCTCTATAGTCTGTATGTTCTCTGTGTGTTGTCGAGAGAGATGAAGAAGATGCTTATTCACTGTATTTTCTGACTACTGCTGGAGAGCTGTTCAGGAAGAGAAAGAAAATCCCTTTTATATTTTCCATGTAAATTTCCTTTTGAAGTTTGAATTCCTTTCTTCATTCAATGTTGACAGCATGGAGAATATTTGCATTGATTGTTTTCCCCAACTGTCCCATGGAAAAACGACAAGCAATAATCCTGATGAAGACTGTAATCAATGCTTTCTTCTAACGGTAATATTCAGAGAATATTTATGCATTGATTACTCAGGAATTATTGCAATAGAAAAGAGACAGTGGGAGCGAAATTTCTAAGTCTGGAACTTTACAGAATTCGTTGAGCAGAATTCGTCGATCTGTGTCCAGAGTTCGTCAAACAGAGAAGTCAAGTTCGTCGACCAGATAACCTTCGTTTGTCAAGCTGAGATCCAAGATCGTCGGCCTAAGAACTGACAACTACTTTCTCTAGAACCGTCAATTCTGTGCATCAAGTTCGTCGAGCTGAGAATATAACTTCGTCGACTGAATAACAGAACTCCATGTTTCTTGGACTTGAGAATGTTGAAGTAACATGTCCAGAAATCGTTGACCTCAGAACTGGGTTCGTCGACCTGAGAACTAGTTTCGTCTAGCTGAGAACTTCTAACTACTACTTGATAAATCTTGCCAAGACTGTGCTCTAAGTTCGTCGAGCTGAGAAGTTGCGTTCGTCGACTGGAGTATGATTCTGGACTTAGAATACTTAGTTGTTTATGGTGTTATAGTGTTGAAGTAGATGATCCAGAAATCGTCAAACTAAGATCCAAATTCGACGAGCTGATATTCTTACTTCGTCGACTAGAGTGTGAAGCTGAACTTCAAATACTTAAATGTTTCTGGAATAAGATGTTGAAGTAGAACACCCTGAGATCGTCGACCTGAGAACTAAGTTCGTCGTCCTGAGAACTAAGTTCGTCGACTGGAGTTAAGTGTGAAGAATTCTGGACTTCATGTTGAAGTATACTCTTGAATTCGTCAACCTGAGATTCAAGTTCATCGAGCTCAGCTTAGTGAATTGTCTCTGATTTCATCGAGCTGAGCACGACTTTCGTCGACCTGAGTTCGACGAACGTCGAACTCATTTTTGAGTCTTCGAAATTTCTCTAAGTCTTGAGTCTTCTGCAGTCTATTGATGGCTGATCCATGTGGTGTTCACTCTAAGGACATGGCCTAGACTCTAGAATTCATACATGACCCTGGCTATACATGTTAGGTCAAACATCCTAACTTAGTGAACTATCCCAAATCCAATTAGGGATCCAACAATCTCCCCCTATTTGGGTAAGGTCACTAATTACAGACTCGCATTAATAACAAAGAAATAAAACATATATCTGGCATGAATAATTTAAAATAAGCAGTAGATATATATATACATAGTGTAAGTCCACCTAGTGTCAACTATCTTCACCTATGGGGGGGGGGGGAATAGGTGACGTGCAGCGTTTTTTGCGGAATTTAAATTGTACCTGCACACGAAAAAAAACAACACAGCACAATAGAGTACACAAGCTATTTATAGTGGTTCCCCGACTTGGGTACATCCACTTTCCCCCTTCGACCTATCTCCCAACAAGGGACGACTCGGTGACTTCTCCAACAGGATTGAAATCCAATCCTTGCACTATTGGAAGGAACCCTTCCACACGTAGGAGTCAACACTCCCACAACATGGGTTGCACCCAACCCTTACAGCACGGAACCACCGTTCCTTTACAACAAAAATAAAATAGAATGTACAAGAGATACAAACTACGTTTGGAGACAAGGGTGTCCCTCTTTGTTGACGACGTGTTCTTGAAGTCCACAAAGAGTTCACAACCCTAGATCTCTCTTGGAGAGGATCTCCCCGAACCGGCGGAGGCAAGATGGACGGAGGCTAGGTTCACGGGATCAGCGACAATAATGATGCGTGGCTGCTATTCTTTGGAGATCCAAACTTCGTAGCGAAGCAAGCTAGGTCTACCAACGGTCACACTAGGATCAATCGTCTCGATCGATTCGGATGGGGAAGATTTTCCCGATCTACAAATCAAGAGACAAAAGATCTCTGGTTAGACATGTGAGACGCTAAGCTTAGCTAAGCTTCTGTCGTAGGAGGATCTGGGCGAAACCATGATCAAACGGCGACCAACTTGGCGAGATCGGCGACGGCGGCGGCGGCGGAGCGGAAATAGCGATCTAGGTCACGTCGCGGCTCGTGTATTTCTTTTCTTCTTCGCTGCTTTTACTGTTCAAAAATACCCGTGTATTTATACACTGTAGACACTTTCAATATGACCGTTGTGGGTCCCACAAGTAGAAACCCGAAATCCGGTTCAAAATAGTTCCTGCGGCAGAATCCGGTCCAGCAGCTTCCAGAGAAATCGCTAAGTAAAAATTGGCGAGAATCGCAGGTGATTCTCGACGAATCGGCGAGAATCAGTTAGTGATTCTCGACGATTCGTCGATAATCACTAGTGATTCTCGCTGAATCACTTGTTGATTCTCAACAAATATTACTTGGTGTTCATGATCTGCTCAGCGATGGGTTCGGCGAGAATCACTAGTGATTCTCGCCGAATCTTACTTGCCACCGTTTTGAGGTAGCCGGATAGAGTCGGTGAGAATCACTAATGATTCTCGACGATTCGGCGAGAATCACTAGTGATTCTCGTCGAATTATACTTAGACGAATTTTCGTCTTTCCACCCAAGAGCTGCTCCTTGACCCATCCTTGATCCTTGTCTGCTCTTGTATAAACACGTCCCTGTACTTGAAAGTAAGTGCACTCCAATAGAGAGAGTACACGTAGGCCAACACACTGATCTGCTCAACAAGGGATTACGTCGTACAGACCCGTGTATATTGACCTACTACACCCTGACATTGGTGTGCACTTAGCGTGGAATAACTGCAAGCACAACTTAAGAGGTTTCATTAAATACATTGTGAATTCATCTTAGCTTGACAGGTGGCTTCCTCAAATCCAGGTAATTGTGGATACAATAACCAACAATCTCCCCCTATTTAACGAAGCCAAAACCCTACTAGCTAAGATAAATAACACCAACCAGATAATACAAACAACATTCAGAATTTAAATATGCAGCACAAGATAATATAGGCAGACAAATCAAGACTTGAGTCATTCATAATTTCAGATGCATATATATATATATATATATATATATATATATATATATATATATATATATATATATATATATATATATATATATATATATATATATATATATATATATATATATATATACATAATCTCAAGATTGTTCAAATAATAACAATAACCATTAATCGTTCTTAATAGAGAATGACAAGCTATAAAGTTTTGACTATTTTTCTTTGGCTAAGTCATCCTTGAGTTTTTGCGCCAAATACTTCTTTCTTTGCCTCTCCATATACTCTTTGGGCTTCGGATAATATCTAGGAGGAGGAGCTTTATCTGCCGCCGTGTTGGTCCTGAAGAAGATGTTTCGTTTTGCTTCATACGTCTTGTGCATTTCCCACTCATACTAGCTGTATACTTCGTTTCGATTGATTTCTCCTTTTTCCTGTAGCCAGAAGGTGTCCAAGATGATATTCTTTGAAACTGGACTCCACTTTTCATTTCTTACTTCCTCCTCACTCAGTCGAATTCTCTTTTCAGCTTGTGTCTCCTTGGAGGTCCCTTCTTGAGCTTTTCTCTTGCCCGTGGCTTTTGCTAGGTACTCTTGGTCAAACATGCTCATCAGTTTTGCTTTAGAAATAGCCCTAGCATCAGCTTCACTCATGGGAACATCTGCAGCACTTACTTCCTCAGCAGCACTTACTCCCACAGCAGCTGTAGTAGTATCAGGAGCATGAATACCTGCAGGATTCAAATCGACGCCTAACGCCTGTTGGAGCATCCACCAGCAGCTGTCATAGACATATTTGTTTGACTGTTCGAAATTTGTGATCATGATTCTTGAAGCTCGGCCATCTTAGCTATATATTCCTTCTCCCCTTTTTGGCTTCGACTGCGATGGAGTTTGCATAGGAGTGCAGTGAGTCATCAATATGCGTTGTCGTCCTGGAGAATTCAGTGACCAATGCTTGTTGATTGGCGTTGAGAGTTACCATATTACCGTCAAACTTTTGAATGTTGTTTGCTACAACATGAGCATTCTGATTTACTACTGCAAGAGTATCAGTGTTCTTTTTCAATCCGGCCATAAGAAGTGTGACAGCTTGGCCGGCCGCGGTATACTTTTCTTCAAATTTCTTTTCCATCACGTCAAGTTTATGATTGATCTCCACCATATTCTTGAGCATGAGGTTTTCAGATTTATTAATCCTTTTCAGAGCATTTTATTTTGAGCTTTTTTAAAAGAGGCCTTAAGCTCATCCACTATGCCCTGAATGATATTCACGGTGTGAGTGGCTATATCATCTCGAAGAGGAATATTCTGAGGCACTTCCTGGCCTTGCTCTTCAGCAGAAGCACCTGTAGAGCTAGACACCAGCACAGTCTCTACTGGGGGAATGCTAGCGGCCTCTGTAGATTTCTCTGACTCCCCCTCCACTTGTGCACCAATGTTCTCAGGAACCATCTCAGGTGCATGCTTGTTAGATGGAGGTTCAATGATATCCTGAGTCTCCACTGCGTCCTGTCCCTCATTTCCGTCTTCCTCTCCTTCATCATCCATGAAATCATCTTCATCAGCATCATCTTCCAACTCTTCATCAGCAGCCTCCTCTACCGCACCTCCGGCTCCTAGATTGTTCAGGTTCAGGGCCTCCACATTCTCCGGCATAGCTTCACTATCTTCTTGTATAGCTGCCACCGCATCTCTGGCTATCTGGGAGATGTCAGATACGATGTGAGCATCAGTGGGTAGAGACTCCCCCTCAATTCCTGCCGTCAAAGCATCAGGAATTTCACTGGGGATTACTGCTGGAGATACGTCCTGTTGTTCTTCCACGGCAGCCTTCCCAATTCGCCTCTCCCATCTGTCAAAAACACTTGAGTCAATCTTCTTGAAGTAGTGTAGAGGAACACCTTTACTCATGCCATACTTGTCTCCATTCAGTTGATTGAGATACAGACTTATGATTCGGCCAAAGCTCGGAGAGCTCAGGGTGTCCTTTATCTTCTCAAACAGCAAAGCCCCCCAGTTGAATCTTTTTCGGCAGACAATTGCCACCAGGATCTTGAACATATCTGCAGAGATATGGTCATGATAGCCCGGCTTGCAGATGAGTACCTTTCCAATTATGTCTGACAGAAGCCTCCCTTCTTCATTCATATCCTTGCGCTTGATCGACCGTGTTCCTCGTGGGAGACCACAGAATAAGAGAGTCCTGTTTTTGTCTTCTTCCTCAAGATAGTCCTCGTGCTCCGAGCTAGAGAGCTGCAGGAAGCGGGTCAGCTTGCTGGCAGACATCTTGATCTTTGCCCCAGCCACCTTGCTTTTGATAAGAGAGTCGCCATTCCTGAGTTTTGCGGTAGCGAAGAACTCCAACACCTCTTTGTCCAAGATTTTGCACGGGTGCTCCAGGGCGAATGAGAGACCAGCCTCTTCCAGCATCAGAATGATGTTTCTAAATTCGTCAGAGGCATGAGAGAACCCTGTTCGAACTAGCTCGCAACCAGTGACCAGCCCAGCGGTTGTCCTTGGAGCCATTGCAGATCAAGGGAGAGAAGCCCTACTCTACGCTTAATCAAAAATCAAAAAGGAAGCGACACTAGTGAACAAGTTCAAGTAAGGGTGAGGGGGGTGGTTACCTAAAGGCGTAGACGGTGAGATAGTTCGATGAAGACGAGGGACACCCGATGAGTGCACGCAGAGAAATTCCTGGAAGAAGGAATCGAAACCGGGAGAGATCGTCGGTGAGAAACTTCCCTGGGTGAGAAACTTCGGCGGGATTCTTGCGAGAAACCTTCGGTGAGAAACTAGCGGATTTGGTGAGTTTCCGGCGGAGTTCGGCGGGATTCGGCAGGATTCGACGGAGCCTGCACGATTCCTGGTGAGTTTCCTGCGGAGTCCTGCGGAGTTCTTCTTCGCTCAACGAAAATCCTGCGGAGTTCTTCTTCGCTCGACGAAAATCCTGCGGAGTTCGGCGGGATTTGGCGAGAACCTTGCGGGAAGACGATTCGGCGAAGACCGTGCGAGATTCGTAAGGAATGTGAAGAGTCGGCGGGAATGGGATTCTCCTTAAATGTGATTCTCCTTAAATGTGATTCTCCTTAAGGCCAAGCTATTAGGGTTTGAGCCGGCGTTTCCATATAAATTAATTTAAGCATCTTCTAAGTATGTAAATACTTCGTAAGGCCAATCTACGCTTGTTTTCAGTGAACTAATTTAAGCCTGTAGACGTTAGATCTCGAGTCTACCAGGGGAATTTCTGATAAGTCTTCAATATTGTATCTATGGTTTATGTTCATCATGTTAACATATCCTTAGATGTACCCACACAATGGTGTAAATATAGGTATAACTATATATACATATATATATGTAAATGTGGATACAATATGACTCAAGTCCTGGAATTGATCAAACATACCTGGGATTATGAGAGTTATCATTTAATCCCTCAGGTAAAACATTTTAGGAGCTCAATGTGAATATACTCAAGTAGATATCACATCTGGTATTCCAGATGCTTGTTCCAATTTAGTCTTGAGCCACCTACTGTCTAGTTCTCATCATATTCACGGGAACCTAGACTACCCTGCAAGAAAGAATTACTTTACCTTAGGAACCCAAATCATATTGGGTCCTAGGTTCCTGTTAGCATAAGCACTCGACTGCCTTCCTTCAGAAAACCTGTCAGGAAGGCTACCTCTGCTCAGAAAATGTGGATAAGCCCTTGCCTTTGGCATAGAGGGGTTGTGCCAACAGTCGATGGCAAAGTATCCCACTTTGCCACAGCACCAACACGGGTGAATGTTGTATCGTCGTTTCTAACCTGATCTAGTGACTGAGGTAGTCACGGTCCTAGGTCTTAACGGGATAGGGCATGATCTCCTAACAAAATTTCCTCTTCCACCGTGACACGTGGAAGGGTGGAAGGAATGTATGTTGCGAGCATCATGAGGCCGGGGAGGTGGTGCCTTCCTTTCAGGCATCCCCCTTCCTGAGGCCCTATGAAAACTCACACCATGACTTCTAACTTCCATGTCCTGTGTCCTCGGGTGGTGAGAAGTGTTTTGTGAGCTGGTACATGAAGATTCACACCGAGTTGAGGCAGTGGCAGTGAATACAAAGGGCTCAGAATGAGCCTTAGGTATTCTCTCATGGGTGGCCACAACGACCCTTGCACTACGGGTGTCTCCACATGAGGACAGATCACCCTTGCAGTGACCATGATTGTTCCTGTGGTCATACCTGAAGGCATGATGAGTTGCCTTCCTGCTTGGAGTGGGGGGTCGGAATACCGTTTCCCCGTTTCTCCACGAATTGATAATCCGGGAGATCCACCCATTTTCTTGTTTTCTCTTTATAGTATCAACCTTGGAAAAGTTTGATACTATTCTTTTCTCATTCTCTAGACTACTTTCGAGAGCTGAGATTTTAGAGTCCTTGACCTTGTTGGATGCCAATTGGAGAACCAACAAGATCTTCAGTCGAGCAATCTCTTGAGCTTGCTCCTCAGCAAGTAGGTTGCTTGTCTGAAGGGCTCTCTTCAGGGAATCAGCATTTTCTGAAGGAAGGCAGTTCCTGTCTTCAGAAACTTCAAGAGAGACGGGACATGATGAAGAAGTTACCTGCTCTTCTGTGTTATTGTCATTAGAGCCAGTGACCATTGTGTCATCCTCATCAGAGCTGCTTTCCCCACTGGCCTCTTCAGTCTTTGACACGGACACTGGAGCTCTGATGTTGTCCGAGAGATCCTTGCCTTCATCTTCAGAGGTGAAGACCCCCACATAGGCTTCATCCTCTGGTTGACAGCAGATTCCAGCTTTCTCTGACCCCCCCATCAGCTCAGAGATCATCACCCACATAGATTTAACCGTCCTACATTTTTCCAATCTAGAGCGAGAAGCTCCAGACCAGATATCCAAGATAATTTGACGAATCCTCTTGTCCAAGTTAAATAGTGACAGTTCCATCTCTGACATCTCTGCAATGCACTTGGGCACTTCGATATTCTTTCCAGAGCAGGAGGTCTTCATAGGAATAAAAGGACCCTCTTCTAGGATGAAAGATGCTCGAGGATCGATGGCCTCCAAGTGATATGACACCCTCATCCTCCAGACGGGATAATACTCCTTTGTACATGCGGGAAGTCTTAGTGGAGATATCTCATAATCCAGCTCCATGCTTCTGACACCGGTGGCAGGATACTACTCAAGGTGTAAACCTTTTTGATGAGCAACCTGGCTCTGATACCACTTGTAAGTCCACCTAGTGTCAGCTATCTTCACCTATGGGGGGGGGGAATAGGTGACGTGCAGCATTTTTGCAGAATTTAAATTATACCTGCACACGAAAATAAAACAACACACCACAACAGAGTACACAAGCTATTTATAGTGGTTCCCCGACTTGGGTACATCCACTTTCCCCCTTTGACCTATGTCCCAACAAGGGACGACTCAGTCACTTCTCCAACAGGATTGAAATCCAATCCTTGCACTATTAGAAGGAACCCTTCCACACGTAGGAGTCAACACTCCCACAACACGGGTTGCACCCAACCCTTACAACACGGAACCACTGTTCCTTTACAACAAAAAGTAAAATAGAATGTACAAGAGATACAAACTATGTTTGGAGACAAGGGTGTCCCTCTTTGTTGACGACGTGTTCTTGAATTCCACAAAGAGTTCACAACCCTAGATCTCTCTTGGAGAGGATCTCCCCGGAACCGGCGGCGGCAAGATGGACGGCGGCTAGGTTCACGGGATCGGCGGCAACAACGATGTGTGGCTGCTATTCTTTGGAGATCCAAACTTCGTAGCGAAGCAAGCTAGGTCTACCAACGGTCACACTAGGATCAATCGTCTCGATCGATTCGGATGGGGAAGATTTTCCCGATCTACAAATCAAGAGACAAAAGATCTCCGGTTAGACACGTGAGACGCTAAGCTTAGCTAAGCTTCTGTCGCAGGAGGATCTGGGCGAAACCACGATCAAACGGCGACCAACTTGGCGAGATCGGCGACGGCGACGGCGGCGGAGCGGAAACAGCGATCTAGGTCACGTCGCGGCTCGCGTATTTCTTTTCCTCTTCGCTGCTTTTACTGTTCAAAAATACCCGTGTATTTATACACTGTAGACACTTTCAATATGACCGTTGTGGGTCCCACAAGTAGAAACCCGAAATCCGGTTCAAAATAGTGCCAGCGGCAGAATTCGGTCCAGCAGCTTCCAGAGAAATCGCTAAGTAAAAATTGGCGAGAATCGCAGGTGATTCTCGACGAATCGGCGAGAATCAGTTAGTGATTCTCGACGATTCGTCGAGAATCACTAGTGATTCTCGCCGAATCACTTTTTGATTCTCCACAAATATTACTTGGTGTTCATGATCTGCTCAGCGATGGGTTCGGCGAGAATCACTAGTGATTCTCGCCGAATCTTACTTGGCACCGTTTTGAGGTAGCCGGATAGAGTCGGCGAGAATCACTAATGATTCTCGACGATTCTGCGAGAATCACTAGTGATTCTCGCCGAATCGGCGAGAATCACTTGGTGATTCTCGTCGAATTATACTTAGATGAATTTTCGTCTTTCCACCCAAGAGTTGCTCCTTGACCCATCCTTGCTCCTTGTCTGCTCTTGTATAAACACGACCCTGTACTTGAAAGTAAGTGCACTCCAATAGAGGGAGTACACGTAGGCCAACACACTGATCTGCTCAACGAGGGATTACGTCGTGCAGACCCGTGTATATTGACCTACTGCACCCTGACATTGGTGTGCACTTAGCGTGGAATAACTGCAAGCACAACTTAAGAGGTTTCATCAAATACATTGTGAATTCATCTTAGCTTGACAGGTGGCTTCCTCAAATCCAGGTAATTGTGGATACAATACCCAACACATAGAGCTTTGTATCATAATATAAACATGCAGTTTTTGAAATAACAGAAAGACTGAAAACAGTTTATAATTTACTTCTTCTTCCTTTGTTCCTTGTGCTGCTCCTCTTTGGCCTTCTCACCCGACTGAGTAAACTTTATCTCCTTGTTAGGATCTACAGCTTGGGCCTTGGTCATTATCATGTCAGCAGCCCCAATGATATTAAGAGATGTAGCCCTAGGCACTACTGCTTCTGGATGTAGTTTCATATAATCATCAACATTAAAGAACTTGTTAGCCTTAACAAACCTGTTCAGTTCTTCCTTTCTGTATTTGGACATTGTAGAGTATTGAGAGGTATCATTCCCTTCAGCTTTAGCTTTGTTAATCATGGAAAGGCCAACCAGTTCCTGGAACCTATCCATCCTAGCTATTGTAGCTGTCTCTGGATCCTCAAATGGTACCGGTGGGGAAGCAGGTCTTTTGGGGCTTTCAACCTTTGATGTTCAGGGAATTTTTGTTGTTGCTGTTTTTGATGTTGTTGTTATTATTGTTGGTGCTGCTTGTCAGATGAATAATGCCTTTGCTGGCTGCTTCCTGAAGATGAGGTCCTACCCTACTATCTTTGATAAGTTTAAAACTGGGTAGTCCTTTGAGTTGAAGAACTGGAAGCACCAGCAGCTGGTGGAGGAGGAGGAGGAGAGTCCTTTCTAAATCTCTATGGAGGAGGAGAATAACTTCTGCTTTTCTTTCTTTCTGTTCATTCTTGGACAACCACATCCATGTTGGCATGCCCTTGTAGGGTATAATCTTCTGAAGTATATAACAAGGAGTATCATTTGTAGGATTGGGTTTTGGGGCAGGAGGTGGAGGAGCATTCCTCTTCTTAGACACTTTCTTTTTCTTGGGCTCATTATCTGAGTCCTCCTCCTCATCATCATCATCAGTAGAATCCTGAGGATTATCATATATTGCATTTATCTCTTTTAGGGCTTCAGCAGATATCAGAGGTTTCTCAGCCTGGGAGGGAGCTGGAGGAGGAGCTGGAACTAGAACTAGAGCAGGAGTTAGAGAACTGTACACTTCAATGCTTTCAGCAACTGACTTATTTTCCTCTTCTATATTTGCAATTATCAGTGCATCAAGATCTGGCATAGGTGAATCATCCATCACAAAAACTGGAGCAGAAAAATCTGTTGGAGGGGATGAAGTAATGGGTGAAATAGCTCTGGGAGGAGATGGAACAGCTGGAATCTCTGTTACTTCAAAACTGGCCTTTAGTTGCTTGACAACTTTAGGCTTTATTGGTGTGGTGTAAGGAATGATAGCCATGGATGACTTAGTGTTGTATTCTGGAAGAAAGTTCAAATGAACTATATCAAAGTTCTCAACAAATTTAACAAATCTACTATAAGATTTATAATAAACTCACCTGCAGTTGTTATGTCATCTGGGACCTGCTCATCTATGTCCATATCAGATTCAATAAAATGAATTAAATCAAATAAATCTGTATTAGCATCTACTTCTGCTGCTGTTTGTAATGTTGTTAGTGCTACTTTATCAGCATCTGCTGCTAATGCTGCTGCTGTTTCTACTGCTGTTATTTCTGCTACTACTTCTTCATTGAGTGTCTCCCCCTGCCTGCTTTCAGTGTATCCTGGAGCCAGGCCCCTAACTGAAGAGGTAGGAGCAGAAAGAGCAAATATTTGTACAGCTAGGGAGGAAATGGAAGTAGCAAGAGGTGAAATGACTTCTACTATAGTGTTTTTAAGAAGGGGGTAAGAAGTGCAATGAGTTGTGGTATGATGGAGGGATCCAATAGTGAAGCTGCATATGGTGGTGCAGAAGGTGTAGTAGTGGAGACAGAGGTAGGAATGGAGGAGGATGGTGGAGGTGGAGGTGCTGCATCTTGCACGAGTTCATCATAAGGAGTAGATGTAGTGAGGGGGAATGAAGACAGATTGAAGAATGGGATGTTGTCTAAAATGGTGGGTGGGTAAGGGAGATAAAGGTGGTGAGGGAATGTATGTATCAAGGGGGATTGAGGTGGGGTTGGTTGTGGTGATTGAGAAGGAGAGGGTTGATGATATTCCTGAATGGGAGAGGAAGGAATTTCAATGATATTTATTTGTGGAGAGGTTGCAGGAGATGAACCTAGAGTAGGAATATGAGTTGGTTGTTGTGGTTGTTGTTGTGGTTGTTGAAGGGAAGGAATTGTGGAAGAGGGTTGTTGTAGCATCTGATGTTGAGGTGGGATGGATGGAAGTGAGGGAGGTGGAGGAGGGATCTCTTCAGTAGGGAGGTAAGTGGCTAGAGCAGCCCTAGTACTCTCAGAAAGCCTGGTGGAGGAGGAAGAAGCCCTGGAGGGCTTGGTGATTGTCCTCTCCCACCTGTCAAAGAGAGCACAGGTGAGCCTCTTAGAGGCATTTATGAATATGGTCTGGGAGACCAGGGATTTAGCAGCCTTTTCCTTTAGGAAGATCCCTAAGATCCTCCCAAAACAAACTTCTTTCTTTGTATTCTTTTTCTTAATTAGATCAAACATGATCTGAGCCCAGTTAACCTTCTTCTTATTGACCACAACACACATAACCAGGAATTTGTGCCTGGTTATATAGTCATGTGCAGTGTGCTTCCCAGCAACACTTTACCCACAATGTCTGCTAGAAATTTGAACTTAGCAGACAAGTGTTTATTCAGCAACTTATTTGTGGTTTCTCTAGAGTAACCCATCATACCCAACATCACATCATATTCTTCAGTGTTAATTTCCAATTCTTCTTCACCATTGCTTAACCCAAAAAATTTTGTGAGGACGGCGGGATTAAGAGAAATAGCATTACCTGATATTGTCTTTGTCAGAGTGTTCTCATCAATGCTGGAGGAATTATAGACCCATTCTCTGATCTCAGTACCAGATATTTTGATCCTGGTGGACAGCAGAGTCTTTAACTGCTGTTATTCAAGCATTTGCAGGATTTCTAGGAAGATCGGGTCTGAATGCTAGAAGGAATCAAAAGCGACATCAAAGCCGGTGCAAATTTCATTGCCGCAAGATTTCTTGCTGGAATCGCCATGAGAACACCTGTAACAGAAAATGACGATCAAGTGCAAAGGAACTGAAAGCGCAGGATGGAGGTCGAAGAAAACCTAGATATAAGGTTTTCCAGAATATGAATCGACAAACTCCGTTCCATGAAAAATAAAATAATTCTTCGATATGAGGTCGACGAAATAATTTGAAGTTAAGTAATTTGTCGAGCTCAGTCTGAAGATTTGAAGACATTTCATCGAGCTCCGTTCGAAGAAATTTTATTGATGTAGATTCGTCGATCTCCGTTCGACGAAAATGACATCACTCACAGAGAGTTCGTCGATCTCCATTCGACGAATATCTTAAGAACTTTCCCCAGTTCATCGAGCTCCGTTCGACGAACTTTGGCAAATTCGTCGAGTGCAGACAGAAATTAAACTAAGGCTTCTCCATTGATCATTCCAAGCTGATTTATAAAGAACAAGTGATTTATTTCATCCAATGGTTTGGTGAAAATATCGGCTCTTTGTAAATCAGTGTAGATATAGACAAGTTTAATTTTATTTTTGTCTACACACTCTCTAATGAAATGATACCTAATGTCTATATACTTAGTCCTACTATGATGGATTGTATTCTGTGCTATGAATATAGCACTTATGTTATCACATAGTAGAGTTGAATTATTTAAGTTGAAACCATAGTCTAGGAGTTGGTTTTGAATCCACAACATCTAGGAACAACAACTGCCAGCAACTATGTATTCTGCTTCAGCTGTTGATGTAGACACAAATGACTGCTTCTTACAAAACCAAGAGACTATCTCATACCAAGGAACTGGCAAGTTCCTGAGGTACTTTTCCTGTCAACCCTGCATCCAGCAAAGTCAGCATTTGAATATCCAGTTAAATCAAATTCTGACTCTGTAGGATACCATAGGCCTTAACTGGGACAACTCTTTATATATCTCAAAATTCTTTTTAGAAAAATTAGGTGAGATTCTTTACGATTCACATGGAACCTAGCAAAAAGGCATGTGGCAAACATGATATCAGGTCTGCTAGCTGTAAGATATAGTAGGGACCCAACAATGCACTATATAACTTCTAGTCAACAGGTTTCCCATGTCGACCAGAATTTATTACAGCATTAGTAGTCATAGGTGTTTTCTTTGCTGAGTCATCAGCCATACCAAACTTCTTAAGAAGCTCTTTGACATACTTAGCTTGGGAGATGAAGATGCCATCAGGTAGCTGCTTTACTTGGAGACCAAAGAAGTAGGATAGCTCACCCATGCTACTCATCTCCAACTTAAAATACATGAGGTCAGAAAACCCCTTGCATAGTTTAGAGTCAGTAGATCCAAATATGATGTCATCCACATAGATTTGTACTAACAAGATTTTATCCTTACGGTTTCTAGTGAATAGTATTTTATCTACTATGCCTCTAGTGAAATCATGCTCTATCAGAAAGCTAGCTAAGGTCTCATACCAAGCTCTTGGAGCTTGCTTTAGACCATAGAGGGCTTTATGCAATCTAAATACATAAGAGGGATGAGTTGGAGAAACAAAACCTAGAGGTTGTTCAACATAAACCTCTTTTTTAGTTTTCCATTTTGAAAAGCACTCTTTACATCCATCTGATATACCTTGAACTTATTGTAGGCAGCATAGTCAAGAAAGATTCTAATTGCCTCTAACCTTGTAACTGGTGAAAAGGTCTTATCATAGTCTATGCCTTCTTCTTTCCTATATCCTTGAGCAACAGCCTAGCCTTGTTCCTCACAATTCTACCTTGGGCATCTAGTTTGTTTCTATATACCCATTTGGTTCCAATGACGGGGTAGTCTTTGGGTCTTTGAACCAAATGCCAAACTCTACATCTCTCAAACTGGTTGAGTTCCTCTTGCACAACAATGATCCAGTGGGGATCCTGCTCAGCATCATATATGGATTGATGCTCAACTTGAGAGAGAAAATAGGCATGCCTCAAGTCTTGGTTGAGTTGATTCCTTGTCTGTATACCTACTGCTATGTCTCCAATCACTTGGGATCTAGGGTGATCCCTTAGTGTGATAAGATCAGTGGGTGGAGTTGGTTCAGCAACAACATTTTGATTTAATTCCTCTTATGGAATTATGTTTGTTGTTGGATTAATTTCAGTCACTTCAGTGCTTGCTTCTTCACTGTCTTCATCAACATATGGAGAAGGATGTGTTGGAGCCTCTTAGGTGAGGTTTAGTCCATCCAATTTCTCACACAAGTGAGGTACCTGCAAAAGATTACTGGTAGAAATCTCTTTCTCCTTATAAGACATGTTAGTTTCATCAAAGGAAACATGTATAGATTCCTCAATTTTTAAGGTTGATTTATTGAACACCCTATAAGCTTTGCTTACTTGGGAATATCCTAGAAAGATTCCCTCTTCAGCCTTAGCTTCAAACTTTCCAGTGTATTTCTTTTTGTTATTATGTATATAGCATATGCAACAAAATACTTTAAAATAGGTGATTTTAGATTTCTAACCTTTAAGTAATTCATAGGGAGTCTTATTCTTAAGTTTATGTATCAAGCTTTTATTCAGTACATAATTTGTTGCGCTTACAGCCTCTGCCCAAAAGGATAGTGGCATGTAAGCATCTGCAAATAATGTGCCTGCAGCTTCAATTAGGGTTCTATTCTTCCTTTCAACTACCCCATTTTGTTGGGGAGTTCTAGGAGCTGAGAAGCAGTGCCTGATACCTTCCTTATCATAGAACCCATGCATAAGAAGATACTCAAACTCTGTACCATGATCACTTCTGATCAATGCAACATGAGTAGAGTACTAAATCTATATGTTCTTGAGAAAATCTGTAAGAACTTTAAAGGTATCTGACTTAGATCTCAGAAAGAACAACCAAGTGAACCTTGAGAAGTCATCTACAGTAACTAAAGTGTAGGATTTCCCTCCTAGGTTTTGTACAAGAATGGGTCCAAAGAGATCCATGTGTAGCAAATACAAAATCCTAGGTGAATAACTTTTATTAACTGACTTAAAGCAAGATTTAGTTTGCTTGCCTAGTTGACAAGCCCTGCAAAGTCCTTCCTTCTTGTAGGGACCAGAAGGTAAACCTCTTACAAGACTGTCTTTAGATAGCCTAGCAATGTTTTTCATGTTTACATGTCCTAGTCTTTTATGACATAATTCATTTTGATTGCAAACTATATTAAGCAAACAAATATCTGAATTGGCAGAATAGAAATAAACTAAATAAATGTTTCCTTGTCTATTTCCAATTAAAATATTTTGTTTTTCTTTATTAGAAATAATACAAGTTTTTGAATTGAAATGTACCTAATAATCTTCATCACATAATTGGCTTATTGAGATGAGGTTACGCTTGAGTCCTCTTACATAAGTCACTTTCTTGAATGTGACTGCTCCAATCGTTACTTCTCCATGGCCTTCGGACTGGCCACACTTTGAATCACCAAAGATTACCTTTAGTCCCAACTTGAACTTGTAGTTGATTAGGTTTTCCTTGCTTTCAGTCATGTGTTGGGAGCATCCACTATCCAGGTACCATGTTTGATTAATCACTGGACAACCCTTTTCCTGCAATGAAAATAGTTAGCTATTCTTGACACAGGTTACCTTCGGTCCTTTATATTGTTGATAAGAAAAACTGGATATCACAGAGAATTCAGGTTGTGTTTTATATCCTATGGGGTGATATCTTCTAGTTGGTATTATCCAATCAGTGAGAGGGTTAAATGGTTTCTTAGTTTGATTTATGTTGGTGTTATAAGTATAGTTTTTGTTAAGTATGACTGGGTTCGACGAATTATTGTGAGTTCATCGACCAGAGTTCGACGAAATGGGATGAGATCGTCGATCTCTACTCAGAGAATGAACATAGTCATTTTCTGTGCCCCAAGTTCGTCGATCTCTGCTCGACGAACAATACATAGTTCGTCAATCGCAGTAAGATGAATGATTATTATATAAATTTGCGTTCAGCATTCGCCGACTTGAGTTCGATGAACTGGTCATATTTCGTCGATCTAAGTTGGACGAAATCTGCTGAACTTTGTTTTTATTTAGGGTTTTCTGGTTTCTGTTATTTTGACCTTTTAATTTGGGCACTTCTTCTGTAGTTTGTTTATGGTTTATTATTTCTTTGCCCTTAGCAGAAATAAATTTGATGGGGGTTGATAAAATATTCTTCTTAAGAATGGGGGGCAAACTTGATGAAGCACCCAAGCCCAGCTTGCCATTTAGTCTGGCATTGACTGTTCTTGTGATGTCCATCAGCTTAAGACTTCTCCCATTGAGAGATTCTCAAGTTGTTTGGCGTCACATAGTTCAGTTTTTAAAGAGTCAATTTGTTTATTAGCTGATATTAGTTCTTCTTTTAACTTGATGTTTTCAGAGATGATGTTTTTTGGTTTGATAATTTTTCCCTAAGTGCCTTGATTTCATTTTCTGAATTTATTAAATCAATACACATTATTTTAAATTCAATTTTAAAAGTTTCAGAACTATAATCAAAAGAGGACAATACCTGATCAGCTTCTGATTCAGAAGCTCCTTCACTGTCAGAATCTTCTTCATTTGAATGACTCCTGGAGGCATCAATCACCATGAGGTATACTTCTTTGGCCCTGTCCACTTCCTCATCTTCACTGGAGCTGGAGGATGTGGATTAATCCTCAGTTTCACTCAAGGATTCAGCTACAAAGCCTTTCTCCTTTTTCTTGTATTTGCTGGAGGAAGCTTGTTGCTTTGCTGTCTTCTAGAGTCCTTCTCTCTTCTCTTTTCTTCTTCTGATTTTCCGGACACTCTGAAATGGAGTGTCCAGGTTTCCTGCAGCGAAACCAAACCACTTCTTTAGTGGGGGTTTTGTCATACCATGTCTTGTCATCTTGGCTGGATGACTTTCTTCTGAAATCCTTCCTTGCCATTTTATAGATTCTCTTGGCAAAGTGACTCATCATATCTTCATTCACAGTGGTGGCTTCAGTTTCTTCAATAGCTTTAAAAGCTATGTTGTGCTCCTTCCTTGCTAGTGGAGGTGTTCTCTACTCAGCTGCTTCTCTAGATTTGATCAGCTGCTCATAAGACTTGAGCTTTCCTACAAGTGATTCTGTGTAAATATCATTTAGGATTCTAGCCTCCTTGATGGGCCAGATCCTTAAATCCCATGAGCTTAGGAAGCACATGAGGATTTTGTCATTCACCTTAGTGAGGGTGATGTCCTTGTCCAGTGTCTTTAGCTCATTGATAATTGAGCTCAGCCTGTTGTACATATCAGCAACTGATTCTGTTTCCTCTTTCTTGAAATTCTCATATTGTGATATGAGGTTGGATCTTCTATCTTTTATTTTATCAGTAGATCTAGCCACCATTTGATTTGGAGAATCCCAGATGGCCTTGGCTGATGTGCATTCAGCCACTTTCTGAAAAATATCATCTGACATTGTTTGGGCAAGAATGTTCATGGCCTTGGCATCAACAACCTTTGCTTTCTTTTGGGCTTCAGTCCACTCAGGTGGTGGAACTGCATTTATACTTGAAGCTGCTATAGATGTAGAGGCAGTGGCTTGAAGTGGACCTGTCAAGATGGAATTGTAGATATCCTCATCAATAGAGTTCATATATAACTTAATTCTTGCCTTCCACATGGCAAACCTATTTAGATTGCATACTGGAGGTCTAGTGCATGCATAGTCCTTGTTCTGTGTCATGCTGTGAATATAAATCTAACAGAAATAAAAGGCAGATCTAAATCAAGATCTTTGGTTCAAGGGCTAGCTTATACAACCAAAGGAACCTAGCTTTGATACCAATTGAAAGTAATGGTTAAATCTGAAATACTCTACAGGGGGGTGAATAGAGTATTTAGGGTTTATAAAATTTTTATAACTAATTCAATCTAGTTCTAGTGCTTCAGGAATTAAATTAAAAACATAAACACAGCAACCTAGTTATCACAGCTACAGCAAGAACAAAAGAAAAAAGTGCAACCCAGACAACAAAAGAATTTTATAGTGGTTCCCCTAAACTTGGGTACATCCACTCTTCTACCACCCTGGTAGGAATCCACTCAAGTTTTTGATCGGGTGACTGCCACCAATGAGCTTTTGATCAGGTGCTCAAAAACCAAACCTCAAGTCTTTTGATCAGGTGACTTGCAACCAGGAATAACTTTTAAAGGGAGTTAAGAACCCTTTATACAGTGGGGGTGAGAGAGTGATTTTGTCTTCTCTTTCTCAGATACAACTGAGAAGACTTTTAGTGGAAAAATGACGTTAGCAAAGGCTCCCCTAAGATATAGAATGGTTCAGAAAATCGAAGCCTTACTGTAGGGTGATAGGTCTTCAAGCTTTTGCTTTGACAAGATGAACTCTAGAAACTTCTTGACAAATTGAATGTTTATTGTCCTTTGAAGAATTCTGGAATGAAGACAGAAGAAGACTCTTGATTTGAATGGTTCTTCTTCTTCTTCTTCTTCTTCTACTTGATGTTCTTTCTCTGGTCTAGGGCTAGTGCTTCTTCTCACTTGACAGTGTTGTTGTCATGTGAGCTCTGTAGTCTATATGTTCTTTGTGTGCTGTCGAGAGAGATGAAGAAGATGCATATTCACTGTATTTTATGACTACTGCTGGAGAGCTATTCGGGAAGAGAAATAAAATCCCTTTTATATTTTTCATGTAAATTGCCTTTTGAAATTTGAATTCCTTTCTTCATTCAATGCTGATGGCCTGGAGAATATTTGCATTGATTGATTTCCCCAACTATCCCATGGAAAAACGGCAAGCAATAATCCTGATGAAGACCGTAATCAATGCTTGCTTCTAACGGTAATATTCAGAGAATATTTATGCATTGATTACTCAGAAATTATTGCAATAGAAAAGAGACAGAGGGAGGAAAATTTCTAAGTCTGGAACTTTAGAAAATTTGTCGATCTGTGTCCAGAGTTCGTCGAAAAGAGAAGTCAAGTTCTTCGACCAGATAACCTTTGTTCGTCGAGCTGAGATCCAAGATCATCGACCTAAGAACTGACAACTGCTTTCTCTAGACCCATCAATTCTGTGCATCAAGTTCGTCGAGCTGAGAACATAACTTCGTCAACTGAATAACAGAAGTCCATGTTTCTTGGACTTGAGAATGTTGAAGTAACATGTCCAGAATCGTCGACCTCAGAACTGGGTTCGTCGACCTGAGAATTAGTTTCGTCTAGCTGAGAACTTCTAACTGCTACTTGATAAATCTTGCCAAGCCTGTGGTATAAGTTCTTCGAGCTGAGAAGGTGAGTTCGTCGACTGGAGTGTGATTCTGGACTTAAAATACTTAGTTGTTTCTAGTTTTATGGTGTTGAAGTAGATGATCCAGAATTCGTCGAACTAAGATCCAAATTCGTCGAGCTGATATTCTTACTTCATCGACTGGAGTGTGAAGCTGGACTTCAAATATACTTAGATGTTTCTGGAATAAGATGTTGAAGTAGAATACCCTGAGATCGTCGACCTGAGAACTAAGTTCGTCATCCTGAGAACTAAGTTCGTCGACTGGAGTTAAGTGTGAAGAATTATGGACTTGGTGTTGAAGTATACTCTTGAATTTATCGACCTGAGATTGAAGTTCATGGAGCTCAGCTCAGAGAATTGTCTCTGATTTTGTCAAGCTGAGCACGACTTTCGTCGACCTGAGTTCGACGAATGTCGAACTCATTTTCTGAGTCTTCGAAATTTCTCTAAGTCTTGAGTCTTCGGCAGTTTGTTGATGGCTGGTCCATATGGTGTTGACTCTAAGGACATGGCCTAGACTCTAGAACTCATACATGACCCTGGCTATACATGTTGGGTCAAACATCCTAACTTAATGAACCTAGCCCAAATCCAATTAGGGATCCAACACTGTCTCTATTTCTTTGTGCTTCATTTCTTCTTTTTTTTCTTGTTATGTCGATCATTTTTTGTTTTTCTTGTGTGATAGATCTAAAAAACTCACAAAAAATATATAAAAACCAAAACAAAAAAGGTCAATTGAGCATGTATTACGGGCACCCGTGACCTGAACTTAGGCTATAACGAGTACATACAATGTTTGAGTTAGAATTGTAACTCCATGTGAACTTTTTCACAGGTCATGGTGTGACAAATCTATAGGTGCTTATCCAATGAGTGCGATATTATATGATTGTGTGTGTTGACTATGCCTCTAGGTATGTGTGAGGATTTAGATAGGGGAATGACTTTACATTATTCACAAATCCCTATATAGGGCACTCATGTACAAATACTAGGCTTATATGCTATAACTCGTGACATTGCATCTTAACACGGTGGAAATATTTTGAATAATCAATGTCACGATATATATATGTGTGTATATGAAGATCAAAACTTTGGGGCAAATTTCTAGGGCTAAAGTCTTATGTATACAAGTTGAAGTGTATCTATCTTGGTGGATAGATTTTGATTGACTCGGGCTCCTTGAACTCACAAAAAAATATATAAAAGTGATGCCTCAAAGCAAACCAGAAAGAAAACTATACATGCTATCAAATGTCATGTTGAGGACCCCCAAGCACTACTCATTCCTCTTGATAAGTCTTTATGAGCATTGTGAGGATGAGAACCTTGGTTCAAAAAGTCATTTTGATCTTATGCATAGACTCTAACTTAAGCTTAGTGCCACTAGTTCAAGTCTTGGTATGACATAGATAGCTATGTGACGTGAGTATTCACTCTACTTCTCTTGTGTTAGCATTCTTAATGGATCAAGATAAACATGTAAAATATGATATTTCTACTTGGCGTTTTCTCTCTTATTGTTGCTACACGTACACGTCATTGTCCTATTTAAGGCTTCCATGCATAAGAATTGGACTGAAACTACACTATATGTTTTCACACATAGACACTAGCACACGATTTATACTCTTGACATTTATAATGTTTAAATTTGATTACCTCTATAAAGATTGTAGCATTGTATTGTTCCTTATTGTGTGCTTAGTCTACTCTGTACTGTCCAATCCATATAATCCCTACGAAATGACCTTTTTATGTTTGTGTACTCCGCTCTTATGTATGATCACGTGCTTCATCTTCTCTGATTTGCATTTTTTGGGTCACCCCTATGTTTTTCATTTTGTTGCTTTGTTGATTGTGTGCACTGTCTATTATTTCTTTTACGCTTATCTTATATCCTATTTTTTTCTCTCGCATGACTGTTTGGTCTTGCCCACCCCTTTTGCTACTATCAAAGGGGGAGATGAGATTGTTCATGAGAATTGTTGTAGGGTATGATCTCATGTAGGGGGAGTTTGTTTCAATGCATGTATATAGATATGGGGAGCGTGTAGAACACGTAGGTTGGTGCAGCTTATGTGTTGGGGAGCTATATTGAGAACCTGAAACCTGAACGTTCAAAATTATCATTTTATATGTACTTACTCTATAATGTACTTTGTTATTTCTCATGAACGGGATTTGATATTATCAAAAGGGGGAGTTTGTTGGAACCGTTGGGTCACATTCCCTATGTTTGGGAATATCAAATCCCAGGTTGTATTTGATCACGTCTTGTGTTGATCGAGTGTGCAGGTTGACAAGATAAAGCAAAGAAAAGAAGCCACTTATGGCTCCAAATGCCGAGCGAAAGAAGTTGTCGTCAGGCAGTAGCCGTGAATTAATTAGACAGAGCCCTCGGGAATCTGCCACTATGCATTAGTTCTACCGCCTGCGCTAGCTCTAACACCCGCACTAGCTCAATGAATTAATTGGACAAAGCTTTCGGGATCCTACCACGCAGGCGCTAGCACGGTACCGCGCCGCGGTAAAACAATCAACGCCTCGAGGCGTTGAGAGCATTGAGACAACACTACCGCCGAGAGCTAGTATGCTATCACGCCGTGGTAGTCCACTCAATACTTCAAGGCGTTGAGTGTGTTGACATAGGCCTACCACCGGGTGCTAGCTTGGAATCGTGCCGCAGTAGTCCACTGTATTGGATCCCTAGTAAGATTTGGGCTAGGTTCACTAGGTTAGGATCACATGACCCACAATGTATAGCGAGGGTCATAGTTGTGTCCTAGAGTCTATGCCAAGTCCTTAGAGTCAACAACACATGGACAAGCTATCAACAAGACTTCAAAAGGCTCAAGACTTAGAAGAATTCAAAGACTGTAAAATGAGTTCGACATTCGTCGAACTCAGGTCGACGATTGTCGTGCTCAGCTCAACGATCTCAGAGAAAATTCTATGAGCTGAGCTCGACGAACTTGGTGCTCAGGTCGATGAACTTTGGACACTACACTTCAACACTTCAGAAAGGCTGTGTTGACACACAGAGGAATTGTGTCGACACACAAAATAAATGTCGACACCAACTGTGTTGACACCAGAAGCAAGGATATGTCGACTCACAGAAGACTTGTGTGGACACATAGAATATCTATCGACACCAACATCAACTGTGTCGACACACGTGATTTATGTCGACACACTTTAGATTTCTATCAACATAACAGCTATGTCGAGATAAGAAGTAATTGTGTCGACACCTAGGATTTGTGTTGACACATTCCCCAGAAGCTCTGTCAACAAGTTATCAGCTCAACGAACTTCATTCTCAGCTCGACGAACTTCATTCTCTGGTCGATGAATTCTGGACCCTTTACTTCAACTGTTGAAGCCAATAGTTGCTCATATTTTTCTAAGTCCAGAACCTTCTCCAGTCGACGAATTCCAGATTATCAGCTCGACGAATTTCAGACACAGAAAAGGCAAAGTTTCTGAGGCATACAGTTCTGTTATCTAATCGACGATCTTGGAACTCAGATCGACGAACAGAAGTTATCTGATCGACGAACACAATAACTCAGCTCGACGAACTGTGGACTCAGCTCGACGATTTCTGTCATCTGTTCGACGATTCCAAACTTAGTATTTCTTTCCTTTGTCCTCACTCTATGACAATAATTTCTGAATGATTAATGATAAAATATTCTCTGAATATTACCGTTGGACGGTGCATTGATCACGGCTTTCATCAGAATTATTGCTTTCCATTTTTCCAAGGGACAGTTGGGGAAATAAATCAATGCAGTTTATTCTCTAGGCGGTCAACATTGATTGCAGCAGAGGAATTCAAATTTCGAAAGACAAATTCCTTCAGAACATATAAAAGAGATTTTTCTCTTTTCCTGAAACACACAATAGACAAGACAGACAGGAACACAGCATACACAGAGACACACAAACACATAGAGAATTACAGTCAGTCTGTCTTCAAGAGTTTCTCTGCTCCATCATTCTTTCATAGCTTTTTGATACAGAAAACAAGCCCTAGGCCAGAGATAGATCAACTATTGAAGAAGAAGAAAAATTAATCTAAATCAAGAGTCTTCTTTCTTCATCACTCCAAGAAACTTCAAAGGACAACAACAACTCCATCTGTCTAGAAGTTCCTGCACATTTCTCTGATAAAGGCTTAAAGACTGAAGGCCTATCACCCTGCATCAAAGCTCCTGATTTCCCGGAACTATTCTACATCTCAGGGGAGCTACTTACTAATATCATATCCACTTATCTTCTCTTTGATTGTTGATAGAGAAGAAATCATCACCTCTCACCCCTCTCTGTATAAAGGGTTGTCATCTCCCTTCAAAAGTGATTCTTGGTTACAAGTCACCTGACCAAAAGACTTGAGATTTGGTTTTTGAGCACCTGATCAAAAGCTCATTGGTGTCAGGCACCTGATCAAAAAACTGAGTGGATTCCTACCAGGGTGGTAGAAGAGTGGATGTACCCAGGTTGGTGAACCACTATAAATTTCTTGTGTCGTCTGGATGCCATTTCTTTTGATTCTTGCTGTTGCTGTGATTGTTAGTTAGTTGTTGTTGTGTTTTATCTTTTAATCTATTTCTTACAGCACTAGGACTTGTTTGCAATAGCCAGAAAATTTTATAATCTTTAAATACTCTATTCACCCCCCTCTAGAGTACTCCCGATCTAACATCTCACTTTCAATTGGTATCAGAGCAGGTTCCTTTGGTTGTACAAGCTAACCCTTGAACCAAAGATCCTTTGTTAGATCTAAATTTTATTTTTATTTCCATTTAGATTTATATACACAGCTATGACACAGAACAAGGATTATGCAAGCATCAAACATCCAGTTTGCAACCTAAACAGGTTTTCCATATGGAAGGCAAGAATTAAATTATACATGAATTCTATTGATGAGGATATATACAACTCTATTTTGACAGGTCCCCCTCAAGCTTCAACTTCTGCAACATCTACAAGAACTACTGCAGTTCCACCACCTATGTGGACTGAGGCCCAAAAGAAAGCAAAGATTGCTGATGTCAAGATAATGAACATATTGGCTCAGACTATGTCAGTTGACATCTTTCAGAAGGTGGCTGAGTGCACCTCTGCAAAAGCAATCTGGGATTCACTCAAACAAATGGTTGCTGGCTCAGCATATGAGAGAAAAGATAGAAGATCAAACCTCATCACACAATATGAAAACTTCAAAAAGGATGAAGCAGAAACAGGTTAAGTGATGTACAACAGGCTTAGCTCCATCATCAGTGAGCTAAGGACCTTAGATAAAGAAATCACCTTGACTGAAGCAAATGACAAGATGCATATGTGCTTCCCAAGCTCATGGGATTCAAGGATCTGGCCCATCAAGGAGTCCAGAAGCCTAAATGAGATATCCACTGAATCTCTATTAGGAAAACTAAAGTCCTAGGAACAGCTGATTAGATCCAGGGAGGTAGTTGAGCAAAGAACACCCCCTCCAGCAAGAAAAGAGCATAACATTGCTTTCAAAGCTGCTAATGAGATAGAGACTCCTT
Source organism: Platanthera guangdongensis (assembly GCA_039583875.1). Taxonomy (NCBI): domain Eukaryota; kingdom Viridiplantae; phylum Streptophyta; class Magnoliopsida; order Asparagales; family Orchidaceae; genus Platanthera; species Platanthera guangdongensis. Next base: position 140,805,279 of record CM077148.1, read on the forward strand.
CAACAAATGAAGAACTCATGAGTCTCTTTGGCAAAAGATTCTATAAGATGGCTAGAAAGGATTTCAGGAGGAAGTCATCAAGGCAGGATGATAAGAAATGATAAGACACCAACCAAAGATGTTGTGTGTTTTGGATGCAGGAAGTCTGGGCACTTCATCTCTGAATGTCCAGAGAATCAGAAGAAAGAAAAGAGAAGAGAAAAAGATACCAGGAGACAGCACAGCAGTAAACCTTCTTCCAGCAAATACAAGAAGAAGGAGAAAGGTTTTGTGGCTGAAACCTGGAGTGAGCTGAAGAAGAATCAACATCTTTCAGCTCCAGTGAAGATGAGGAAGAAGCAAGGGCCAAGGAGGTTTGCCTCATGACAATTGATGCTTCCAGGAGCCATTCAGAAGAGGAGGACTCAGACAATGGAGAAACTTCTGATTCTGAAGCTGACAAGGTATTTTATTCCTTTGATTACAATTCAGATTCTGTTAAAGTTGAATTTAAAACAATGTGTATTGACCTAATTAACTCAGAAAAGGAGATTAAAACTCTTAGGGGAAACTAGGAAATTTAGAAAATATTAAATTTGAAAATAATAGGTTAAAGGATGAGTTGTGTTTAGCTAATGAACAAATAACACTGCTAAAAACTGAGCTTTGTGAGGCTAAACAACTTGAGGAAACTCTCAATGGAAGAAGCGTCAAGCTGATGGACATCACAAGCACTGTTAATGCCAGACTTAATGGCAAGCTAGGCTTGGGTCCTTCATCAAGTTTGCTCCCCATCCTCAGGAAAAATATTTTAACTACCCCCATCAAATTTGCCTCTGCTAAAGGGAAAGAAAAAGTGAAAAATAAATCAACAACAGAAAATATTCCCAAATTAAGCGATCAGAAAACCAAAAATTTGAAAACTATTAAAAACAAGGTTCGGCAGAATTCATCGAACTTAGATCAACGAAATACAGGCAGTTCGTCGAACCCCACACGACGTGTAACGCCCCAAAACTCAAAAGAGCGACGGGAGGCATTTTGGGCCAAATTTGGAATTTGGCAGGGGGTACACAGCCTAGGACACGGGCGTGTCCCAGGGCGTGTCAGGATCGAGTCGACGATTTGGCCGAGAGGTCGATGAATTTTGGAGTCGACGATCGTCGAGCAGCGAACACGGCCTGAGACACGGGTGTGTCTCAGGGCATATCGAGCTCGTGTCGACGATCGGCCCGGGAAGTCGACGTTTTCGCTCGACGATGTGTCGAGATAGGGAACACGGCCTACGACACGGGCGTGTCCAAGGTCGTGTCGGGTGGTCGACGAACTGCACTCGACTAAGTGTCGAGACAGTGAACACGTCCTGGATCCCAGGCGTGTTCGGGTTTAATACGGGCGTGTCAAATTGGACACGGTTGTGTCCAAGACCCATGTGAGTCTCGGGTTGGTGTTGGTCCTGTGTTGATGGGGGAACACGCCCGAGAACACGGGTGTGTACTGGCTGACACGGGCGTGTCAGGTCGAACACGGGTGTGTTGGATTCCCGTGTGTTTTTCGAGATGCGTCGATTTTGACGGCAAATGAGGGACACGGCCTTGGACACAGGCGTGTCGCAGGCCGTGTTCGGCCCAGGTTTTACATTTCAGCTACGGATCGTAACCGTTCGTTTCCTTATTTTGGGATCCGACGGTTGGGGGTTGTTCCTATAGGGATATACCGGAGATTGAGCCTTTGAAACCCTCATTTCACTTGAGTGATGCTCTTTCTAAGTCTAGAGAGAGGGGAGAGCAAAGTAGGAAGAAGAAGCCTAGATCTGGTCACCGGCGGAGCTTCGGAGCTCCAAATCGTGAACCGACTTCGGATCTACGGATGCAAGGAGAGTGCGGTGCTTTTCATCTGCTTACATTTCCATGGCGCCAAGGAAGAATGCTAGGGTAACAATTCTCTACTTGAGCATGTGAAGCTCTACTTCTTTTGCATAGGGAAGCGCGCTCTCGCGAGTTTGCGGTGAGTTTGAGGCGTTCCTTTGGGTAGATATGTATAGTCCCCGATGTGTACATGTATAGTCCGTAATCGAGAACAGATATAGGCATGATGTGTGAAGTCTACCCGGACAAGTTGGTCTAGATCGGTGATGTTGCATTGCATAAATGGCCGGAGAAGACTCCGTGTGAATGTTTGTTTATCGGGTTTTCTACGTGGTAGATTGCAACAGGGAGACTTGAGGATTAACTCCAAGGTGCACCCGGAAAATTGGGCAGATGCGTGGTTCTACCAACATGGTGGCCTGGGAGCCAACCTGAACATAACTCGATTATGTGATTGTATGGGATATATGGGATTCGGGGAAGCTTGACCCGCACAGATGACTTAATTGACGTTGCGGTGTGAGCAACGGGTCAGGTGGAACCGTACCCGATCTATGCCGTTCGGTTAAAGAGCCTAAAGTTACTTGGCACTTACCATTGACATAGATAGAGTTTTGGTCGCTTAACGGTGTTTTGTACCACTATAGGTGACTAGAAGCGGTGTTTGTCCGTCGGAACGCCGAGTTTCTGAGGCTAGTAGTGCACCAAATGATGCTCCTGCAACACCTCCATCGGCTGAAACCATACGATTGGTTGCCGAAGTAGTGTTTGCCATGATCAATGTGCAGCCTACAAGGCAAATGCAGCAGCCCGCTCCTGCGATGGAGCAGGTACCTCTTCCAGATGTTGAGCCGAGAAGAGTGGAGCAGGTAGTAGTGGAGCCACTGGTGCCAAGGAGGGCAACTGAGAGATAACTCAAACATGTCATGGGCTTTAATCCTCCGGTATTCTCGGGGTTGAGAACCCCATCTCAAGATGAATACTAGCTCTCCCGTGTGAAGAGAGTCTTGACAGCGATGGAGACAGAGGAGTGGTAGATGACCACAATAGCGATGTTCCTGTTGGATGGAGACGCTAGGCTATGGTGGGAGGGTTTGGAGCTGCATCTATTGAGAGCAAGGCAACTTATAGATGTCTTGATGGAGGAGTTCTCGAGACTGTTCTTGTCTAGGTACCTCCCTTCGACTCAAAGGATAGCTTTGTAGAATGAGTTCCAGAGGTTGGTACAAGGAGAGAGTAGCGTGGATGAGTATCTCCACGAGTTTACCCGATTGGGCCGGTACGCTAGCTCCATCATCGCGGATGAGGAGCGCAAGACGAATCGATTCTATGAAGGTTTGAAAGATGACTTGAGGCTACTACTCTCGGGGTCTATGACACAGGGTTTCTTGACCTTGGTCAACACGGCCCGGTCCTTGGAGAAGGACATGAAGAATGTTCAAGCGAAGAAAAGATTGGGTGATAAGAGGACTGAGTTCAAGGTGTCGACTAACTCAAAGTCTGGGCACCGTAAGTTCTTTAAGAAGGCTAGGACTTCGGGTCCAGCTCCTTCTTCCGGTGCTTCTGGGGCGACTACGGGTCGGACCCCGGGTGCATGTTTTACTTGTGGGAAGCCGGGGTACTTTGCCTGTGACTGTTGGAGCGGACATCCCAAGTCCGAGAGGAAGCCGGGAGCAACTTATGAAGAGAAGGGCAAGGCGGTGGACTCAACCGCATCCCATTATGCTCCGGCTCAACCAAGGGTTTATAATCTTGGCCAACAGGAGGCCATAAAACAAGCGGATGTGGTGACAGGTACGGTTTAATTTGTATCAAGATAACTTTCTTTAAATAATTGTTATGTGTATGTTACCTTACCACTGCTTGTTTAGGATTTGTTTTGATTTGTGAGTTTCCGGCGAGAGCACTCTTTGATACGGGAGCTTCACACTCCTTCTTGTCCGAAGGATTCATATCGCGCATCAGAGTACCTTCTTCGATGTCGAAGGACAAGTTGGATGGGTTGTTACCGAATGGGTGTTCGATGCGCGCGGATAAATTCTACGGTGTTAAGATTCGCATTGGGAATCAAGAGTTCGATCTGCAAGCGTCGTTACTACCATTGGTGGAGTTCGACGTTATATTTGGCATGCACTGGATCTCAGAGCAGCAAGCCTATATTGATTGCAGTTGCAAGGAAGTCAAGTTGGGATCAAGTCGTGAGACGACTTTTACGGGTTGAAAGGGTCGACCAAGATGTTGATGTCTTCTCTTCAGGTGGTGAAGGCGGTTCGTGCTGGTGCAGAGCTGTTCTTTACACTAGTGGAGGTTACAAAGCCAAAGCCTACATTGGATAGTATTTCAGTGGTATCTGAGTACCCTGATGTGTTCCCCGCAGATCTTCCTGGAGCCTCGCCTCAACGGGAGATAAATTTCACTATTAAGCTAGTTCCAGGTGCAAAGCCTGTGTCACGATCTCCATATCGGCTAGCGCCTAAGGCAATGGCGGAGCTGAAGGTGCAACTTCAAGAGTTGTTGGAGCAAGGGTTTGTGCGTCCACGTTCGTCATCTTGGAGCGCACCGGTCCTCTTTGTAAAGAAGAAGGACGGGAGCTTGAGACTTTGTATTGATTATCGGGAGTTAAACAAGCTAACGGAAAAAAACAAGTACCCAATCCCAAGGATCGATGATCTCTTTGATCAGTTGGTCGGGTCGACGGTGTACTCTAAGTTGGATCTCAAGTCTAGTTACTATCAGCTGAGGATAAGGGAGAGTGATATCCCTAAGACAACGTTCAGTACAAGACACGGGCATTATGAGTTTACTGTCATGTAGTTTGGGCTGATGAATGCGCCGTCAGTGTTCATGGATTTTATGAACAGGACCTTCAGGGAGTACTTGGACCATTTTGTGATCGTCTTCATCGACGATATTTTGGTGTACTCGCAGAGTGAGGAAGATCACTTCAGGCATCTTCATTTGGTTTTGGAGACGCTAAGGAGGAATCAATTGTACGCCAAGTTCTCGAATTTCGAGTTTTGGTTGTCCTCAGTGGCATTCCTCGGTCATATAGTGAGTGGGGACGGTATTGCAGTGGATCCTGCGAAGATTATTGCGATACGAGAGTGGACTGAGCATTCTAAGGTAGCCGAAGTTCGGAGCTTTCTGGGGCTTGCCGGCTATTATAGGCACTTCGTAGAGAACTTTTCGCGAATAGTGTTACCTCTACTACTTTGATGGGGAAGGTGCAGAAGTTCGTTTGGACATCGGAGTGCGCGCGAGCTTTTGAGGAGTTGAAATGTCGGTTGACCACGGCGCCTGTGCTGAGTTCGCCGAGTGGCATAGAAGGTTATGAGATTTATAGTGATGCTTCGGACAATGGTTTGGGTTGCGTGCTACTGCAACATGGAAGCGTTATAGAGTATGGCTCGAGACAACAGAAAGTACACAAGTGGAATTATCCGGTCCATGACTTGGAGTTAGCGGTCGTGATTTTTGCCTTGAAACTGTGGAGGCACTACTTGTATGGGGTATGGGTTGATATCTATACCGACCATAAGAGCCTGAAGTATTTGATTGATCAGAAAGATCTGAACATGTGGCAGCGTCGTTGGATGGGGTTCCTGGGGGACTATACATTCAAGATCCATTACGTGCCCGGTAAGGGCAATGCTATGGCGGACGCATTGAGATGTCGGGACCCAGCCCAAGCCAATTGGCTGTCGGTCCATGACGATCTGTTGGTTTGGGAGTTGGAGGCGTTGGAGATTTTTTGCGTTGATAAGCAATCAAATGCTGAAGCAGTATTGAATTGGAGTGAAGTCCAATATAACCTGGCTGATTGGATTCGGCAGGCGTTGGATATGGATGTCCACATGAAGCAACACATGATAGAGGCTCTGGATAGGTCAAATTACCAATTCATTGTGTATGACAGATTACTTTGGAAAGACGGTCGTCTGTGCATCCCAAACATGGGCAATTTGCAGGTGGAATTGTTGTACGAGGCGCATCATACCAAGTACTCAATTCACCCGAGGAGCACGAAGATATATCGCAATGTTAAGAAATTGTTCTGCTTGCCAGGACTGAAAAAGGATGTGGCGCTCTACGTGGCGAAGTGTCAAACTTGAGCCTTGGTGAAAACAGAGTGCCAAAAGCCGGGAGAATTCTTGAAATCCTTGCCTATTCTGGAGTGGAAGTTCGACAACATTACTATGGACTTTGTTCACGGGTTGCCAAGGTCGCAAAAGGGAACGACGCCATTTGGGTGGTCGTAGATCGTCTAACGAAGGTGTCGCATTTCATTCCGCATAGGAAGGATGATCCGGTTGAGAAATTGGCAAAGCTATATGTGGATAATATTGTACGGCTTCATAGTGTGCCCCGCAGCATCGTGAGTGACCGAGATGGGCGGTTCACGTCCAATGATTGGAGGCTGGTGCAGTAGATGTTGGGAATAAAGCTGAGTTTTAGCATAGCCTTTCATCCACAAACGGATGGGCAGACCGAGAGGGTCAATAGGACAATGGAAGACATGTTTCGCATGTGTGTCCTGGACTTTGGAAAGCAATGGGAAGATCACTTATACTTGGTGGAATTCTCTTACAACAATAGCTACCAGGCGATCATTCAAATGGCGCCCTTCGAGGCCCTTTATGGTAGAAAATGTCGCACGTCGTTGTCCTGGTTGGAAACAGGTGAATCAAAGCTGTATAAGCGACTAGAGGTGGAGGATGCTACTTCTTTGGTGAGAACCATTCGGGAGAGGTTGCTAATCGCTCAGGACCGCCAGGCTAAGTATTATAATGTCGTGCACAGGAACGTGGAGTTCGCAGTTGGCGATTGGGTGTACTTGAAGATCAAGCCGTTCAAGGGTGTCTCGCGGGTGCGCCGCTTGAAGAAGCTAAGCCCGAGGTACCTTGGACCGTTTGAGGTTCTGGAGCGGATTGGTGAGGCAGCGTACCGGTTGAAGCTGTCATTGGAGCTTAGTGGTCTAGATGATGTATTCCATATATCGGTGCTACGGAAGGCGGTGCAAGAGCCTACGCAAGTGATCGCGGTCAATCAAGTACCGGTTGATAGTTGGTTGACGACAAAGGTCAAGCTAGTACGTATTGAGGACTCGGAAGTCAAGCGGCTACACAATAAAGTGATCAGAATGGTCAAGGTCCGTTGGGACAATTGCGGTCGGGAGGGGATCTCTTGGGAGCGAGAGCAGACTATGCTTGAGAAGTACCCGGAGTTGTTTCACTCAGGTACCGTATAAGTTTTATGTTTCTTTCCATTATGTAATTTCGGGGACGAAATTCTTTTAAGAGGGGGAGAGTTGTAACGCCCCGAAACTCAGAAGAGCGACGGGAGGCATTTTGGGCCAAATTTGGAATTTGGCAGGGGAAACACGGCCTGGGACACAGGCGTGTACCAGGGCGTGTCAGGCTCGAGTCGATGATTTGGCCGAGATGTCGACGAATTTTGGAGTCGACGATCATCGAGCAGCGAACACGGCCTGAGATACAGGCGTGTCTCAGGGCGTGTAGAGCTCGTGTCGATGATCGGCCCGGGAATTCAACATTTCCGCTCGACGATGTGTCGAGACAGGGAACACGGCCTAGGACACGGGTGTGTCCAAGGCCGTGTCGGGTGGTCGACGAACTGCGCTCGACGAAGTGTCGATACAGTGAACACAGCCTGGAGCCCAGGCATGTTCGGGTTTGACACAGATGTGTCAAATAGGACACGGGCGTGTCCAAGACCCGTATGAGTCTCGGGTTGGTGTTGGTCCTGTGTTGATGGGGGAACACGCCCGGGAACATGGGCGTGTACTGGCTGACACGGGCGTGTCCGGTCGAACACGGGCGTGTTGGATGCCCATGTGTTTTTCGAGCCGCGTCGATTTTGATGGCGAATGAGGGACACGGCCCTGGACACGGGTATGTCGCAGGCCTTGTTCGGCCCAGGTTTTACATTTCAACTACAGATCGTAGCCGTTCGTTTCCTTATTTTTTGATCCGACGGTTGGGGGTTGTTCATGCTGGGATATTCTCGGGATTGGGCCTTTGAAACTCTCATTTCACTTGAGTGATTCTCTTTCTAAGTCTAGATAGAGGGGAGAGCAAAGGAGGAAGAAGAAGCCTAGATCCGATCACCGGCGGAGCTTCGGAGCTCCAAATTCCGAAACGACTTTGGATCTATGGAGGCACGGAGAGTGCGGTGCTTTTCATCCGCTTACATTTCCATTGCACCAAGGAAGAACGCTAGGGTAATGATTCTCTACTTCATCATATGAAGCTCTACTTCTATTCCATAGGGAAGCCCACTCTCGCGAGTTTGCGGTGAGTTTGAGGCGTTCCTTCGGGTAGACATAAATAGTCCCCGTTGTGTACATGTAGAGTCTGTAATCGAGAAAGGATATAGGCATGATGTGTGAAGCCTATCCGGTCAAGTTGGTCTGGATCGGTGATGTTGCATTACATAAATGGCCGGAGAAGACTCCGTACAATTGTTTGTTTTTCGAGTTTTCTACGTGGTAGAGTGCAACAGGGAGCCTTGGGGATTAACTCCATGGTGCGCCCGAAAAACAGGACAGATGCGTGGTTCTGCCGACATGGTGGCCTGGGAGCCAACCTGAACATAACTGGGTTATGTTATTGTAAGGGAGATACGGGACTCGGGGAAGCTTCACCCATGTAGATGACTTAATTGACATTGTAGTGTGAGCAACGAGTCAGGTGGAACCGTACTCGATCTATGTCATTCAGTTAAAGAGACCTAAAGTTACTTGGCACTTACCATTAGCATAGATGGAGGGTCTTAGGCAGTGTACAGAAAGACCACATCCTCACGAGATATTGTCGTCCTGGGGGGCGGTGGTGAGTTGGTGGACTTTGAATGTGATCACCGAGAATGTGCCCTGAGTGCACGGGGTGTTTGGTCATGCGTGTCTGCGCCTGTGATGTAGTGTTGTTACATTACTGCTTGGTTATGCTAATAAAGTGTAGGGAAGGTGCATCGCCGCCCCGAGTTCGGGGCGGGATCGTTATAATTTGGTCAGCATAGCTGACCGTTGCTTTTGTTTGTCACCGTGCGGTAGATTGTTGTTTGCAGGTGCTGCGGAGCCAAGTGGTAAATAGCGGGCTAAAGCCCAAGTTGCTGGGCCGGCCCTCGAAGGGCTAATTTTGAGTGTTTTCGTTTATTCATGTATGGCCAGCCTGCGTGCCGAGGCTTGAAAAACATGTAATTTGAGGAAAACAATTGTAAGGCCATAAGGCCTGTACTTGCGTATTTGTACTTTATTCCTTTTGGCCTAATAGTGGACATTCATGCTAGTGTTGAGTTCTTTATTAATTGCAACAATTTAATTGCTTCCGCTAGAATGCTCTGTGTAGGATATTGTTATCTATTGGATGGCTTCCATTGAGTAACCACCCGGTCTGTCGGTGGTATATGGCGTCGGGCACCGGCCGGACCTACTGCTATATGTTATGCGACGGATAGGGGGTGTTACACGACGAACGCTGAATGCAAACTATAGTTATAATTATTCGTCTAACTGTGATCGACGAACTCTGTATGGTTTGTCGAGCAGAGGTCGACGAAAGTGGGGCACATAAAATGAATACATTCATTCTCTGGGCAGATATTGACGATCTCAACCCAATTCGTCGAACTCTGGTCGACGAACTCATAGAAATTCATCGAACCTAGAAAGACTTAACCAAAACTATAATTATAATAGAAACATAAATAATTCTAGAAAATCTTTTAATCCACTAGCTGATTGGGTCATACCACCTAGGAGATATCACCCTCTAGGATATAAATCCCAACCAGAATATTCTGTGATTTCCAGCTTTTCATACCAGGAAAATAAAGGACCCAAGGTAACCTGGGTAAAGAACATTTAACTGTTTTTCATTAGAGGTGAAGAGCTGTCCAAGTTTGAATCAGACCTGGTACTTGGACAGTGGTTTCTCCAAACATATGACAGGCAGTAAGGACATTCTATCCAACTACAAGTCCAATCTGGGGCCAAAGGTCATCTTTGGTGACTCCAAATGTGGCCATTCAGAAGGTTTTGGAGAAGTGAAGATTGGAGCTGTCACATTTAAGAAAGTGATATATGTCAGAGGACTGAAGCATAACCTCATCTCCATAAGTCAATTATGTGATGAAGGTTATCAGGTATATTTTAGTTCATCTTCATGTATTATCTCTAATAACGAAAGTCAAACTGTTTTAATTGGGAATAGACAAGGCAATATATATTTAGTTGATTTTTTATCTGCCAATTCTGATATCTGTTTACTTAATATAACAACTAATCAGAATTAGTTATGGCATAAAAGGATAGGTCATGTAAAACTGAAAAATATTGCTAGGCTATCTAAAGACAACCTTGTTAGAGGTCTACCTTCTGGTCCCTACAAGAAGGAAGGTCTCTGCAGGGCTTGTCAACAAAGCAAACAAGCTAAATCTAGTTTTAAATATGTAAATAAAAGTGATTCACCTAGTGTTTTTTACATTGGAAAATGTGTACCAGATTTGAAGAAGTCTTACCCTACTCAATGATATGCATCAAGGTGTATTTGATGTTGTTTGAGTTTATATGTGCAGGATAAGTAAATGCAGGAATGCAGAAAAATTTCTAAGTCCATATGTCGACACCAGGAGAAGCTGTGTCGACACTTATGAAGGCCTGTGTCGACACTGGAGAAAAGCTGTGTTGACACTTGGAGTTAATTGTGTCGATACTTGGAAAGGCTATGTCGACACCAGAATCAACTATGTCGACACACAGTGAAGCATTGTCGAGATCAATTGTGTCGACACAAAGAGGTAGTGTCGACACACAGAAGATCTTGTCGACATCAAATGTGTCGACACACGGGACTTGTGTCGACACATGGCAGAATTTCAACAAAGTAAATTTGTATGAAGAAAATAATTATTTGTGTCGACACCACAAAGGCTTTTGTCGACACCACAAAGTCTTGTGTCGACACATACTACAGAGGCTGTGTCGAGAAGCAGTATCAACAACAGAAGAGATGTGTCGACACCACCAAGGCTTGTATCGACACTTAGTTCACTTGTGTCGACACTTAGTCTACTTGTGTCGACACATGATGAAGATCAGTCTCGACACTCTCAGACAGAGACAGTATTTCAAGAAGTGACTGGATGACTTGACAGCTGTCATTTCTAACCGGTCTACTGCAACTGTCAAAGCTGTCAAAAGTTTGTTAGAAACCGGATCAGCCGGTTACCTTGGAGGAAGACTATATAAAGGCTTTATCCTTCAACAGAAGGTGTGAATATAACTAACAGAAGAACTCACAACAACTAAGAGAGAAGTAATAATACAGAAGATTTTCATTAGAAGATCTAAGAAGAAGTTGGAGAGAGAGAGCTCCATCTAAGAAGTGCAGTTGCTGAACCAGGCTGCCAAGAAAGATTCAGATTGAGATCTGGATCTCAAGTCAGAAGCTGATTGAAGATCAACTTCACAGGAGATTCAACCCAACTGAGTTCTAATTCAAGAAGCTTTGAAGAAAGCTAAGAGAGGTTGTTCTCTGCCATCAGTTTCTTCCAAGAACTGATCAAGAAGCCATCCATCCATTCTCTCTCTTTCAGGGTGGTGGAAATATATTTTGTTTAATCAATTTTCTGTAGGATCTATTCTAGATCTGAGTTGTAAGCCTATTATATAAAGGATGAGTGTTGGAGAATATTTTCTCTGAGTGGTAGGCCTTGTTGAAGGTTGAGGTAGGGCTGTGAGCCTAAGGTGTAGGAGATTGTGATCTCTGAGTGTAGGCCTTGTTGAAGGCTGAGGTAGGGCAGTTGGCCTGAGTTGTAGGAGTGTGGATACACTCTGAGTTGTAGGAACCTGGTTTGGGTTCTGAGCTGTAAGATCTGAGAATCTGAGGTGAAGTGCAGAATTTAGGCCGAATATAGCACACTGCTAGATAGGCGAAGGGGGAAAGTGGATGTACCCAGACCTTGGGGAACCACTATAAAATCAGTGTGCACTCTGTGATTGAATGTTTCTGTGATTGTTGTGTTGTGTAGTTGTATAATTTGCAATTCCTGGTTAAATTACAGAACAAATTTTCTGCCTTAAAAGCAAAAAAAAAGTACACCTATTCACTCCCCCTCTAGGTGGTTAGGCACTAATTCTATCAAGTGGTATCAGATGGAGGTTCCTCAAAGAAATACTTAACAGTCTGTGTAGATCCATAAGGCAGATTCAAGATCAAGAAAATGGGTTCTGGTGAGAATCATAAGGAACTAGGTTCTATGAAATTACCCATATGCAGAAAGGAGATATTTGGCATCTTGAAAGAAAGGGTCAGGCTGTTTATGGAGGCTTCTGATCCAAGGATCTATATTACAGTCAAGGAAGGTTCTTATATTCCTACGAAGATTTCTATTCTGCATACAAACCAAAGAATTCCCAAGGATTTCTCAAAGATGACTAAAGATGAGATCATCCTGACAACTATGAATAAGAGAGTCTGGAATATCATAGTTAGTGCCATAGATGATGCAACCTTTCAAAATTTGATTCACTGCAAGACCTCCAAGGAAATGTGGGATACTTTATTAGTCTACATGAAGGGTTCTAAAGAAGTAAGACAAGATAAAAAATCTATGCTGAACCAGGAATATGAGAGTTTCAGACAAGGAAAGTCTGACAGTATAACTGAATGTTATAAAAAGTTCTATAGAATAGTTAATGAACTGATATCATATGGAAGAATCTTCAGTACCTATGAACTGAATGATAAATTCCTAAGATCCTTGACAAAGGATTGGGACACTAAGATTTGTGATATTAGGGAAGTGGCCAAACTTGCAGATATCTCTCCTCCAACCTTATTTGGAAAGTTGCTATCATATGAGATGCAACTGATGGCTAGGAAAGAGGAAGAGAAAAGTGCAAAAGGTGAGCATAGAGAAAAGTCTGTGGCCTTCAAGGTTGAAGCCACTAAGAAGAATAGGAGGATGTCTCCATCACCTCCTAGCATATTTGCTGAAACTGCTTCAGATAATTCAGACAACTAGAATTCAGACAGCAGTGACTCAGATGAAGATTTTGAAGAATTTACAAGACAGTTTCAGAGATTCCTGAAGAAGAAGCAGTGGAAGTCTAAACCTTCCACATCTCAGTCTAAGGATGATTATTATCAAAAGAGGAAGTCATCCAGGAAGGACAGGAGCAGGTCTAAGCCAAGCAAATCTACAACATCAAAGATAGTTTGTTATTGCTGTAATAGGCCTGAACATGTTGTGGCTGAGTGTCTAGATAAAAGAAAAGAGACTACTGATAAAAAGAAGAGTCAACACCAGAGCAAGAAGGAGAAATTCTTTGTTGCTAAGAAGGAGAAGACCTTGATAGACCAATCATCTTCAGAGTCAGAATCTGAAGCTGAGGCCTACATTGGTCTATATGCAGCAGATGAAGAAGAAGAGTTTCTCTAGGTGCTGAACTCTATATATGAACAAGAAGACCAACAGTGCAAGGGACTGATGGCTATGTACGAAGAAGATAAGTGCCAGGATCATCCTGGTCCTAGTAAGGTACAATGTATTACTAGAAATTCAGATTATAGTACTCAGTCAGAGTCAGCAACATCTGCATCAAGTGATGTGGATGGGTCTGAGTCTGAGGGTGATATTCATCAGCTGATAGATGAATATGGAGATCTATTGCAGGCACATAAGAAGAGCAAAAACCTGGCCAAATCTCAGGCTAAGGAAATTGCAAATCTTAAGATGGCTGCATTAGATTCAGAGAAGTTGCTGGATCAAAAACTGAATGAGATTGCCAGATTGAAAAACATAACTGTTATTCAAATGGGCACAATCACATTCAAGAATGATCAGATTAGAAATCTGGAGGTTAGAATTCAAAAAGAGAAAGAGATTGTGGCTAGTTTTTCTAAGCCAAAATCTGTATTACCCTCAATAGATGACTTTGTGTCACAAAAGGGTAAGGCTCGATTAGGGTTTAAGAGAACAACATGGGCTGCTAAGTCCAATAAGAAAGGCAACGCTCCAGCACAAAACTAGAGACCTGCTGTAAACAATTCAGCAAAGGTTGTACCTAAACAAAGGTATAACAAGTTTGAGTGCTGGTGCTGTGGCAAGGTAGGCCACTTTGCCTTCGATTGTTGGCACAATTCCAGTGTCAAGGAGAATAGCAATCTGCCTGTTAGAAGAGTTGCAGGCAGATTTGTCAAATTTCAGAGTAACATGTACCAAGGACCCAAAACTTATTTGGGTTCTAAGGTTAAGTAATCTTTATTGTAGGTGAGTCCAAGTCGTCATGCCCCTATATGGTACTTGGACAGTGTATGTTCCAGGCACATGACTGGAACAAGGGGATTACTGAAGGACTACACACCTATCATGGATGGCCCTAAAGTAACCTTTGGTGGTTCTGAAAAAGGAATCATCAAAGGATTTGGTAACATTTCTAATAACCAGATTACTATCTCTCAGGTGGCCTATGTGAAGGGTTTGAAACACAACCTTATAAACATAAGTCAGTTGAGTGATTTAGGATATGACATTTCATTTGTCAAGAATGAATGCCATATCAAAAGGTCAAGTGATCAAAAGGTCATATTGACAGGATATAGGAAAAGAAATGTGTAATGTCTTAACTTTGATTGTGAGAACAATGTTTCTCCTATTTGTCTTGTAGCTGATGAGAGACTCTCACATTGTGTTAAATGACACAAGAGGCTGGCCCATCTTAACTACAATACTATTGGCCAACTCTTTAGCAAAGAGTTAGTGAGGAATGGTCTTGAAGTTAAGTGTATAAAGGATGGGATATGCTTAGCTTGTCAAAAAGGCAAGCAGACCAAATCTTCCTTTCATAGCCTTGAAATTAAGGATTCAGTGTGGTGTCTTTACCTCTTGCATATGGATCTATTTGGTCCTATGCCAGTTCATAGTCTAGGTATGAAGGTCTACACTTTTGTGGTGGTAGATGACTATTCTAGATATTCCTGGGTGTTCTTTCTAAGACAAAAATCTGAAACCCCAATTGTCTTATATAGTTTTGTTAAACAAATTCAGAATGAGTTGGACAGTAAAGTGGTCAAAATCAGAAGTGTCCATGACACTGAATTTCAGTCTGAAATTATGACAAGACTATGTGAAGAATTTGAGATTTTTCAAGAATTTTCCTCACCTAGAACACCACAGCAAAATGGTATTACTGAAAGGAAGAATAGAACACTGATTGAGGCTGGTAGAACTCTATTGAGTGACACTTCTCTCCCAGAATATTTTTGGGCTGAGGTAGTAAACACTGCGTGTCATGTGATCAATAGGGCTTCTATCACCAAAAGCCACAAAAATACTCCCTATGAGATTATGAAGGGTAGAAAATCAAACTTATCCTATTTTAGGATCTTTGGTTGCAATTGTTATGTCCTTAACAATGACAATTCTTATCTAACTAAGTTTGCTGCCAAATCCCAAGATGGGATATTTGTTGGGTACAACAACAATAGCAAGACTTATAGGGTCTACAACTTGATTACTCAAGTTGTAAAAGAGTCTGTACATGTAGTCTTTGATGAAAAAAGACTGATTAACAGTGAGTTGTCAAGTAGTGCTTGCAGTTCTACAGGTATAAATGAGAGAATGGACAAGCTTACCATTACAGAAGATTTAACTGCAAATCAGGAAGTGGAAAATGGTGGCTGCTGTCCAGGGGGAGTACAAGATTCACCAGATGCTGAAGAAAACCAAGAGGTGCAGCATGATGAAGAGACTGGAGGTGTTCAACCTGAAGGTAGACTACCTCCAGCTATTAGACACTTAAAGGATCATCCAGCAAATCAGATAATTTGTGATCCTAGACAAGGAGTGCAAACAAGATGCAGGAATCTGAACACAGTTCTGTGCTCCAGCTTCCTATCTCAAGTGGAACCAAAGAAATTTGAAGAAGCTGTTCTAGACCCACATGGGATTGATGTCATGCAAGAGGAGTTGAATCAGTTCAAAAGGTGCAAGGTCTGGAAGTTGGTTCCTAAACCAAAAGACCACAACATCATTGGAACAAAGTGGATCTTTAGGAACAAATTGGTCGAGAATGGGATCATTGTGAAGAATAAAGCAAGACTTGTTGCAAAAGGATATAGGCAGGAAGAAGGTATTGACTTTGATCAAACCTTTGTCCCAGTAGCAAAACTGGAAGTAATTAGGATGTTCCTTGCTTATGCAACATATCAAGGTTTCAAGGTATTCCAAATGGATGTAAAATCAGCATTCTTGAATGGAAATCTAAAAGAAGAAGTCTATGTAGAGCAGCCCTCAGGTTTTGTTGATCCTCTCAAACTTGATTATGTTTATAGACTTGGTAAAGCTTTGTATGGGTTGAAACAAGCCCCAAGGGCTTGCTATGAAACCCTATCTAGTTTCCTCATTGAGAACAAATTCTCAAGGGGGAAAATAGACAAGACTGTATTTCTTAGGAAATCTAAAAGAAAGATTATTCTAGTTCAAATATATGTTGATGACATAATATTTGGGTCTACTGAACGTATTCTTTGTAGAAAGTTTGCAAAACTAATGCAAGAAAAATTTGAAATGAGCAGTATAGGAGAACTTAAGTTTTTCTTGGGTCTCCAAGTAGGAAAGACTGAAGATGGCTTGTCCATAACTCAGTCTAAGTTCACCCTGAAGTTAATTAAAAAGTATGGTATGGAATCATCCACTACCATGAGAACTCCTACGGGGTCAAGTTTGTCTCTTAGTAAAGATGATGCAGGGAAACCTGTAGATGAAACTTTGTATAGAGGGATAGTTGGCACCCTACTATATCTGACTACTAGTAGACTAGATATCATGTATGCTATATGTGTCTGTGCTAGGTACCAAACATGCCCTAAAGAATCTCATCTTACTGCAGTGAAAAGGATTTTGAGATATCTTAAGGGTACACCTAATCTAGGCCTTTGGTACCCTAGGAATGGAGATTTTCTACTGATAGGCTATTCAGATACAGATTTTGTAGGTTGCAAAGAAGATATAAAAAGTACTATAGGCACCTGTCAATTTCTAGGAGGAAGATTGTTGTCTTGGAGCAGTAAGAAGCAGACCATTGTGGCAATCTCCACAGCTGAGTCAGAATATGTTGCTGCAGGAAGCTGCTGTGCACAACTTTTGTGGATTCAGCAACAGCTAAAAGACTATGGTATTCAAGTAAGTAAAACACCTTTGCTTTATGATTCTACAAGTTCTATTTCTATTGCAAATAGTCTGTCTCACATAGTAGGACTAAGCATATAGAAATTAGATAACATTTTCTTAGAGAACATGTAGAGAAAGAGGACATCTCACTAGAATTTGTCAAAACAGATTATCATATTGCAGATATGTTTACTAAGCCTTTAGATGAAACTAAATTCAATAAGTTTAAAATTGAATTAGGAATGTTGAACATAGATTAGTTTAACAATATTGGCTAAGTAAAATGGTGTCGACACAAGGAGTTGTCTGTGTCGACACATAGAAGTGGTGTCGACATTCCAGAGAAATGATGTCGACGCATCTAGAAAATTGGTGTCGACACTTCAAAGAAGTAGTGTCGACACATCCAAAGTAGGTGTCGACACATCCAGAAGTGGTGTTGACACTTAGGATCAACACAGATTTCATCGAGCAGAGTATCGACCAATCGTCGAACGCAGATGTATAAGTGTCGACACATAAAAGTCAACACTTATGTTGAGACTTAAGTAGTCTGTGTCGACACTTTTCAACAGTGTCGACACATTCAGTACTTGTTGACGCGCCTTTTCACCTTTGTTTTTAGAAAGGTATAAATAGGTTCACAATATTGTCTGTCAACACGCTCTCCATAGTTTCGAGACCAAAACTTTGTGTCGACAAATTCTCTCATCTAAATTCAAGATTTCTCTCAACCCTAATGGCGCCCAACCTTGAAGATAATATCAATGAAGGATATTGTTGGGTACATTGGTCAAATGTACCTGATTTGAAGAAGCCTCACCCAACTCAATGATATACATCATAATGTATTTGATGTATGTTGAGTTTACTTAAGCAGGTTAAGTAATCACTGGACTGAAGCAAAAAGTTTCTAAGTCCATGTGTCGACACCCAGAGGGAAAGTGTCGACACTTAAGAAGACTTGTGTCGACACCCAGACAAGCAGTGTCGACACTTGGAGTCATTGTGTCGACACCTGGGATGCAGAGTCGACACCAGACAGAAAGTGTCGACACTTGGAGCTGTGTCGACACTCAGTGAAGAAAAGTGCAGACAGAAAGTGTCGACACAAGGAGCTGTGTCGACACCCAGTGAAGCTGTGTCTACACCAGAAAGTGTCGACACTTGGAGCTGTGTCGACACTCAGCAAAAGTCTGCAGAGACTAAGTTAAAGTGTCGACACTCAGAACAATATGTCGACACTCAACAGATGAGTCAGCACTTGAAGTATATGTCAACACCTAGCACAATATGTCGACACTCAACCAGAAGAGTCAACACATGAAGTATGTGTCGACACCCAGCACAATGTGTCGACACTTAGCTAAAGACTCTACACTTGAAGAAAGTGTTGACACAAGGATCTGTGTCGACACTTAGCAAAGATCAGAAAGATCAACAAAATTATTCTAAGTACAAGTGTCGACACTAAGGGAATTTGTCGACACTCAGCTGAAGTCTCAACAGAAGAATCAAGTGTCGACACAAGGAGATGTGTCGACACTCAGCAAGTATCAACATAGAAGACTATGTGTCGACACCAAGAAGTAGTGTCGACACTTGACAGATTCAACACAAGGAGTTGTGTTGACACAAAGGTGATGTGTCGACACTTAGAAGAATTCAGCTACAGATAGAAGATCAAGTACTTGTGTCGACACTCAATTTCAGTGTCGACACCTGAAGAAGAATCTGTGTCGAGACATACAAGGAGTTGTGTCGACACCTTATAGACTTATGTCGACACTAACACAGCATGTGTCGACACTTGGTCTATAAGTGTCAACACTTAAAGACAGAAAGTCTCGACACTTTCAGACAGTTAGAGATTTTCAAGAAATGACTGGATGACTTGACAGTTGCCATTCCAGCCGGTCTACAGCACCTGTCAGATATATCAGAAGTCAGTTATGGACCGGACCAGCCGGTTACCATGAAGAAGGCCTATAAATAGGCACCTACAGTTTACAGAAACTGTTGTTGAGGTTGATCACATTATTAAAGAACAAGTTAGTAAAGTGGTACACAGAGTATCAACACAAGAAGATCTTGCATTCCAAGTGCAGATCTAAGAAGTTGGAGAGAGAGGGCTCCATCCAAGAAATCAGCCTCTGGAACTAGGCTGAGAAGAAGGATTCAGATTCATTCTGGATCTTAAGTGGCAGAGGTCAAGGAACAACTGCAGGAGGATTCAGTCTTATTCAGTTTTACTCAAGAAGCTTTGAAGAAAGCTAAGTCAGATTGAATCCAGCTGAGTTCTTCCAAGAACTCATCAAGAAACTCTTAACTCCCCTCTTTTATTTCTGAGTTGTTGAGTTAATATTTGTAATCATTTTTAACTTGTAGGATCCTTTGGATCTGAGTGAATTGTAAGCCTATAATTATAAAGGCTGAGGGTAGGGCTTGAGAGCCTGAGTGTAGGACATTGAGATCTCTGAGTGTAGGCCTTGTTGGCTGAGTGTAGGCCTTGGTTGGCTGAGTGTAGGCCTTGGTTGGCTGAGTGTAGGCCTTGGTTGGCTAAGTGTAGGCTTTGGGATAAAGATGAGTTGTAGGGCCTTGGGCCTGAGGTGTAAGAACCAATTTGGGTTCTGAGACAGTGGAGGAGTTTGGCCGAATCTAGTACACTGCTAGATAGGCGAAGGGGGAAAGTGGATGTACCCATATCTTTGGGAACCACTATAAACCACTGTATATGCTGTGCTGAGCTGTGATTGTTGCTGTGTATGCTATGTGTTTGCTGTGATAAATAGTTAGAAATCTGTGATTTAACTGTTTGCTGCCATAAAAGTTCAAAAAGGATTAGGTCACCTATTCACCCCCCCCCCCCCCCCCCTAGGTGTTTAGGTACCATATCTTTCAAGTGGTATCAGAGCCAGGTTACTCAAAAAGGACTAACAGTCTGAGGAGATCCTGTTTGGCAGATTCAGTGTAAGGCAAAATACAGATTCAAGAAATTCAAGAAAATTAAGGAACATGGGTTCCTTTGAAAATCACAAGGAATTGGGTTCCATGAAATTGCCCATATGCAGAAAGGAGATCTTTGGGATCTGGAAGGAAAGGGTAAGGCTGTTTATGGAGGCCTCAGACCCTAGAATCTACATCACAGTAAAGGAAGGGCCTTATGTGCCCATGAAGATTTCAGTTTTAGATGCAATTCAGAGAACTCCAAAGGATTTCTCTGAGATGACTAAGGATGAGATTGTCCTAGCCACAATGGATAAGAGGGCACAGAACATAATAGTGAGTGCCATTGATGATGCAACTTTTCAGAATCTTATACACTGTAAGACAGCCAAAGAGATGTGGGACACTCTTATAGTGTATATGGAAGGATCTGAAGAAGTTAGACAAGATAGAAAATCCTTGCTAAATCAGGAGTATGAGAGTTTTAGACAAGGAAAAGATGATAGCATAACTGAGTGCTATAAGAAGTTCTACAGAATAGTGAATGAACTCATGTCTTATGGAAGAGAGTTCAGTAACTATGAACTAAATGACAAGTTCCTAATGTCCCTAACCAAAGATTGGGACACAAAGATCTGTGTCATTAGAGAAATAGCTAAGTTGGGGGAAATTCCTCCTCCTACACTGTTTGGCAAGTTATTGTCTTATGAAATACAATTGACAGTGAGGAAAGAGGAGGAGAAGTCAACAAGAATTGAACACAAGGAAAGATCAGTTGCTTTCAAGACAGAAGTTCCCAGAAAGTGCAGGAATAAGTCATCAACTCCACCTCCAGAGGTAGTTGAATCAGAATCAGATGAGTCAGTCAGCACAAAGACTGAGAGCAGTGAAAGTGATGAAGACTTTGCTGCCTTCACTAGACACTTTCAGAAATTCTTGAAGAAGTAACAGTGGAGGTCAATACCTTCTACTTCAAAGGGAAAGGAAGTCTTTTATCAGGAGAAAAAGCCTTCAAAGAAAGACAGGAAGAGGACAAAGTCAAGCAAGGCAACTGGATCTAAGATAGTGTGCTATTGCTGCAATAGACAGGGCCATGTTATTGCAGATTGTCCAGAGAAGAGAAAGGAATCTGGTGACAGGAAAAAGACTCACTTCAAAGGCAAGAAAGAGAAGTCTTTTGTAGCCAAGAAAGAGAAGACTCTATCAGATATCTCTTCTTCAGAAACTGAGTCTGAGGCTGAAGCCTACATAGGGCTGTTTGCTGAAGAAGAAGAGGAAGAATTCATGCAGATCATGGAGTCTATTTATGAACAAGAAGACTGTCAATGCCAAGGGCTAATGGCTTTGACAGAGAGTGCCAAAATCCTGGAGCAGCCAGGACCCAGTAAGGTACAAGGTTCAAGTTCAAGTTCAGTTTCTTGTTCTAGTTCAGATTCAGATTCTTCTTCATCAAGTGATGAGAATGTATCTGAGTCTGAGGATGATATTCATCAGCTTATAGATGAATATAAAGTGTTGTTGCAAGCTTACAAGAAAAGCAAGTCCCTTGCCAAAAGTCAGGCAAAGGAAATTTCTGATCTTAAAGCTGCTGCAACAGATTCTGAGAAGTAATTTGATCAAAAGCTTAATGAAATAGCCAGGCTGAAACACATAACAGTGATTCAGATGGGCACTATCACCTTTAAGAATGATCAAATCAAGGGTCTGAGATAATCTTCAGAAGAGAGAGAGATCTTGTTGCTAGGTTTTCTAAACCTAAGTCAGTGCTACCTTTAATTGATGAATTTGTTCATCATAAAGGCAAGGCTGGACTGGGCTTTATTAGACCTGCAGGGACTGAGCAGTCCAAGTCTAAGTCCAAGGGCAAAGCCCCAACATTCAACAAGCCTGCTGTAGACAAGACAGCCAAGGCAGTACCTAAGCAAAGGTACAATAAGTTTGAATGTTGGTGCTGTGGCAAAGTTGGCCATTTTGCAGTGGACTGTTGGCACAATGCTAGTGCCAAAGTGAGTACCAAACTACCTGTTGGAAAGCCAGTGGTAGCTTTGTCAGATTGCAGACTAACAAGTACCAAGGACCCAAGAATTCTTTGGGTTCTAAGGTTCATTAATCTGTTTTGCAGGTGAGTCCAAGTGGCCATACCCCAACATGGTACTTAGACAGTGGATGTTCCAGACATATGACTGGAACAAGAGGATTACTAAAGGACTATATTCATTCCAATAAAAGATGGTCCAAAAGTAACCTTTGGTGGTTCTGAAAAAGGAATCATCAAAGGGTTTGGTAACATTTCTACAAACTTAGTTACCATTACTCAAGTGGCTTATGTTAAAGGGTTAAACACAACCTAATAAGTATAAGTCAATTAAGTGATGTAGGGTATGACATCTCATTTGTCAAAAATGGTTGTCATATCAAGAGGTCAAGTGATCAAGAGATCATTTTGACAGGTTATAGGAAGAGGAATGTCTACTGCCTAGACATTATGGTTGAGAACAATGGTTCTCCAGTTTGTCTTGTAGCTGATGAGACAGTCTCTCATTGTGTCAAATGGCACAAGAGGCTTGCCCATCTTAACTACAAGACTATTAGCAAACTCTTTAGCAAAGAGTTAGTGAGGAATGGTCCTCAAGTTAAGTGTGTTAAAGATGGTATTTGCTCAGCTTGTCAAAAGGGCAAGCAGAATAAATCCACCTTTAGAAGCATAGAAACAAAGATGCTGTGAGGTGTTTATACCTCTTGCATATGGATCTCTTTGGTCCAATGCCAGTTCACAACTTAGGTAGGAAGGTCTATACCTTTGTAGTTGTAGATGACTACTCAAGGTTTTCCTGGGTGTTCTTCTTAAGACAAAATCTGAAACACCTAGTGTCTTCCACAACTTTGTCAAGCAAATTCAGAATGAACTAAATAGTACAGTGGTCAGAATTAGAAGTGACCATGGTACTGAATTTCAGTCTGATAGCATGACAAAACTGTGTGAAGACTTTGGGATATTTCAAGAATTCTCTTCACCTAGAACACCTCAGCAAAATGGCATTGCTGAGAGGAAGAATAGAACCTTGATAGAGGCTGGTAGGACCCTACTAAGTGATACATCACTGCCAAAGTATTTCTGGGCTGAAGCAGTTAACACTGCATGCCATGTTATAAATAGGGCTACCATCACTAAAGGGCTAACAAGACCCCCTATGAAGTTGTGAAAGGCAGGAAACCAAACCTATCCTACTTCAGGATCTTTGGTTGCAAATGCTTCATACTTAACAATGGGAAGTCTTACTTAACTAAGTTTGCTGCCAAGTCCCAAGAGGGAATTTTTGTTGGGTACAGCAATAATAGTAAGGCTTATAGAGTCTACAACTTGACTACACAAGTTGTAGAAGAATCTGTGCATGTAGTTTTTGATGAGACTAAACTTATTAATAATGAGTTGTCTAGTAGTGTATGCAGCCCCACAGGTTTAAAAGAAAATGGACAAGCTAACTATAGAAGAAGTACCTACTGCAAAACAGCAAGTAGAAGATAGTAGCTGTTGTCCAGGGGGAGAACTACATGTGCCAATTGCTGAAGAAATACAAGGAGTACAGCATGATGGAGATGCTGAAGAGGTTCAACCAGAAGTTAGGATGCCTCCAGCCAACAGGCATCTAAGAGATCATCCAGTAGAGCAGATTATTGGAGATCCAAGATAAGGAGTACAAACCAGGAGTAGATACATAAATGCAACAATCTACTCCAGCTTTCTGTCTCAAGTTGAACCTAAGAAATTTGAAGAAGCAATACTGGATCCACAATGGACTGAAGCAATGCAAGAAGAGCTTAATCAGTTCAAAAGGTGCAAGGTTTGGGAACTTGTTCCTAAACCTAAAGACCACAATATAATAGGAACTAAGTGGATCTACAGGAATAAGATGGATGAACAAGGGGTCATCATTAAGAATAAAGCAAGATTGGTTGCTAAAGGATATAGGCAAGAAGAAGGTATTGATTTTGATCAAACCTTTGCTCCAGTAGCCAGACTGGAAGCCATAAGGATGTTCTTGGCCTATGCAACCTATCAAGGATTCAAGGTTTACCAAATGGATGTCAAGTCAGCATTCCTAAATGGTAATCTTAAGGAAGAAGTCTATGTGGAGCAGCCTTCAGGTTTTGTTGATCCAACTCTACCTCATCATGTCTATAGACTTAGGAAAGCTTTATATGGGTTAAAGCAAGCCCCTAGGGCTTGGTATGAAACCCTATCTAGTTTCCTCATTGAGAACAAATTCTCAAGGGGGAAAATAGATAAGACTCTATTCCTTAGGGAATCTAGAGGTAAAATTATACTAGTCCAAATATATGTAGATGACCTTATATTTGGGTCTACTGAAAGCAGCCTTTGCAAAAAGTTTGCAAAACTTATGCAAGGTCAGTTTGAGATGAGTAGTATGGGAGAGCTGAAGTTTTTATTGGGTCTCCAAGTTAAACAGACTGAAAGTGGTTTATCCATATGTCATTCTAAGTTCACCCTAGAACTCATAAGGAAGTATGGTATGGATTCATCCAGCACCATGAAGACTCCTATGGGGTCAAGTATGTCTCTTAGCAAGGATGATGCAGGGAAACCTGTAGATGAAACCTTGTATAGAGGGATAGTTGGCTCCCTATTATATTTGACTGCTAGTAGACCTGACATCATGTATGCTACATGTGTTTGTGCCAGGTATCAAGCCTGCCCTAAAGAGTCTCATTTGACAGCAGTCAAAATAATATTGAGATATCTAAAGGGCACTCCCTATCTAGGCCTCTGGTACCCTAGGAATGGAGATTTTGATCTAACAGGTTTATTCAGATGCAGACTTTGCAGGATGCAAAGAGGATAGAAAGAGCACTACTGGAACCTGTCAATTCCTAGGTGGGAGACTAATTTCATGGAGTAGCAAAAAGCAAACCAGTGTGGCTATCTCCACAGCATAGTCAGAGTATGTGGCTGCAGGAGGTTGCTGTGCTCAACTTTTGTGGATTCAACATCAGCTAGAGGACTATGGATTTCAGGTAAGTAGAACTCCACTTTTCTGTGATTCTACAAGTGCTATTTCAATAGCTAATAACCCTGTATCTCATAGTAGAACAAAACATATTAAGATTAAATATCATTTTCTTAGGGAGCATGTAGAAAGAGAAGATATTTTATTAGAATATGTTAAAACTGATAATCAAATAGCTGATATGTTTACTAAGCCCCCAGAAGAAGCTAAGTTCAATAGATTCAAAATTGAACTCGGAATGATAAACTTAGAGTAAGTTTACAGAATTGAAATTGGCTAAGTAAAAAGGTGTCGACACATAGACAAGTCTATGTCGACACAGAATAGTGGTGTCGACACTTCAGGAAAAAGGTGTCGACACATCTAGGAATGTGGTGTCGACACTTCAGAATGTTAGTGTCGACACATGTCAAGTAGGTGTCGACACATCCAATATGGTGTCGACACTTATGTTTTACTCAGAATTTTCTAAGTAAAGTCTCGACATTGTGTCGAGTTATGTTGTGTCGACACATAACCAAGTGTCGACACATAAAATCTTTTAACTAAACTTGTGTCGACACATATGTGTCGAGACATTATAAGTCAGTGTCGACACTTATTGCCAGTGTCGACACATTTTAAGTTAGCTGTCCCGCCTGTTCATCTTCAAAATCAGAAAGGTATAAATAGGGTTCTGTCTTTGTTTGTCGACACGCTTTCAAAGTTTCGAGACCAAAACTACTGTGTCGACACCTCTCTTTTCTAAAGACAAATTCTACAAACCCTAATGGCTCCTAAGCTTGAGGAGAACGTTAACGAAGGATATGAGCTTGTGCGCGGCGCGTTCGACGATGCTGATCAGAAATCAAGGCAGTAGTAACCCTAGTCGCCGATTCAGGGTTGAATACTTAGTTCTGAACCTACTAAGATTTGGAAGAAGGAGGTGCTTGAATTCCTTAATGGAGCTGCAGTAGATGAATCTGGATACAGAATCAAATCCAGAGTTCATGGAACTAAGGTCAAGGTTTCACCTAAAAATCTGAGGAAGGTGCTCAGCTACCAAAAACTCAAGATGAAGAAGAATTACTGCATCCAAGACCAGGGAAGCTCTAACCTGGTGTGGTCTTGATCCAAAGATGAAGCTAGGGCTCTGTGTTTAACAGAAAAGGCATGAATAATCAAGGAAAGTTCATGTCTGAGATAGTTGGCAAGGTGATCTTAAGCAAGCCTGGAGGGCATGACAGAGTGTCTGCCTATATATTTGGAATCATGACAAGGATAATCTTCACTCTGAAACATAGACTGGTCTATAGTTGTTTATGAGAAGATTAAGGAGAGCTTGAAGAAGCCCAATCTGGGCAGAATCATTAGTCTATACCTAGCTGGTGTGATACCAGAGGTAATGAGTACTGCTGCAGGAAGCAAGATAAACCACATGAGGAAAATGGATCTAAGGATCTTTTCAAGATGGGACAGGGTGTTGTCCAAGGAAATGCCAACCCCAGAGAAGACAGTTACTGAGAAAGACACTCCTCCAAAGAAGAAAAGGAAACAGCTCCTGTGGAACAAGTGTCCACTCCAGCAGTTCTGGTAGTGAAGAACATGTTGTCTTCACTCCAGATGAGCATGAGGAAGGGCCTGCAGTGAAATCTCCTACTGCTCAAGAGATTGCTGAGATCCAGGGGAGCTGCCTGAAGCTAGCCCCATCCACAAGGATCACAGCCAGGGGGAGCCTCCAGTTGTAGAAGAACACTCTACACTGGCAGTGAGCAAGCCACCACCATCATACAAGAGGTACTCACTGAACTCAACACCTTAGATTTTATTATAGAAGATGCTGATTGTCTGATGTTAATCAGCAAACTCAGCTGAATAGTCCAGTTCCAGATGTTGTTAGAAAAAGACACATCTGCTGTACAAGAAGTGATTCCTGATCCAGTAGTTGAAGAACTAAGAACTTCTCCTGCACAGTCTCCACACCAGAGTTCACCATGGAAGATTTATTCCTCAATCTAGACAACAAGATTTTGACATGGACAAGGAAGCTGCTGGAAGAGATAATGTGCTGCTGAGGGGGAGCAAGTGCAAGTTCTAGAAGAGCCTTTAAGGCCAGAAACTGAGAAGGCACCTGATGTGCAAGCTGACAGACCTCCAAGCCCTAAGGATAGGGTTGACATAGCCAGCACTTCTGCCTCTGAAGATGAGGAGAGTGCTAGGGGAAAAGAAGAATAAACTGTATGTCTTTAAAGGAGAAGTCAGAGTTATAAGAAAGCTCTGCAATCTATTTCCCCACAGCCTATAGTTCAACAAGCTCCAACTGTTGATTATAGTGCATTAATGATTGCAATGCAGATAAAACTGGATGAACAGAGAAAAGCTATAGAGGCTTATGTAGATGAAGGGCACAAAGCTTTGCAGTTTGATCTGGCCCAAGATATAAAGTCTATAAGGCTTGAAATGAACCTTAACAAAAAGGAAATGACTGAATGCTTCCACAAAGGTGGCAATGAAGTGGTGTATTTGGCAACACACCAAGAGAAGATCAAAGCACAGGTAGATGATATAGCATTGAAGCAAGGATATGTTCTTGAAAATCAACTAAGGATGAATGACAACTTGACTGCTTCTCATAATGCTATACTCACTGAATTGAAGAACAAGGCTGCTGAACCTTCTACCTCTTCTGCTACTATCCAAGCTGAATTTGACAAAGCCTTTCAAAAGGAAATTTCTGTTGTAAAGACTGCAATCCAAGCCTCCCAAAAGGTCATATCTGAACAACTTCAAAAGCTTAAACCTTTCTTTAAAGATGGCATCAGATACTTGGATAGTCAAATCAGATTTCAGAAGGATGATGTCAGAGATCACATGGCTAGAGAAGTCATAAAGGGGGAGAGAGTACTAGTCAAGGCAAGCTCTGAACATGCTAAGTGGATATCAAATTCCATCAGAGCTACACTTGGATATCCTCCTCTGTGTGATGATAATGAGGTTGCTGAATCTGGACTAAATCCTGCTTATTTTGGAGGTGAGCAACCAGAAGTAGCTCAGGTCATTTATCCACCTCCAGACTTGAAATGATTCAAGCAGATGTGAGCACAATGTATAGCCCACCTAAGGGCAAGGACAATGTCCATATTGAAAAGGTTGTTCAACCTATATCTGAAGCCATGCAAGAGGCTCTACAGAAAGAGGAAGAGACAAGGTTGTCCAAAAAGAGGTTTAGGGAACAAGCAGAACAAAGGCCAGACTTTGAACAGTGGAGCCCTACCTCTAGGAATATAATATTAACTGCCTGGAAAGCTGCCAAGAACAATACTCATGACAGGAACAAGTGGTTTTCTGAAGCTGAATGGAGAAAACATGAGATCAGGCAGGAAGCAATAGAAACAAGGGACTTATTCAACAATCAGTATAGACGAAGACAAGATGGGAAAGCTACCTCCTACTGTAGTGGAGCCTAGTAAGTACTTTCCTAAGCCATATCACTATTTTGAGAGGCAGAAGATCAAAGCTGAAGAGCTCAAAAAGAAAGATCTAAAAGGCAAGAAGCCTGCTGATGCTGAAACTGTTGATGCCCTGTCAAAGCTCAAGTTCAAGCTGGCAAGGGAATAGTTATCAAGGAACCAGAACAGAAATAGATTAAGAATTTACTTGAAGATTATTTTGTAATCTTTTAAATGTAAAACATTTTTGTAAACTACTGAAAATGTATAAAACAAATGTTAGAACAATATATGATCTATATATTTCATGTTTGTTCTGTGAATGTATCTATTTCTTATTTGTTCTGTGTTGATGAATGTGTATACATGTGTGAATTAATACATGTTTATGTTTACCCTACTGAATATAACCTGCTTTACATCATTTTGTAATTTTTAATTATGAATGGTGTATATCATTGACTAAGGGTTATGACTTCTCCAAATAGGGGGAGATTGTTGGGTACATTGGTCAAATGTACCTGATTTGAAGAAGCCTCACCCAACTCAATGATATATATCATAATGTATTTGATGTATGTTGAGTTTACTTGTGCAGGTTAAGTAATCACTGGACTGAAGCAAAAAGTTTCTAAGTCCATGTGTCGACACCCAGAGGGAAAGTGTCGACACTTAAGAAGACTTGTGTCGACACCCAGACAAGCAGTGTCGACACTTGGAGTCATTGTGTCGACACCTGGGATGCAGAGTCGACACCAGACAGAAAGTGTCGACACTTGGAGCTGTGTCGACACTCAGTGAAGAAAAGTGCAGATAGAAAGTGTCGACATAAGGAGCTGTGTCGACACCCAGTGAAGCTGTGTCTACACCAGAAAATGTCGACACTTGGAGCTGTGTCGACACTCAGCAAAAGTCTGCAGAGACTAAGTTAAAGTGTCGACACTGAGAATAATATGTCGACACTCAACAGATGAGTCAGAACTTGAAGTATGTGTCGACACCCAGCACAATATGTCGACACTCAACTAGAAGAGTCAACACATGAAGTATGTGTCGACACCCAGCACAATGTGTCGACACTTAGCTAAAGACTCTACACTTGAAGAAAGTGTCGACACAAGGAGCTGTGTCGACACTTAGCAAAGATCAGAAAGATCAACAAAATTATTCTAAGTACAAGTGTCGACACTAAGGGAATGTGTCGACACTCAGCTGAAGTCTCAACAGAAGAATCAAGTGCCGACACAAGGAGCTGTGTCGACACTCAACAAGTATCAACATAGAAGACTATGTGTCGACACCAAGAAGTAGTGTCGACACTTGACAGATTCAACACAAGGAGTTTTGTCGACACAAAGGTGATGTGTCGACACTTAGAAGAATTCAGTTATAGATAGAAGATCAAGTACTTGTGTCGACACTCAATTTCAGTGTCGACACCTGAAGAAAAATCTGTGTCGAGACATACAAGGAGTTGTGTCGACACCTTGTAGACTTGTGTCGACACTTACACAGCATGTGTCGACACTTGGTCTATAAGTGTCAACACTTAAAGACAGAAAGTCTCGACACTTTCAGACAGTTAGAGATTTTCAAGAAATGACTGGATGACTTGACAGCTGCCGTTCCAGCCGGTCTACAGCACCTGTCAGATATATCAGAAGTTAGTTATGGACCGGACCAGCCGGTTACCATGAAGAAGGCCTATAAATAGGCACCTACAGTTTACAGAAACTGTTGTTGAGGTTGATCACATTATTAAAGAACAAGTTAGTAAAGTGATACACAGAGTATCAATACAAGAAGATCTTGCAGTCCAAGTGCAGATCTAAGAAGTTGTAGAGAGAGGGCTCCATCCAAGAAATCAGCCTCTGGAACTAGGCTGAGAAGAAGGATTCAGATTCATTCTGGATCTTAAGTGGCAGAGGTTAAGGAACAACTGCAGGAGGATTCAGTCTTATTCAGTTCTACTCAAGAAGCTTTGAAGAAAGCTAAGTCAGATTGAATCCAGCTGAGTTCTTCCAAGAACTCATCAAGAAACTCTCAACTCCCCTCTTTTATTTCTGAGTTGTTGAGTTAATATTTGTAATACATTTTTAACTTGTAGGATCCTTTAGATCTGAGTGAATTGTAAGCCTATAATTATAAAGGCTGAGGGTAGGGCTTGAGAGCCTGAGTGTAGGAGATTGAGATCTCTGAGTGTAGGCCTTGTTGGCTGAGTGTAGGCCTTGGTTGGCTGAGTGTAGGCCTTGGTTGGTTGAGTGTAGGCTTTGGGATAAAGCTGAGTTGTAGGGCCTTGGGCCTGAGGTGTAAGAACCAATTTGGGTTCTGAGACAGTGGAGGAGTTTGGCCGAATCTAGTACACTGATAGATAGGCGAAGGGGGAAATTGGATGTACCCATATCTTGGGGAACCACTATAAACCACTGTGTATGCTGTGCTGAGCTGTGATTGTTGCTGTGTATGCTATGTGTTTGCTGTGATAAATAGTTAGAAATCTGTGATATTAACTGTTTGCTGCCATAAAAGTTCAAAAAGGATTAGGTCATATCTTTCAGATATGAGATGGTATGCAATGCATTTGATAGAGCGAAATCTGAAATTAAAGGTGTAGTAACCCTAATTATTGAGAATAGGTTGGAGTTTCTAGTTTCTGAACCAACTAAGATCTGGAAGAAAGAAACATTAGAATTCTTTGGTGCTGCTACCCTAGATCATACTGTACTTAAAATTAGATCCACAGTCCATGGAGTAAAGGTGAAACTCACCGAGAAGAGTTTAAGAAAAGTTCTTCACCTGCCAAGAGCACAAGAGGAAGTAGATGTACATGCATCTAAGCTAAGGGAAGCACTTCAATGGTGTGGACTGGATTCCACCATGAAGATTGGCTCAGCTTTGAATAGAAAAGGCATGAATATGTAAGGAAAGTTCTTGTCTGAAGTAGTTGGCAAAGTTATACTCTGCAAGCTAGGAGGGCATGATAAGATTTCTGCATACATGTTCACCCTTATGACCAGGATCATCTACTCCCTAAATACTGATTGGTCAATAGTAATATTTGAGAAGATTAAGGAGAGCATTAAGAAACCAAATCTAGGAAGGATTATGAGTCTCTACTTGTCTGTAATGATTCTATAAGAAATGTCACAAGCAGCTGGTTCTAAAATTAATCATATGAGGAGGATGGATATCAGGATTATCTCAAGATGGGATAGGGTCCTCACTAAGGAGATGCCTGAGGAAGAAAGGCAAGAGATTCCTGAGAAATCTACAGCCCAAGAAATTCCTGCACAAGACCCTGCAAATGAAGCACAAGTGCAGGGGGAGCCCCATGTTGAGGAAGAGCCTACTCACTTGGACAGTAAAATGGCAACACAAACAATTATTGAGGTAATCAGTGAAGTAAATCAATCAATTTTCAATATTGAGGATGAAATGCTAACTGAATCTTTGATTGATGTTGACCAGCCAACACAACTAAACAATCTAGCACAAGATGTTATCTTGGAAGATACATCTGTAGTTGCTGATGATCCAGAGATAAGAGAATCTCCAGTGCCTACTCAATAAGAGTTTACCATAGAAGAGCTGTTTCCTGATTTAGTGCAAGCTAATATTGAGGGGGAGTATGCTGGTTTTGAGGGGGAGAAAACTGCTTTTGAGGCAGAGAAAGTTGACCTTGAGGGGGAGCAAGTAGGGTCTCAAGGGGAGAATGCAAGGACTGAGGAGGAGCAGATAAGACCTGAGGAGGAGCAAAGGACTCAGGGGGGGCTACCTAAGACTACACAGGAATTGCCTCCTAGTCCAAAGGATAGAGTAAATATAGCCAGTACCTCTGATTCTGAGGATGCTGCTGAGGTTCAAGCTAAGAAAAGAAAGCTAATGGTCTTTAAAAGGAGAAGCCAAAGCAACAAGAGGGCACTACAAACTGCTGCTTCTTAGCCTGCCCCAACAACTGATTACAGTTCATTGTTAGTATCTTTACAAGTGAAGTTTGATAAGAAAAGGATTGCCATGGAGAAGTATATGGATGAAACTCACAAATATCTACAACTCTCCTTGGCTACAGATATAAAATCTATAAGGTTTGAAGTTAATCAGCATAAGAAAGAAATGACTGATTGTTTCCATAAGGGTGGAAATGTTGTGGTCTTTCTAGCCACACATCAAGAAAAGATCAAGACACATGTTGATGATATAGCTGTGAAGCAAGGCTATGTCTTAGAGAATCAAATTAGAATGAATAATAATCTAACAGAATCACATAATGTGATTGTCACAGAGATGAAGAATCTTGCTTCTCCCCAGACTGAGGAAAAGGTTATAGCCCAAACAGAGTTTGATAAGCACTTCTAGGAAGGAATAGCTGTTGTAACAACAGCTATTCAGGACTCTCAAAAGACTATTTATTGCCAGCTACTAAAATTAAAGGCATTCTATAAATATGGTGTCAATTTTATGGATGGACATGTCAGATTTCAGAAAGATGATCTCAGAGATCATGTTGCCAGAGAAGTCATAAAGGGGGAGAGAGTATTAGTCAAAGCTGGATCTGACCATGCTAAATGGATTTCCAATAGCATCAGAGCCACACTTGGATATCCATGCCTTTGTGATGATGACAATGTGGCTGAATCTGGAATACACCCTGCTTCTTTTGGAGGTGAAAAAGCTGAAGTTGCTCAAGTAATTTATCCTCCACCAGATTTTGAGATAATACATCAAGAAGTACAGTCCATGTACAGCCCTCCAGAAGGTGCTCAAAATGTGATCATAGAGAAAGTAGACAAGCCTGTGTTAGAGGCAGTTTTGAAAGAGCAAGAAGCTCTATTATCTAAGAAAAGATTCAGAGAACAAGCAGAATTGAAGCCTGATTTTGAGTAGTGGAGTCCAACATCTAGGAATATTATACTGACTTCATAGAAAGTTGTAAAGGATAAAACTCATGATAGCGGTAAATGGTACTCTGTACATGAATGGAAAAATCATGAAGCCAGGAAAGCAGCCATAGTTCAGTACAGAAGAAAGACAAAAATAGGGAAGCTACCTCTTAATGCTCAGGAGCCTAGCAAATATTTCCCTAAGCCTTTTCATTACTTTGAAAGGCAAAGAATAAGGGTTGAAGAGCAAGAGAAGAAAGATCTTAAGGGCAAGAAGCCAGCTGATGACACTGATGCTCCAATTCAAGCCAATATCAAATCAGGCCAAGCAATTGTCATCAAGGAGACAGAGCAGCCTTAAAATAGACTTACTTAATTTTATAACATTGTAAACCTTAGTGTTTAAAATCTATGTAAACTTCTATTAAAGAATCTTTTGAAAGTTGAACAAAACATGTTTAATGCTCATTCTGGTTGCATTGTTATCTTGTGATAATTTGTTATATATGTTTTGTTTTATTATTTACCCTGTCATATAATGCTGTTATACATCATAATATGTATTTGTTATGAATGGTGTATATCATTGACTAAGGGTTATGACTTCTCCAAATAGAGGGAGATTGTTGGGTACATTGGAAAATGTGTACCAGATTTGAGGAAGCCTCACCCTACTCAATGATATGCATCAAAGTGTATTTGATGTTGTTTTGACTTTATATGTGCAGGTTAAGTAAATACAGGAATGCAAAAACATTTCTAAGTCCATATGTCGACACCAGGAGAAGCTGTGTCGACACTTATGAAGCCATGTGTCGATACTGGAGAAAAGTAGTGTCGACACTTGGAGTTAATTGTGTCGACACTTGGAAAGGCTGTGTCGATGCCAGAATCAACTATGTCGACACCCAGAGGTTGTGTAGACACATAGTGAAGCATTATCGACATCAATTATGTCGACATACAGAGGTAGTGTCGACATATAGATGATCTTGTCGACATCAAATGTGTCGACATACAGGACTTGTGACGACACATGGAAGAATTTCAACAAAGTAAATTTATATGAAGAAAAGAAGTATTTGTGTCGACAGCACAAAGGCTTTTGTCGACAGATACTACAGAGGTTGTGTTGAGAAGCAGTATCAACAACAGAAGAGATGTGTCGACACCACCAAGGCTTGTGTCGACACTTAGTTCACTTGTGTCGACACTTAGTCTACTTGTGTCGGCACATGATGAAGATCAGTCTCGACACTCTCAGACAGAGTCAGTATTTCAAGAAGTGACTGGATGACTTGACAGCTGCCATTTCTAACAGGTCTACTGCAACTGTCAAAGCTGTCAGAAGTTTGTTAGAAACATGATCAGCCAGTTACCTTGGAGGAAGACTATATAAAGGCTTTCTCCTTCAACAGAAGGTGTGAATATAACTAACAGAAGAACTAACAACAACTAAGAGAGAAGTAATAATACAGAAGATTTTCATCAGAAGATCTAAGAAGAAGTTGGAGAGAGAGAGAGAGAGCTCCATCTAAGAAGTGCAGTTGCTGAACCAGGCTGCCAAGAAAGATTCAGATTGAGATCTGGATCTCAAGTCAGAAGCTGATTGAAGATCAACTTCACAGGAGATTCAACCCTACTGAGTTCTGATTCAAGAAGCTTTGAAGAAAGCTAAGAGAGGTTGTTCTCTGCAATCAGTTTCTTCCAAGAACTGATCAAGAAGCCATCCATCCATTCTCTCTCATTCAGGGTGGTGGCAATATATTTTGTTTAATCAATTTTCTGTATGATCTATTCTAGATCTGAGTTGTAAGCCTATTATATAAAGGCTGAGTGTAGGAGAATATTTTCTCTGAGTGGTAGGCCTTGTTGAAGGCTGAGGTAGGGCTGTGAGCCTGAGGTGTAGGAGATTGTGATCTCTGAGTGTAGGCCTTGTTGAAGGCTGAGGTAGGGCAGTTGGCCTGAGTTGTAGGAGTGTGGATACACACTGAGTTGTAGGAACCTGGTTTTGGTTCTGAGCTGTAAGATCTGAGGATCTGAGGTGAAGTGCAGAAGTTAGGCCGAATCTAGCACACTGCTAGATAGGCGAATGGGGAAAGTGGATGTACCCAGACCTTGGGGAACCACTATAAAATCTGTGTGCATTCTGTGATTGAATGTTTCTGTGATTGCTGTGCTGTGTAGTTGTAGAATTTGCAATTTCTGGATAAATTACAGAACAGAATTTCTTCCTTAAAAGCAAAAGAAAAAGTACACCTATTCACCCCCCCCCCCTCTAGGTGGTTAGGCACTAATTCTATCACCTAGGATTTTGTATTTACTACATATGGATCTCTTTGGACTCATTGCTTTACAAAGCATAGGAGGGAAATCCTACACCTCGGTTATTTTGGATGACTTCTCCAGGTTCACTTGGGTATCATTTCTGAGATCTAAGTCAGATACCTTCAAGGTTCTTACAGATTTTCTCAGGACCATACAGATTGAGTTCTCTACTCATGTTGCATTGATCAGAAGTGATCATGACACAGAGTTTGAGTCTCTTCTTATGCATGACTTCTGTGAGAAGGAAGGTATCAGGCATTGCTTCTCAGCTCCCAAAACTCCTCAACAAAATGAGGTAGCTGAAAAGAAAAATAGGACACTCATTGAAGTTGCAGGTACATTGCTTGAAGATGCTTACATACCACTAACCTTTTGGTCATAGGCTGTAAACACTGCAAATTATGTCCTGAATAGAAGCCTGATACATAAACTGAAGAATAAGACTCCCTATGAATTACTTAAAAGGAATAAACCTAAAATCAACTATTTTAAAGTATTTGGCTGTATATGTTATATTCACTATAACAACAAAAGATATATTAGAAAGTTTGAGGCTAAGGCTGAAGAGGGAATTTTTCTAGGATATTCCCAAGTAAGCAAAGCCTATAGGGTGTTTAATAAATCATCATTAAAAATTGAAGAGTCCATTCATGTTTCTTTTGATGAAACTAACATGTCTTGCAAGGAGGAAGATATTTCTACCAATATCCCTTTGCAGGTACCTCACTTGTGTGAGAGATTGGATGAACTAAACCTTACCCAAAAGGTTCCAACACATCCCTCTCCACAAGTTAATGAAGAGAGTGAAGATGAAAGCTTCGAAGGAACTGAACTTCCTCCAATAGAAAACACAAATCCATAAGAGGAATTAATCCAAGATGCTGTTGCACAACGAACTCCACTCACTGATTTAGTCACACTTAGGGATCACCCCAAATCTCAAATGATTGGAGACATATCAGTAGGTGTATAGACAAGGCATCAACTCAATCAAGATGTGATGCATGTCTGTTTTCTCTCTCAGGTTGAACCTCTATCCATCCATGATGCAGAGCAAGATCCCCACTGGATCATTGCAATGCAAGAGGAATTAAATCAATTTGAGAGATGTAGAGTTTGGGATTTGGTTCCAAGACCCCAAGACAATTCAGTCATTGGAAGCAAATGTGTATACAGAAACTAACTGAATGTCCAAGGAGTGATTGTGAGGAACAAGGCTAGGCTTGTTGCTCAAGGTTATAGTTAAGAGGAAGGGATTAACTATGACAAAACATTTGCACCAGTTGCAAGGTTGGAGCCCATCAGAATTTTTCTAGCCTATGCAGCATGCAAGAGATTCAATGTATATCAGATGGATGTGAAGAGTGCATTCCTCAATGTAGTACTTAAAGAAGAGGTTTATGTTGAACAACCTCCAGGTTTTGTCTCTCCAACTCACCCCTATCATGTTTTCAAATTGCATAAAGCTCTTTATGGTCTCAAGCAAGCTCCAAGAGCTTGGTAAGAGACCCTAGCTAGCTTTTTGATAGAGCATAAATTCATTAGAGGCATTATAGATAGAACACTTTTCACTAGACATCATAAAGATCAAATACTGTTAGTATAAATATATGTGGATGACATTATATTTGGGTCTACTGATTCCAAATTATGCAAGAGGTTCTCTGACCTCATGCATTCGAAATTTGAAATGAGTAGCATAGGTGACCTTTCCTACATCCTTGGTCTCCAAGTGAAGCAGTTGCCTGATGGCATCTTCATATCTCAAGTTAAGTATGCTAAAGAGCTTATAAAAAAGTTTGGGATGGCTGATGCTTCAGCAAAGAAAAAACCTATGGCTACTAATGCTGTGGTTGACTCTGATCCACATGGGAAACCTGTGGACTAGAAATTATATAGGGGCATTGTTGGGTACCTACTATATCTTACAGCAAGCAGAACTGATATTATGTTTGCCACATGCCTTTGTGCTATGTTCCAAGTGAACCAAAAAGAATCTCATCTAATTTTCTTAAAAAGGATTTTGAGATATATAAAGAGTTGTCCTAGTCTAGGCTTATGGTATCCAGCTGAGTCAGAGTTTGATTTAACTAGATTTTCAGATGTTGACTTTGCTGGATGTAGGGTTGATAGGAAAATCACCTCAGGGACTTGTCAGTTCCTCGGTATGAGGTTGGTATCCTGGTTTTGTAAGAAACAGTCATTTGTGTCTACCTCAACTGCTGAGGCTTAGTATATTGCAGCTGACAGCTATTGTTCCCAGATGCTGTGGATTCAAAATCAATTACTAGACTGTGGTCTCAACTTAAATAATTCAACTCTCTTTTGTGATAATACAAGTGCTATAGCAATAGCACAAAATCCAGTCCATCACAGTAGGACTAAGCATATAGACATTAGACATCATTTCATTAGAGAGTGTGTGGACAAAAACAAAATTAATCTTGTTTATATCTACACTGATTTACAAAGAGATGATATATTCACCAAACCCATGGATGAGAGAAATCACTTATTCTTTATAAATTAGCTTGAAATGATCAATGGAGAAGACTTAGTTTAGTTTCTGTCTGCACTTGATGAATTATCCAGAGTTCGTCGAACGGAGCTCGACGAGCTAAGGAAAGTTCCGGAGATATTCGTCGAACGAAGGTCAGCGAACTCTCTGTGAGTGAAGTTATTTTCGTCGAACGGAGCTCGACGAAATCTAATTCAGGAAAACTTTCGTCGAATGGAGCTCGACGAAATGTATTCAACTCTTTCAGCTGAGCTCGATGAATTATTTCACTATCAATTATTTCGTCGATCTCAGGTCGAAGAATTTATCATTTTTCGTGGAACGGAGTTTGTCGATTCATATTCTAGAAAACCTTATAACTAAGTTTTCTTCGACCTCCGTCCCGCGCTTTCTATTCCATTTGCACTTGATCACCGCTTCTCTCTTTTGCAGGTGATTACCTGGCGATTCCAGTAAGAGCCCTAGCCGTAATGAAGTTTGACACCGGATTTGACGTCGACTTCAATTCTTTTCAACCATCAGATCCTATTTTTCTACATATTCTGGAACTTCTGTAAGAACATCAATTGAAAAATCTGATGACTAATAGAATCAAACTGTCTGCAACTGAAATTAGAGAATGGGTTTATACGTCATCTACATCAGAGGAGAACACCATGACAGGAACAATTGCGGGTTACTTTTTGTCTTTATCTCCCGCCATACTTACTGAAATTTTTGGATTGGTTAATGGAGAAGAACAATTAGACATTGATTCTGAAGAATATGACATGATGTTAAGTCTGATGGGTTATGATGGAGATAACCTAAATAAGATGTTAAATAAACACTTATCTGCCGGATACAAATTTCTGGCAGATATTATGGGAAAGGTCTTGCTGGGCAAGCACAATGCCAATGACTACATCACCATGCATCAATTCCTGGTCATGTGTGCAGTGGTCAATAAGAAGAAAGTGGATTGGGCACAGATTATTTTTGATCTTATTAAGAAAAAAGTGTAATAAAAAGGAAGTTTGCTTTGGAAGTATCCTAGGGATCTTCCTGAAGAAGAAGGCTGCTGAATCCCTGGTCTCACAGACCATATTCATTAATGTCATCAAGAGGCTCACATGCACCTTGTTTGGCAGGTGGGAGAGGACCATTACCAAGCCATCTAAGGCTTCAACCTCTTCCACCCCAGCTTCTGAAAGCACCAGGGACGTAAGAGCCACTCACCACCCTTCTGAAGAGATCATCCCCACATCTCCATCCCTTCCAGCAACTCAACAACCACAACAACTCCAACAACAACTTCCACAACATCAACAACCAACACCCTCTGTAAATATTTCCACTATAGTTACATCTTCTGCCACCTCCCCACCCCTAGATCTTCCCAACATCCCCTCATCTCCTACTCAGGAATACCATCAACCCACTCCACCTCAATCACCCTTATCCCCCCATGATGCACCAGCTCCAACACCACTTTCATCTCCTCTTCCACCTCACTTATCCTCCATTCCAACTTTTGATCTTTTGACTTCCCCCCTCAATTCTCCTCCTCCTCAGGATATCAACATGCAAGATGTCCCTCATTCATCATCTCCAACATCTACCATCCCTCCAAATGTCTCCACCCAACATTCCACTGAACCATCTACTACTCCATATCTGGATCCATCCACCATCTCATCTTTCCTTACTCTCATCACTCCTCTCCTCAAATCTCTAATAGTAGAAGCCATTACACCTCTTGCTACTTCTATCTCTACTCTTTCTGCTCAACTCTCTGCCTTCACTGCTGCCCCCTCTTCATTCAGGGGTCTAGCTCCAGTATTTAATGAAACCAGGCAGGGGGAGATGCTTAATGAAGAAGCTGAAGCAGCTCCAGCAGTAACCCCAGTCTCAGTTTCTCCAGCTCCAACAATAGCAGATACAGAGGCAGTAATATCAGATACAGAATTTATACCAGACGATACAGATTTAATTGATTTGATTCATTTCATTGAGATTGACATGGACTTTGATGAGTCAGTTACTGAAGAAATAGTTACTGAAGACATTCTTTCTGTTGGTGATTTCATGTTAAATCCCACAGTAGACTTAGTTTAATTACAGAA
Organism: Platanthera guangdongensis; assembly: GCA_039583875.1. Classification (NCBI taxonomy): domain Eukaryota; kingdom Viridiplantae; phylum Streptophyta; class Magnoliopsida; order Asparagales; family Orchidaceae; genus Platanthera; species Platanthera guangdongensis. The sequence goes on from CM077148.1 coordinate 140,845,553, forward strand.
AGTTTTAGATACTGCATTTTTAATGTTATTCCAGCAGTATACACTAAGCCATCCTTGGCTATTGTTCCATATACTTCCCCAATCTCTCCAAATGTTGCCAATCAACTCAGGGATACTTTTGCTGTTTCAAAGCCAGTAGTCATGCCATCTCCAGAAGAAGTCATCACTGCTCCAACTTTTATAATGGATGACTCTCCCATGCCAGCTCTGGATGACTTGATCCTGGCTGATATTAAAGAAAAAGAAAATGCAGCTGCTGAAAGCACTGTCAGAATTAGCTCTCCAGCTTCTCCTGTGGCTTCTCCTCCAGCTCTTGTTGAAGTTCCTGCTCAAGCTCTACCTCTACCTCCAGCTCCTAAAAAGCCTATCATTTCTGCTGAGGCTCTGAAAGATTTAAATGACTTATATGATAACCCTCAGGGATCTGATAATGATGATGATGAGGATGAGGATGATGATTCTGATGATGAACCCAAGAGGAAGCAAGTATCCAAGAAAAGAAAAGCCCCTCCTCCTGCTCCAAAGCCAAATTCAAACAATGACACTCCCTATTATATTCTCCAAAAGATAACTCAATACAAAGGGATGCCATCTTGGATGTGGTTATCCAAAAATCAGCAGAAGGAGAGGAAGAAAAGCAGAAGTTACTCTCCTACTCCAGTTCAAAGATTCAGAAAAGATCCACCTCCTCCACCTCCTCCAGCTGCTGGTGCTTCAAGCACATCTTCTCAAAGATCTGCCCCACTTCAAACATATCAAAGACAACAAGGGAGATCATATGGAAGCAACCAACACAGGCATTATTCTTCAGGAAAGCAACAACAACAGCAGTAACAACATCATCAACAACAACAACAACAACAATTCACTGAAAATCAACCAGCTGAAGGCTCTAAAAGACCATCCTCTCCTCCTGTTCCTTTTGAAGATCTAGAGACAGCTAATACTGCTAGAATGGCCAGGTTCCAGGAAATTGTAGGGCTTTTTATGATTAACAAAGCCAAAGCTGAAGGAAAGGATCCTTCTGAATATTCAACAATGTCAAAGTACAGGAAAGAGGAACTTAAAAGATTTGATAAAGCAAACAAGTTTTTCAATATTGATGACTACATGAATATGCACCCAGAAGCAGTTGCCCCCAGAGCCACATCTTTGAAGATTATAGGGGCTGCAGACATGACCATGACAAAAGTGCAAGCTTCAGATCCCAAAAGAGAGATTGTGTTTACAAATCCTGGAGAGAAGAGCAAGCAAAAATGTCAAAGGAAAAGAAACAGAAGCTGCAAAATTTTGAACTCTTTTGTTTTCTACAATTATCTATAACTACACTATATTATGAACAAAGCTTATGTATATATATCTACTGCATGTGTTATTGATCTCTGCTAGATATATGCTTTTCTACTTTGTTTATTTTTCAATTTTGATTTGAGTCTGTAATTAGTGACCGCACACAAATAGGGGGAGATTGTTGGATCCCTGGTAAGATTTGGGCTAGGTTCACTAAGTTAGGATCACTTGACCCACCATGTATAGCCAGGGTCATAGTTGTGTCCTAGAGTCTAGGCCAAGTCCTTAGAGTCAACAACACATGGACCAGCTATTAACAAGAATGTCAGAGATTCAAGACTTAGAAGAATTCAAAGACTATAAAATGCATTCGACGTTCATCGAACTCAGGTCGTCGATTATTGTGCTCAGCTCGACGATCTCAGAGAAAATAGTTATAAAGAATAGTTAATGAACTAATATCTTATGGAAGAATCTTCAGTACCTATGAACTGAATGATAAATTCCTAAGATCCTTGACAAAGGATTGGGACACTAAGATTTGTGACATTAGGGAAGTGGCCAAACTTGCAGATATCTCTCCTCCAACCTTATTTGGAAAGTTGCTGTTATATGAGATGTAACTGATGGCTAGGAAAGAGGAAGAGAAAAGTGCAAAAGGTCAGCATAAAGAAAAGTCTGTGGCCTTCAAGGTTGAAGCCACTAAGAAGAATAGGAGGATGTCTCCATCACCTCCTAGCATATTTGCTGAAACTGCGCAGATAATTCAGACAACCAGAATTCAGACAGCAGTGACTCAGATGAAGATTTTGAAGCATTTACAAGACAGCTTCAGAGATTCCTGAAGAAGAAGCAGTGGAAGTCTAAGCCTTCCACATCTCAGTCTAAGGATGATTATTATCAAAAGAGGAAGTCATCCAGGAAGGACAGGAGCAGGTCTAAGCCAAGGAAATCTACAACATCAAAGATAGTTTGTTATTGCTGTAATAGGCCTGGACATGTTGTGGCTGAGTGTCCAGATAAAAGAAAAGAGACTGCTGATAAAAAGAAGAGTCAACACCAGAGCAAGAAGGAGAAATCCTTTGTTGCTAAGAAGGAGAAGACCTTGACAGACCAATCATCTTCAGAGTCAGAATCTGAAGCTAAGGCCTACATTGGTCTATATACAGTAGATGAAGAAGAAGAGTTTCTCTAGGTGCTGAACTCTATATATGAACAAGAAGACAAATAGTGCAAGGGACTGATGGCTGTGTTCGAAGAAGACAAGTGCCAGGATCATCCTGGTCCTAGTAAGGTATAATGTATTACTAGAAATTCAGATTATAGTACTCAGTCAGAGTCAGCAACATCTGCATCAAGTGATGTGGATGGGTCTGAGTCTGAGGGTGATATTCATCAGCTGATAGATGAATATGGAGATTTATTGCAGGCACTTAAGAAGAGCAAGAACCTGGCCAAATCTCAGGCTAAGGAAATTGTAGATCTTAACATGGCTGCATTAGATTCAGAGAAGTTGCTGGATCAAAAAGTGAATGAGATTACCAGATTGAAAAACATAACTCTTATTCAAATGGGCACAATCACAGTCAAGAATGATCAGATTAGAAATCTGGAGGTTAGACTTCAGAAAGAGAAAGAGATTATGGCTAGTTTTCTAAGCCAAAATCTATATTACCCTCAATAGATGACTTTGTGTCATAAAAGGGTAAGACTGGATTAGGGTTTAAGAGAACAGTATGGGCTGCTAAGTCCAATAAGAAAGGCGAAGCTCCAGCACAAAACAAGAGACCTGCTGTAAACAATTCAGCAAAGGTTGTACCTAAACAAAGGTATAACAAGTTTGAGTGCTGGTGCTGTGGCAAGGTAGGCCACTTTGCCTTCGATTGTTGGCACAATTCCATTGTCAAGGAGAATAGCAATCTGCCTGTTAGAAGAGTTGTAGGCAGATTTGTCAAATTTCAGACTAACATGAACCAAGGACCCAAAACTTATTTGGGTTCTAATGTTAAGTAGTCTTTATTGTAGGTGAGTCCAAGTGGTCATGCCCCTATATGGTACTTGGACAGTGTATGTTCCAGGCACATGACTGGAACAAGGGAATTGCTGAAGGACTACACACCTATCATGGATGGCCCTAAAGTAACCTTTGGTGGTTCTGAAAAAGGAATCATCAAAGGATTTAGTAACATTTCTAATAACCAGATTACTATCTCTCAGGTGGCCTATGTGAAGGGTTTGAAACACAACCTTATAAACATAAGTCAGTTGAGTGATTTAGGATATGATATTTAATTTGTCAAGAATGAATGTCATATCAAAAGGTCAAGTGATCAAAAGGTCATATTGATAGGATATAGGAAAAGAAAAGTGTACTGTCTTAACTTTGAGTGTGAGAATAATGTTTCTCCTATTTATCTTGTAGCTGATGAGAGAGTCTCACATTGTGTTAAATGACACAAGAGGCTGGCCCATCTTAACTACAATACTATTGGCCAACTCTTTAGCAAAGAGTTAGTGAGTAATGGTCCTCAAGTTAAGTGTATAAAGGATGGGATATGCTTAGCTTGTCAAAAAGGCAAGCTGACTGAATCTTCCTTTCATAGCCTTGAAATTAAGGATTCAGTGAGGTGTCTTTACCTCTTGCATATGGATCTATTTGGTCCAATGCCAGTTCATAGTCTAGGTAGGAAGGTCTACATTTTTGTGGTGGTAGATGACTATTCTAGATATTCCTGGGTGTTCTTTCTAAGACAAAAATCTGAAACCCCAAGTGTCTTATATAGTTTTGTTAAACAAATTCTGAATGAGTTGGATAGTACAGTGGTCAAAATCAGAAGTGACCATGACACTGAATTTCAGTCTGAAATTATGACAAGACTGTGTGAAGAATTTGAGATTTTTCAAGAATTTTCCTCACCTAGAACACCACAGCAAAATGGTATTGCTGAAAGGAAGAATAGAACACTGATTGAGGCTGATAGAACTCTATTGAGTGACACTTTTCTCCCAGAATATTTCTGGGCTGAGGCAGTAAACACTGCGTGTCATGTGATCAATAGGGCTTCTATCACCAAAAGCCACAAAAAGACTCCCTATGAGATTATGAAAGGTAGAAAACCAAACTTATCCTATTTCAGGATCTTTGGTTGCAAGTGTTATGTCCTTAACAATGGCAATTCTTATCTAACTAAGTTTGCTGCCAAATCCCAAGATGGGATATTTGTTGGGTACAACAACAATAGTAAGGCTTATAGGGTCTACAACTTGATTACTCAAGTTGTAGAAGAGTCTGTACATGTAGTCTTTGATGAAAAAAGACTGATTAACAGTGAGTTGCCAAGTAGTTTTTGCAGTTCTACAGGTATAAATGAGAGAATGGACAAGCTTACCATTACAGAAGATTTAACTGCAAATCAAGAAGTGGAAAATGGTGACTGCTGTCCAGGGGGAGTACAAGACTCACCAGATGCTGAAGAAAACCAAGAGGTGCAGCATGATGAAGAGACTGGAGGTATTCAACCTGAAGATAGACTACCTCCAGCTATTACACACTTAAAGGATCATCCAGCAAATCAGATTATTGGTGATCCTAGACAAGGAGTGCAAACAAGAAGTAGGAATCTGAACACAGTTCTATGCTCCAGCTTCCTATCTCAAGTGGAACCAAAGAAATTTGAAGAAGCTGATATAGACCCACATTGGATTGATGCCATGCAAGAGGAGTTGAATCAGTTCAAAAGGTGCAAGGTCTGGAAGTTGGTTCCTAAACCAAAAGACCACAACATCATTGGAACAAAGTGGATCTTTAGGAACAAATTGGATGAGAATGAGATCATTGTGAAGAATAAAGCAAGACTTGTTGAAAAAGGATATATGCAGGTAGAAGGTATTAACTTTGATCAAACCTTTGCCCCAGTAGCAAGACTGGAAGTAATTAGGATGTTCCTTGCTTATGCAACATATCAAGGTTTCAAGGTATTCCAAATGGATGTAAAATCAGCATTCCTGAATGGAAATCTAAAAGAAGAAGTCTATGTAAAGCAGCCCTCAGGTTTTATTGATCCTCTCAAACCTTATTATTTTTATAGACTTAGGAAAGCTTTGTATGAGTTGAAACAAGCCCCATGGGCTTGCTATGAAACCCTATCTAGTTTCCTCATTGAGAACAAATTCTCAAGGGGGAAAATAGACAAGACTGTATTCCTTAGGGAATCTAAAGGAAAGATTATTCTAGTTCAAATATATGTTGATGACATAATATTTGGGTCTACTGAATGTATTCTTTGTAGAAAGTTTGCAAAACTAATGCAAGGAATATTGAAATGAGCAGTATAGGAGAACTTAAGTTTTTCTTGGGTCTCCAAGTAATACAGACTGAAGATTACTTGTCCATAACTCAGTCTAAGTTCACCCTGGAGTTAATTAAAAAGTATGGTATGGAATCATCCACTACCATGAGAACTCCTATGGGGTCAAGTGTGTCTCTTAGTAAAGATGATGCAGGGAAACCTGTAGATGAAACTTTGTATAGAGGGATAGTTGGCTCCCTCCTATATCTGACTGCTAGTAGACTAGATATCATGTATGCTACATGTGTCTGTGCTAGGTACCAAACATGCCCTAAAGAATCTCATCTTACTGCAGTGAAAAGGATTTTGAGATATCTTAAGGGTACACCTAATCTAGGCCTTTGGTACCCTAGGAATGGAGATTTTCTACTGATAGGCTATTCAGATACAGATTTTGCAGGTTACAAAGAAGATAGAAAAAGTACTATAGGCACCTATCAATTTCTAGGAGGAAGATTGGTGTCTTGGAGCAGTAAGAAGCAGACCATTGTGACAATCTCCACAGCTGAGTCAGAATATGTTGCTGCAGGAAGCTGCTGTGCACAACTTTTGTGGATTCAGCACCAGCTAGAAGACTATGGTATTCACGTAAGTAAAACACCTTTGCTTTATGATTCTACAAGTGCTATTTCTATTGCAAATAATCCTGTCTCACATAGTAGGACTAAGCATATAAAAATTAGATACCATTTTCTTAGAGAATATGTAGAGAAAGAGGACATCTCACTAGAACTTGTCAAAATAGATTATCAAATTGCAGATATGTTTACTAATCCTTTAGATGAAACTAAATTCAATAAGTTTAAAATTGAATTAGGAATGTTGAACATAGATTAGTTTAACAATATTGGCTAAGTACAATGGTGTCGACACAAGGAGTTGTCTGTGTCAACACATAGAAGTGGTGTCGACATTCCAGAGAAATGATGTCGACACATCTAGAAAATTGGTGTCGACACTTCAAAGAAGTAGTGTCGATACATCCAAAGTAGGTGTCGACACATCCAGAAGTGGTGTCGACACTTAGGATCAACACAGATTTCGTCGAGCAGAGTATCGACCAATCGTCGAACGCAGATGTATAAGTGTCGACACATAAAAGTCAACACTTATGTTGAGACTTAAGTAGTCTGTGTCGACACTTTTCAGCAGTGTCGACACATTCAGTGCTTGTTGACGCACCTTTTCACCTTCATTTTTAGAAAGGTATAAATAGGTTCACAACATTGTCTGTCGACACGCTCTCCATAGTTTCGAGACCAAAACTTTGTGTCGACAAATTCTCTCATCTAAATTCAAGATTTCTCTCAACCCTAATGTCGCCCAACCTTGAAGACAATGTCAATGAAGGATATGAGCTGGTACGCAATGCATTTGATGGAGCGGAATCTGAAATTAAAGGTGTAGTAACCCTAATTACTGAGAATGGGTTGAAGTTTCTAGTTTCTGAACCAACTAAGATCTGGAAGAAAGAAACATTAGAATTCTTTGGTGCTGCTACCCTAGATCATACTTGACTCAAAATTAGATCCACAGTCCATGGAGTAAAGGTGAAACTCACCGAGAAGAGTTTAAGAAAAGTTCTTCACCTACCAAGAGCACAAGAGGAAGAAGATGTACATGCATCTAAGCTAAGGGAAGCACTTAAATGGTGTGGACTGGATTCCACCATGAAGATTGGCTCAGCTTTGAATAGAAAGGTCATGAATATGCAAGGAAAGTTCTTGTCTGAAGTAGTTGGCAAAGTTATACTCTGCAAGCCAGGAGGGCATGATAAGATTTCTGCATAGATGTTCACCCTTATGACCAGGATCATCTACTCCCTAAATACTGATTTGTCAGTAGTAATATTTGAGAAGATTAAGGAGAGCATTAAAAAACAAAATCTAGGAAGGATTATGAGTCTCTACTTGTCTGTAATGATTCTAGAAGAAATGTCACAAGCAGCTGGTTCTACAATTAATCATATGAGGAGGATGGATATCAGGATTATCTCAAGATGGGATAGGGTCCTCACTAAGGATATGCCTGAGGAAGAAAGGCAAGAGATTCCTGAGAAATCTATAGCCCAAGAAATTCCTGCACAAGTCCCTGCAAATGAAGCACAAGTGCAGGGGGAGCCCCATGTTGAGGAAGAGCCTCCCCACTTGGACAGTAAAATGGCAACATAAACAATTCTTGAGGTAATCAGTGAAGTAAATCAATCAATTTTCAATATTGAGGATGAAATGCTAACTGAATCTTTGATTGATGTTGACCAGCCAACACAACTAAACAATCTAACACAAGATGTTATCTTGGAAGATACATCTGTAGTTGCTGATGACCCAGAGATAAGAGAATCTCCAGTGCCTACTCAACAAGATTTTACCATAGAAGAGCTGTTTCCTGATTTAGTGCAAGCTAATATTGAGGGGGACTATGCTGGTTTTGAGGGGGAGAAAACTGCTTTTGAGGGAGAGAAAGTTGACCTTGAGGGGGAGCAAGTAGGGTCTCAAGGGGAGAATGCAAGGACTGAGGAGGAGCAGATAAGACCTGAGGAGGAGCAAAGGACTCAGGGGGAGCTACCTAAGACTACACAGGAATTGCCTCCTAGTCCAAAGGATAGAGTAAATATAGCCAGTACCTCTGATTCTGAGGATGCTACTGAGGTTCAAGCTAAGAAAAGAAATCTAATGGTCTTTAAAAGGAGAAGCCAAAGCAACAAGAGGGCACTACAAACTGCTGCTTCTTAGCCTGCCCCAACAAATGATTACAGTTCATTGTTAGTATCTTTACAAGTGAAGTTGGATGAGCAAAGGATTGTCATGGAGAAGTATATGGATGAAACTCACAAAGATCTACAACTCTCCTTGGCTACAGATATAAAATCTATAAGGTTTGAAGTTAATCAGCATAAGAAAGAAATGATTGATTGTTTTCATAAGGGTGGAAATCTTGTGGTCTTTCTAGCCACACATCAAGAAAAGATCAAGACACATGTTGATGATATAGCTGTGAAGCAAGGCTATGTCTTAGAGAATCAAATTAGAATGAATAATAATCTAACAGAATCACATAATGTGATTGTCACAGAGATGAAGAATCTTGCTTCTGCCCAGACTGAGGAAAAGGCTATAGCCCAGGCAGAGTTTGATAAGCACTTCCAGGAAGGAATAGCTGCTGTAACAACAGCTATTCAGGACTCTCAAAAGACTATTTCTGGCCAGCTACTAAAAGTAAAGGCATTCTATAAAGATGGTGTCAATTTTATGGATGGACATGTCAGATTTCAGAAAGATGATCTCAGAGATCATGTTGCCAAAGAAGTCATAAAAGGGGAGAGAGTATTAGTCAAAGCTGGATCTGACCATGTTAAATGGATTTCCAATAGCATCAGAGCCACACTTGGATATCCACGTCTTTGTGATGATGACAATGTGGCTGAATTTGGAATACACCCTGCTTCTTTTGGAGGTGAACAAGCTGAAGTTGCTCAAGTGATTTATCCTCCAGCAGATTTTGAGATGATACATCAAGAAGCACAGTCCATGTACATCCCTCTAGAAGGTGCTCGAAATGTGATCATAGAGAAAGTAGACAAGCCTGTGTCAGAGGCAGTTTTGAACGAGCAAGAAGCTCTATTATCTAAGAAAAGATTCAGAGAACAAGCAGAATTGAAGCCTGATTTTGAGCAGTGGAGTCCAACATCCAGGAACATTATACTGACTTCTTAGAAAGTTGTAAAGGATAAAACTCATGATAGCGGTAAATGGTACTCTGCACATGAATGGCAAAATCATGAAGCCAGGCAAGCAGTCATAGTTCAGTACAGAAGAAAGACAAAACTAGGGAAGCTACCTCCTAATGCTCAGGAGCCTAGCAAATATTTCCCTAAGCCTTTTCATTACTTTGAAAGGAAAAGAATAAGGGCTGAAGAGCAAGAGAAGAAAGATCTTAAGGGCAAGAAGCCAGCTGATGACACTGATGCTCCAATTCAAGCCAAGATCAAATCAGGCCAAGCAATTGTCATCAAGGAGCCAGAGCAGCCTTAAAATAGACTTACTTAATTTTATAACATTGTAAACCTTAGTGTTTAAAATCTATGTAAACTTCTATTAAAAATCTTTTGAAAGTTGAACAAAACATGTTTAATGCTCATTCTGGTTGTATTGTTATCTTGTGATAATTTGTTATATATGTTTTGTTTTATTATTTACCCTGTCATATAATGCTGTTATACATCATAATGTGTATTTGTTATGAATGGTGTATATCATTGACTAAGGGTTATGACTTCTCCAAATAGGGGGAGATTGTTGGGTACATTGGAAAATATGTACCAGATTTGAGGAAGCATCACCCTACTCAATGATATGTATCAAAGTGTATTTGATGTGGTTTTGAGTTTATATGTGCAGGTTAAGTAAATGCAGGAATGCAAAAAAAATTTCTAAGTCCATATGTCGACACCAGGAGAAGCTGTGTCGACACTTATGAAGGCCTGTGTCGACATTGGAGAAAAGCTGTGTCGACACTTGGAGGTAATTGTGTCGACACTTGGAAAGGCTGTGTCGACACCAGAATCAACTGTGTCGGCACCCAGAGGTTGTGTCGACACATAGTGAAGCATTGTCGACATCAATTATGTCGACACACAGAGGCAGTGTCGACACACAAAAGATCTTGTCGACATCAAATGTGTCGACACACAGGACTTGTGTCGACACATGGCAGAATTTCAACAAAGTAAATTTGTATGAAAAAAAGAAGTATTTGTGTCGACACCACAAAGGATTTTGTCGACACATACTATAGAGGTTGTGTCGAGAAGCAGTATTAACAACAAAAGAGATGTGTCGACACCACCAAGGCTTGTGTCGACACTTAGTTCATTTGTGTCGACACTTAGTCTACTTGTGTCGACACATGATGAAGATCAGTCTCGACACTCTCAGATAGAGTCAGTATTTCAAGAAGTGACTGGATGACTTGACAGCTGCCATTTCTAACCGGTCTACTGCAACTGTCAAAGCTGTCAGAAGTTTGTTAGAAACCGAATCAGCCGGTTACCTTAGAGGAAGATTATATAAAGGCTTTCTCCTTCAACAGAAGGTGTGAATATAACTAACAGAAGAACTAACAACAACTAAGAGAGAAGTAATAATACAGAAGATTTTCATCAGAAGATCTAAGAAGAAGTTGGAGAGAGAGAGAGCTCCATCTAAGAAGTGTAGTTGCTGAACCAGGCTGCCAAGAAAGATTCAGATTGAGATCTGGATCTCAAGTCAGAAGCTGATTGAAGATCAACTTCACAGGAGATTCATCCCTACTGAGTTTTGATTCAAGAAGCTTTGAAGAAAGCTAAGAGAGGTTGTTCTCTGCCATCAGTTTCTTCAAAGAACTGATCAAGAAGCCATCCATCCATTCTCTCTCTTTCAGGGTGGTGGCAATATATTTTGTTTAATCAATTTTCTATAGGATCTATTCTAGATCTGAGTTGTAAGCATATTATATAAAGGCTGAGTGTAGGAGAATATTTTCTCTGAGTGGTAGGCCTTGTTGAAGGCTGAGGTATGGCTGTGAGCTTGAGGTGTAGGAGATTGTGATCTTTGAGTGTAGGCCTTGTTGAAGGCTGAGGTAGGGCAGTTGGCCTGAGTTGTAGGAGTGTGGATACACACTGAGTTGTAGGAAGCTGGTTTTGGTTCTGAGCTGTAAGATATGAGGATCTGAGGTGAAGTACAGAAGTTAGGCCGAATCTAGCACACTGCTAGATAGGAGAATGGGGAAAGTGGATGTACCCAGACCTTGGGGAACCACTATAAAATCTGTGTGCATTCTGTGATTGAATGTTTCTGTGATTGCTGTGCTGTGTAGTTGTAGAATTTGCAATTTCTGGTTAAATTACAGAACAGATTTTCTGCCTTAAAAGCAAAAGAAAAAGTACACCTATTCACCCCCCCCCCAACTCTAGGTGGTTAGGCACTAATTCTATCACTTAGGATTTTATATTTACTACATATGGATCTCTTTGGACCCATTGCTGTACAAAGCGTAGGAGGGAAATCCTACACCTCGGTTATTGTGGATGACTTCTCCAGGTTCACTTGGGTATCCTTTCTGAGATCTAAGTCAGATACCTTCAAGGTTGTTACAGATTTTCTCAGGACCATACAGATTGAGTTCTCTACTCATGTTGCATTGATCAGAAATGATCATGGCACAAAGTTTGAGTCTCTTCTTATGCATGACTTCTGTGAGAAGGAAGGTATCAGGCATTGCTTCTCAGCTCCTAAAACTCCTCAACAAAATAGGGTAGCTGAAAGGAAAAATAGGACACTCATTGAAGTTGCAGGTACATTGCTTGAATATGCTTACATACCACTAACCTTTTGGTCAGAGGCTGTAAACACTGCAATTTATGTCCTGAATAGAAGCCTGATACATAAACTGAAGAATAGGACTCCCTATGAATTACTTAAAGGGAATAAACCTAAAATCAACTATTTTAAAGTATTTGGCTTTATATGTTATATTCACTATAACAACAAAAGATATATTAGAAAGTTTGAGGCTAAGGCTGAAGAGGGAATTTTTCAAGGATATTCCCAAGTAAGCAAAGCCTATAGTGTGTTTAATAAATCATCATTAAAAATTGAAGAGTCTATTCATGTTTCTTTTGATGAAACTAACATGTCTTGCAAGGAGGAAGATATTTCTACCAATAGCCCTTTGCAGGTACCTCACTTGTGTGAGAGATTGGATGAACTAAACTTTACCCAAAAGGTTCCAACGCATCCCTCCCCACAAGTTAATGAAGAGAGTGAAGATGAAAGCTTCGAAGGAACTGAACTTCCTCCAATAGAAAACACAAATCCACAACAGCAATTAATCCAAGATGATGTTGCACATCCAACTCCACTCACTGATTTAGTCACACTTAGGGATCACCCCAAATCTTAAGTGATTGGAGAAATATCAGTAGGTGTATAGACAAGGCATCAACTCAATCAAGATGTGATGCATGTCTGTTTTCTCTCTCAGGTTGAACCTCTATCCATCCATGATGCAGAGCAAGATCCCCACTGGATCATTGCAGTGCAAGAGGAATAAAATCAATTTGAGAGATGTAGAGTTTGGGATTTGGTTCCAAGACCCCAAGACAATCCAGTCATTGGAACCAAATGTGTATACAGAAACTAACTGAATGTCCAAGGAGTGATTGTGAGGAACAAGGCTAGGCTTATTGCTCAAGGTTATAGGTAAGAGGAAGGGATTAACTATGACAAAACATTTGTACCAGTTGCAAGGTTGGAGGCCATCAGAATTTTTCTAGCCTATGCAGCATGCAAGAGATTCAAAGTATATCAGATGGATGTGAAGAGTGCATTCCTCAATGGAGTACTTAAAGAAGAGGTTTATGTTAAACAACCTCCAGGTTTTGTCTCTCCAACTCACCCCTATCATGTTTTCAAATTGCATAAAGCTCTTTATGGTCTCAAGCAAGCTCCAAGAGCTTGTTATGAGATCCTAGTTAGCTTTTTGATAGAGCATAAATTCATTAGAGGCATTGTAGATAGAATACTTTTCACTAGACATCATAAGAATCAAATACTGTTAGTACAAATATATGTGGATGACATTATATTTGGGTCCACTGATTCCAAATTATGCAAGAGGTTCTCTGACCTCATGCATTCAAAATTTGAAATGAGTAGCATAGGTGACCTTTCCTACATCCTTGGTCTCCAAGTGAAGCAGTTGCCTGATGGCATCTTCATATCTCAAGTTAAGTATGCTAAAGAGCTTATAAAAAACTTTGGGATGGCTGATGCTTCAGCAAAGAAAAAACCTATGGCTACTAATGCTGTGGTTGACTCTGATCCACATGGGAAACCTGTGGACTAGAAATTATATAGGGGCATTGTTGGGTCCCTACTATATCTTACAGCAAGCAGAACTGATATTATGTTTGCCACATGCCTTTGTGCTAGGTTCCAAATGAACCAAAAAGAATCTCATCTAATTTTCTTAAAAAGGATTTTGAGATATATAAAGAGTTGTCCTAGTCTAGGCTTATGGTATCCAGCTGAGTCAGAGTTTGATTTAACTGGATTTTCAGATGCTGACTTTGCTGGATGCAGGGTTGATAGGAAAAGCACCTCAGGGACTTGTCAGTTCCTCGGTATGAGGTTGGTATCCTGGTTTTGTAAGAAACAGTCATTTGTGTCTACCTCAACTGCTGAGGCTTAGTATATTGCAGCTGACAGCTATTGTTCCCAGATGCTGTGGATTCAAAATCAATTACTAGACTGTGGTCTCAACTTAAATAATTCAACTCTCTTTTGTGATAATACAAGTGCTATAGCAATAGCACAAAATCCAGTCCATCACAGTAGGAATAAGCATATAGATATTAGACATCATTTCATTAGAGAGTGTGTGGACAAAAACAAAAATTAATCTTGTTTATATCTACACTGATTTACAAAGAGCTGATATATTCACCAAACCCCTGGATGAGAGAAATCACTTATTCTTTATAAATCAGCATGGAATGATCAATGGAGAAGACCTAGTTTAGTTTCTGTCTGCACTCGACGAATTATACAGAGTTCGTCGAACGGATCTCGACGAACTAAGGAAAGTTCGGGAGATATTCGTCAAACGAAGGTCAGCGAACTCTCTATGAGTGAAGTTATTTTCGTCGAACGGAGCTCGACGAAATCTAATTCTGGAAAACTTTCGTCGAACGGAGCTCGATGAAATGTATTCAACTCTTCCAGCTGAGCTCGACGAATTATTTCACTATCAATTATTCCGTCGATCTCAGGTCGAAGAATTTATCATTTTTCGTGGAACGGAGTTTGTCGATTCATATTCTAGAAAACCTTATAACTAAGTTTTCTTCGACCTCCGTCCCACGCTTTCTATTCCATTTGCACTTGATCGCCACTTCTCTCTTTTGCAGGTGATTACCTGGCGATTCCAGTAAGATCCCTAGCCGTAATGAAGTTTGACACCGGATTTGACGTCGACTTCGATTCTTTTCAACCATCAGATCCTATTTTTCTACATATTCTGGAACTTCTGAAAGAACACCAATTGAAAAATCTGATGACTAATAGAATCAAACTGTCTACAACTAAAATTAGAGAATGGGTTTACACGTCATCTACATCAGAGGAGAACACCATGACAGGAACAATTGCGGGTAAATCTGTGTCTTTATCTCCTGCCATACTTACTGAAATTTTTGGATTGGTTAATGGAGAAGAACAATTAGACATTGATTCTGAAGAATATGACATGATGTTAAGTCTGATGGGTTATGCTGGAGATAACCTGAATAAGATGTTAAAGAAACACTTATCTGCCGAATACAAATTTCTGGCAGATATTATGGGAAAGGTCTTGCTGGGCAAGCACACTGCCCATGACTACATCACCATACATCAAATCCTGGTCATGTGTGCAGTGGTCAATAAGAAGAAAGTGGATTGGGCACAGATTATTTTTGATCTTATTAAGAAAAAGTGTAATAAAAAGGAAGTTTGCTTTGGAAGGATCCTAGGGATCTTCCTAAAGGAGAAGGCTGCTGAATCCCTGGTCTCACAGACCATATTCATTAATGTCAGCAAGAGGCTCACATGCACCTTGTTTGGCAGGTGGGAGAGGACCATTACCAAGCCATCTAAGGCTTCAACCTCTTCCACCCCAGCTTCTGAAAGCACCAGGGATGTAAGAGCCACTCCCCACCCTTCTGAAGATATCATCCCCACATCTCCATCCCTTCCAGCAACTCAACAACCACAACAACTCCAATAACAACTTCCACAACATCAACAACCAACACCCTCTGTAAATATTTCCACTACAGTTACATCTTCTGCCACCTCCCCACCCCTAGATCTTCCCAACATCCCCTCATCTCCTACTCAAGAATACCATCAACCCACTCCACCTCAATCACCCCTATCCCCCCATGATGCACCAGCTCCAACACCACTTTCATCTCCTCTTCCACCTCACTTATCCTCCATTCCAACTTTTGATCTTCTGACTTCCCCCCTCAATTCTCCTCCTCCTCAGGATTTCAACATGCAAGATGTCCCTCATTCATCATCTCCAACATCTACCATCCCTCCAAATGTCTCCACCCAACATTCCACTGAACCATATACTACTCCACATTTGGATCCCTCCACCATCTCATCTGTCCTTACTCTCATCACTCCTATCCTCAAATCTCTAATAGCAGAAGCCATTACATCTCTTGCTACTTCTATCTCTACTCTTTCTGCTCAACTCTCTGCCTTCACTGCTGCCCCCTCTTCATTCAGGGGTCTAGTTCCAGTATTTACTGAAACCAGGCAGGGGGAGATGCTTAATGAAGAAGCTGAAGTAGCTCCAGCAGTAGCCCCAGTCTTAATTTCTCCAGCTCCAACAACAGCAGATACAGAGGCAGTAATAGCAGATACAGAATTTATACCAGACGATACAGATTTAATTGATTTGATTCATTTCATTGAGATTGACATGGACTTTGATGAGTCAGTTACTGAAGAAATAGTTACTGAAGACATTCTTTTTGTTGGTGATTTCATGTTAAATCCCACAGTAGACTTAGTTCAATTACAGAAATTTTTGATACTGCATTTTTGAATGTTATTCCAGCAGTATACACTAAGCCATCCTTGGTTATTGTTCCATATACTTCCCCAATCTCTCCAAATGTTGCCAAGCAACTCAGGGATACTTTTGCTGTTTTAAAGCCAGTAGTCATGCCATCTCTAGAAGAAGTCATCACTGCTCCAACTTTTGTAATGGATGACTCTCCCATGCCAGCTCTGGATGACTTGATCCTGGCTGATATTAAAGAAAAAGAAAAGGCAGCTGCTGAAAGCACTGTAAGAATTAGCTCTCCAGCTTCTCCTGTGGCTTCTCCTCTAGCTCTTGTTGAAGTTCCTGCTCAAGCTCTATCTCTACCTCCAGCTCCTAAAAAGCCTATCATTTCTGCTGAGGCTCTGAAAGATTTAAATGACTTATATGATAACCCTCAGGGATTTGAAAATGATGATGATGAGGATAAGGATGATGATTCTGATGATGAACCCAAGAGGAAGCAAGTATCCAAGAAAAGAAAAGCCCCTCCTCCTCCTGCTCCATAGCCAAATCCAAACAATGACACTCCCTATTATATTCTCCAAAAGATAACTCCATACAAAGGGATGCCATCTTGGATGTGGTTATCCAAAATTCAGCAGAAGGAGAGGAAGAAAAGCAGAAGGTACTCTCCTACTCCAGTTCAAAGATTCAGAAAAGATCCACCTCCTCCACCTCCTCCACCTCCTCCAACTGCTGGTGCTTCAAGCACATCTTCTCAAAGATCTGCCCCACTTCAAACATATCAAAGACAACAAGGGAGATCATATGGAAGCAGCCAGCACAGGCAGTATTCTTCAGGAAAGTAGCATCAACAGCAGCAACAACATCAACAACAAAAACAACAATAATTCACTGAAAATCAACCAGCTGAAGGCTCTAAAAGACCATCCTCTCCTCCTATTCCTTTTGAAGATCTATAGACAGCTAATACTGTTAGAATGGCCAGGTTCCAGGAAATTGTAGGGCTTTTTATGATTAACAAAGCCAAAGCTGAAGGAAAGGATCCTTCTGAATATTCAACAATGTCAAAGTACAGGAAAGAGGAACTTAAAAGATTTGATAAAGCAAACAAGTTTTTCAATGTTGATGACTACATGAAGTTGCACCCAGAAGCAGTTGCCCCCAGAGCCACATCTTTGAAGATTATAGGGGCTGCAGACATGACCATGACAAAAGTGCAAGCTTCAGATACCAAAAGAGAGATTGTGTTTACAAATCCTGGAGAGAAGAGCAAGAAAAAATGTCAAAGGAAAAGAAATAGAAGCAGCAAAATTTTGAACTCTTTTGATTTCTACAATTATCTATAACTGCACTATATTCTGAACAAAGCTTATGTATATATATCTACTGCATGTGTTATTGATCTCTGCCAGATATATGCTTTTTCTGTTTTGTTTATTTTTCAATTTTGATTTGAGTCTGTAATTAGTGACCGCACCCAAATTGGGGGAGATTGTTGGATCCCTAGTAAGATTTGGGCTAGGTTCACTAAGTTAGGATCACATGACCCACCATGTATTGCCAGGGTCATAGTTGTGTCCTAGAGTCTAGGCCAAGTCCTTAGAGTCAACAACACATGGACCAGCTATCAAGAAGAATGTCAGAGATTCAAGACTTAGAAGAATTCAAAGACTATAAAATGAGTTCGACGTTCATCGAAATCAGGTCGTCGATTGTCGTGCTCAGCTCGATGATCTCAGAGAAAATTCTTTGAGCTGAGCTCGACGAACTTGGTGCTCAGGTCGACGAACTTTGGACACTACACTTCAACACTTCAAAAATGTTGTGTCGACACACAGAATAACTGTCGAAACCAACTGTGTCGACACCAGAAGCAAGGATATGTTGACTCAGAGAAGACTTGTGTCGACACACAGAATATCTGTCGACACCAACATCAACTGTGTTGAGACACAGGATTTATGACGACACACTCCAGATTTCTGTCAACACAACAGCTATGTTGAGACAAGAAGTAATTGTATCGACACACATAATTTGTGTCGACACATTCCCCAGAAGTTCTGTCAACAAGTTATCGGCTCGAAGAACTTCATTCTCAGCTCGACGAACTTCATTCTCTGGTCGATGAATTCTGGACCCTTTACTTCAACCTGTTGAAGCTAGTAGTTGCTCATATTTTCTAAGTCCAGAACCTTCTCCAGTCGACGAATTCCAGATTATCAGCTCGACGAACTTCAGACACAGAAAAGGCAAAGTGTCTGAAGCATACAGTTCTGTTATCAGATAGACGATCTTGGAACTCATCTCGACGAACAGAAGTTATTTGATCAATGAACACAACAACTCAGCTCGACGAACTGTGGACTCAGCTCGATGATTTATGTCATCGGTTAGACGATTCCAGACTTAGTATTTCTTTCCTCTGTCCTCACTCTATGACAATAATTTATGTTTTATTAATGATAAAATATTCTCTGAATATTTCCATTGTACGGTGCATTGATCACGACTTTCATCAGAATTATTGTTTTCCATTTTTCAAAGGGACAGTTGGGGAAATAAATCAATGCAGTTTATTCTCTAGGCGGTCAGCATTGATTGCAGGAGAGGAATTCAAATTTCAAAAGACAAATTCCTTCAGAACATATAAAAGAGATTTGTCTTTTTTCTTTAAACACACAATAGACAAGACAGACAAGAACATAGCATACACAGAGACATACAGACACATAGAGAATTACAGTCAGTCTGCCTTCAAGAGTTTCTCTGCTCCATCATTCTTTCACAACTTTCTGATACAGAAAAGAAGCTCTAGGCCAGAGACAGATCAGCTATTGAAGAAGAAGAACAATCAATCTAAATCAAGGGTTTTCTTTCTTCATCACTCCAGGAAAATTCAAAGGACAATAACTACTCCATCTATCAAGAAGTTCATGCAGATTTCTCTGTTAAAGGCTTAAAGACTGAAGGCCTATCACCCTGCAGCAAAGCTCCTGATTTCCCTAAACTATTCTATATCTCAGGGGGAGCTACTTGCTAATATCATATCCACTTATCTTCTCTCTGATTGTTGACAGAGAAGACACCATCACCTCTCACCCGTCTATGTATAAAGGGTTGTCATCTCCCTTCAAAAGTTATTCTTGGTTACAAGTCACCTGACCAAAAGACGTGAGATTTGGTTTTTGAGCACCTGATCAAAAGCTCATTGGTGTCAGGCACCTGATCAAAAATCTGAGTGGATTCCTACCAGGGTGGTAGAAGAGTGGATATACCCAGGTTGGGGAACCACTATAAATTTTTTATGTCGTCTGGTTTTCCTTTCTTTTGTTTCTTGTTGTGGTTGTGATTGTTAGTTAGTTGTTGCTGTGTTTTATCTTTTAATCTATTTCTTACAGCACTAGGACTTGTCTACAATAGCCCGAAAATTTTATAAGCTTTAAATACTCTATTCACCCCCCCCCCCCTCTAGAGTATTACTGATCTAACAGCTCACTTTAACACTCAACGCTTCAAAGTGTTGAATGCATTGAGACGAGACTACCGACAGGCACTATCTTCTTACCGCGCCGCACTAGCATTTGAAAAGGATAATATTCGTTTTGAATATTTTTCCTAATGTTGAGGACAGCTGGCACATCAAGCAGGCTAACCTACTGCCGGGCACTAGTCTTATCGCTAGCGGTAGCCTATTTTCATGAAGAAGTATATAAAGCCACCTCGGTTTTTGCGTCCATGACCTAAGACAAAAATGGACAAGTTTGTGCACTCTATTGTTCGGCCGCCTCTTTGTGTTCTGTTTCGATCATTTTCGTCGAAGAAGAAGAAAGTTGTCTCCCTCCTGTTCGTACACGAAGAACTCTAGCAATCCAAGATCTACATTGACTACGAAGATCTCAAGCACCGGCTGCGGATCACTTGACGGAGAGATTGTCTAGAGGGAGAACTTAATCTTTTAGAATCTTTACATCTTTACTTTTGCAATATTTTATTTTTCTTAATCTTGTGGTGAGTAAAATCAACCAGTGAGGGTCGTTGGATTCTGGGCAGGATTTCGTAGAAAATCATCCTGGGTAGGGACATCTAGATCGGTTGATCTAGCGGGGATCTAAGACCCTTCCTTATATGGAGGTGACGAGACATCTCGAAGAACTTTCTCAGAGGGTAAGGGAGAGAGCCAACCGGTCTGTGTAGTGGATCGGTATAGAAAACAAAAGAGTTCTTCTTTCTCATCGCCTTCGATCTCCAGCGTCACGGTAATCACAATTTTATAATTGTTTAAACATTGATTATTTTTAATTCTTATAATGCGGTTACATTTCTTCTGATGTTTCATCTTTGTTATGTACTGAGATTATTTGTTGTTGTTCTTTTGTGAGGTATACAAATGAATTTGTACAGGAAAACGAGTTCACAAACTTAGCGCCACGTGTTATCTACTTAATGCCCTGCGGTAGCTTCCAGAACTTGATTTTTTGGGGTGAAATAATTTAAATTTACCGTAAACCCTCCAAACTTAATCCCCCCCCCCCCCCCTCTAAGGTTGGCCATGAGATCCAACACCCCTGTCTTAGTTGGGGAAGTTTTCACCATAGCCCGATGTGAAGGGGAGCAGCACGATAAGAGAGTGTTCAAGGATAACACCATTTTCTTTGGAAACAAATATGTTGTATGTAATGCCCCAAAATTTGAAAGTATGACAGCCAGCATTGGGTGCCCCATCTGGTGTCAACACAAAGGTTGCGGTGTCGACACAATGCCAGGGTGTCGATATAGGCTGACGACACAGGGTGTTGACACAACTCCAGGGTGTCGACACAGGGTGTCGACACAGGGTCTCGACAGTGTCGACACAGGGTCTCAGCAGGGTCTTGACAAAATGTCTTGACACAAGCTGTGTTCGAGTTTAACGCGGATGGATCGTGAACCGTGCGGTGTTTGGCCCAGGTTTTCCACTTTAGGCTCGGATCATAGCCGTTCATTTCCCTATTTGGGATCTGATGGCTGGGTGTTGTTCCTACTTGGATATACCCGAGAATAGGGTTTCAAATCCCTCATTTCCGTTCACCTGCTCTCTTTCTAAGATCTAGAGAGAGGGGAGAGCAAGGAGGAAGAAGTAGGTTAGATCCGGTCAAGGGCGGAGTTTCAGAGCTCCATATCGCGAGCCGACTTCGGATCTACGGAGGTAAGGAGGGTGCAGTGCTTTTCATCCGCATACTTTTTCGTGGGGACAAGGAACAACGCTAGGGTAACGATTCTCTACTTGATCATGCGAAGCTCTACTTCTTTTGCATAGGGAATACTACTCTCGCGAGTTTGTAGTGAGTTTGAGGTGTTCCTTCGGGTAGACATGAATAGTCCCCGTTGTGTACATGTAGAGTCCGTATTCGAGAACGAACATAGGCATGATGTGTGAAGCCTACTCGGATAAGTTGGTCTGGATCGGTGATGCTGCATTGCTCAAATGGTCGGAGAAGACTCCGTGAGAATGTTTGTTTTGTGGGTTTTTTACGAGGTAGATTGCAACAAGGAGCCATGGGAATTAACTCCAAAGTGCACGCGGAAAACTTGGCAGATGCGTGATTCTGCCAACATGGGGGCCTGGAAGCCAACTTGAACATAACCGGGTTATGTGAAGTCTGTATCGGAAGCGGGACTCGAAGAAGTTTGACCCGCGCATATGGCTTAAATTATCGTTGCGATGTGAGCATGGGTTAGACGGATCCGTACCCGTTCTATGTCATTCGGTTGGAGCCGTTGGCATAGATGAGGGTCTTAGGCGGTCTATGGCTTAAAATGACGTGACCAATGCCTGAAAGTCAAATGCTCGTGAGATCGGTCGTTCAAGTGGCGGTGGTGAGACCGAGATGTCTATGGCTTAAACTGATGTGACATTGACTGGTTCATCGAGAATGTGCCCTGAATACATGGGGTGTGTGGCCGTGAGTTCCTACACCTGTGTTGTTGTGTTGTTTGCACTATAGTGTTGGATTATGCTAACAAAGTGCAGGGAAGGAGCATCGCCGCCCCGAGTTGGGGTACGATCATTATAATTTGGTCAGCATAGCTAACCATTGCCTTTGCTTGTCACCGTGCGGTGGATTGTTGCTTGTAGGTACTGCGGAGCTGAGTGCTAAATAGCAGGCTAAAGCCCAAGTTGCTGAGCCGGCCCTCGAAGGCCTAATGCTTAGTGTTTTTCTTTTATTTATGTATGGCTGGCCTGCGTGCAGAGGTTTGGAAAATACTTCTATTTGAGTAAACAATTGTAAGGCCTTAAGGCCATTGTACTAGTGCATTTGTACGTTCATTCTGTAGCTTATTAGTGGACATTCATGCTAGTGTTGGGTTCTTTTTTTAATGCAACTATTTTAATTGCTTCTGCTAGAATGCTCTGTGTAGGACGTTTATATTATTTGGATGGTCTCCATTGAGTAACCGCCCGGTCTGTCTGTGGTATATGGCGTCGAGCCCCGGCCGGACCTACTGCTATATGCTATGCGACGGATATGGTCTGTTATAATTTGGTATCAGACTACTGGTTTCAGTCAGATTTAAATGAATTTTTGGGCAAATTCTTTTAAGGGGTGGTGAACACATGTGTGTGCGTCATCATTATAACATCAAAAGAACCCATGAATGTCCACTTAGGAATTAAAATACACGTGTTTGAGGAACCTGAACGTTCCTATAATTGCGGTTTGCAATTTTGTTTGGTCGCTTAACAGTGTTTTGTACAACTATAGGTGACCAGAAGCGGTGCTGGGTCGTCAGAACGCCGAGTTTCTGGGGCTAGTAGTGCACCAAATGATGCTCCTACAACACCTCCATCGGCTGAAACCATACGATTGGTTGCCGAAGCAGTGTTTTCCATGATCAATGCATAGCCTGCAAGGCAAATGCAGCAGCCCAGTCCTATGATGGAGCAAGTACCTCTTCCAGAGATTGAGCCGAGAAGAGTGGAGCAGGAAGTAGTGGAGCCTTTGGTGCCGAGGTGACTAACTGAAAGGCAGATCAAGCATGTTAAAGCTTTAATCTTCCAGTGTTCTCGGGGTTGGGAACCCCATCTCAAGCTGAAGATTGGCTCTCCCGGATAAAGAGAGTCTTGACAGCAACTGAGACGGAGGAGTGGCAGATGAACACTATAGCTACGTTCCTATTGGATGGAGATGCTAGGCTGTGGTGGGAGGGTTTGGAGCTGCATCTATTGAGAGGAAGGTAACTTATAGACGTCTCGATGGAAGAGTTCTCGAGACTGTTCTTGGTAGGTACCTCCCTTCGAGGCAGAGGATAGCTTTGGAGAATGAGTTCTAGAGGTTGGTACAAGGAGAGAGTAGCGTGGATGAGTATCTCCATGAGTTTACTCGGTTGGGTTGGTATGTTAGCTCTACGTTTGCGGATGAGGAGCGTAAGACCAGCCATTTCTATGAAGGTCTGAGAGATGACTTGAGGATACTACTCTCGGGGCCGATGACGTAGGGCTTCTTGACCCTCGTCAACACGGCCCGCTCTTTGGAAAAGGATATGTAGAATGTACAAGCAAAGAAACGCTTTGGTGATAAGAAGTCTGAGTTCAAGGTGCCGACTACCTCAAAGTCTGGGTACCGTAAGTTCTTTAAGAAGGCTAGGAATTCAGGTCCAGCTCCTTCTTCCAGTGCGTCGGGGGCGACTACGGGTCGGACCCTGGGTGCATGCTTTACTTGTAGGAAGCCGGGGCACTTTGCCTGTGACTGCTGGAGCGGACGTCCCAACTCTGAAAGGAAGCCGGGAGCAACTTATGAAGAGAAGGGCAAGGCAGTGGAGTCAACCGCGTCCCATTATGCTCCGGCTCAACCAACGGTTTATAATCTTGGCCAACAGGAGGCCATTCAACAAGCGGCTGTGGTGACAGGTATGGTTTAAATTTATAGCAAGTCAAATTGTTTCATACTTGTTATGTGTGTGTTACCTTACCACTGCTTGTTTAGGATTTGTTTTGATTTATGAGTATCCGGCGAGAGCACTCTTTGATACGGGAGCTTCACATTCCTTCTTGTCCAAAGGATTCATATCGCGCATCGGAGTACCTTCTTTGATGGCGAAGGACAAGTTGGATGTGTTGTTACCGAATGGGTGTTCGATGTACGCGTGGTAAAATCTATGGCGTTAGGATTTGCATTGGGATTCAAGAGTTTGAGATGCAAGCGTCGTTACTACCGCTGGTGGAGTTCGATGTTATATTTGGCATGGACTGGCTCTCAGAGCAGCAAGCCTATATTGATTGCGGTCGCAAGGAAGTCAAGTTGGGAGCAGGTCGTGAGATGACTTTTACGGGCTTGAAAGGGTCGAGCAAGACGTTGATGTCTGCCCTTCAGGTGGTGAAGGGGGTTCGTGTTGGAGTAGAGCTGTTCTTTACGCTAGTGAAGGTTGCAAAGCAAAAGTCTACGTTGGATAGTATTTCAGTGGTATCAGAGTACCCTGATGTGTTCCCTGGTGATCTTCGTGGTGCCCCACCATAAAGAGAGATAGATTTCATGATTGAGCTAGTGCTAGGTGCGAAGCCTGTGTCACGATCTCCGTATCGACTAGCGCCTAAGTAAATGCCGGAGCTGAAGGTGCAACTTCAAGAGTTGTTGGAGCAAGGATATGTGCGTCCAAGTTCTTCGCCTTGGAGCGCATCGGTCCTCTTTGTTAAGAAGAAGGATTGGAGCTTGAGGCTATGTATCGATTATCGGGAGCTAAATAGGCTAACGGAAAAGAATAAGTACCTGATCCCAAGGATTGATGACCTCTTTGATTAGTTAGTCCGGTCGACGGTGTACTCAAAGTTGGACCTCATGTCCGGTTACTATCAGCTGAGAATAAGGGAGAGTGATATCCCTAAGACAGCATTAAGTACGAGATACGGGCATTACGAGTTTATGGTCATGCCGTTTGGGCTGACCAATGCCCTGTCGGTGTTCATGGATTTGATGAACAGGACTTTCCGGGAGTACTTGGACCATTTTGTGATCGTTTTCATTGACGACATTTTGGTGTACTTACAGAGTGAGGCGGATCACTTCAGGCACCTTCATTTGGTTTTGGAGACGATGAGGAGGAATTAGTTGTATGCCAAGTTCTTGAAATGCAAGTTTTGGTTGTCCTCAGTGGCATTCCTCAGTCATATATTAAGTGGAGAAGGTATTGCAATGGATCCAACAAAGATTGTTGTGATACAAGAGTGGTCTGTGCTTGCTACGGTAGCGGAAGTCCGGAGTTTTCTGGGGCTTGCCGGCTATTACAACCTCTTCGTGGAGACCTTCTCGCGGGTAGCGTTACCTCTCACTACTTTGATGCGGAAGGAGCAGAAGTTCGTTTGGACGTCGGAGTGCGTAGGAGCTTTTGAGGAGTTGAAGTGTCGGTTGACCACGGCGCCTGTGCTGAGTTCGCCGAGTGGGATCAAAGGTTTTGAGATTTATAGCGATGCGTCAGACAGTGGTTTGGGTTGCGTGCTACTGCAGCATGGAAGCATTATAGCGTATGGCTTGAGACAGCTGAAAGTGCACGAGAGGAATTATCCGGTGCACGACTTGGAGTTAGCGCTCGTGATTTTTGCCTTGAAGCTATGGAGACATTATTTATATGGTGTGAAGATTGATATCTACACCGATCACAAGAGCTTGAAATATTGGCTAGATCAGAATGATCTGAACATGCGACAACGTAGATGGATGGATTTCCTGGGGGACTATACATTCATGATCCACTACGTGCCTGGTAAAGGCAATACGGTTACAGACGCATTGAGTCGCAGGGCCCCATCTTAAGCCAATTGGCTATCAGTCCATGACGAGCGGTTGGTTCGAGAGTTGGAGGCATTGGAGATCTTTTGCGTGGATAAGCAGTCAAGCGCTGAAGCATTATTGAATTGGACTGAAGTCCAGTATGACCTGGCTGATCGGATTTGGCAGGCTTTGGATTTGGATGGCCACATGAAGCAGATCATGGTTGAAGCTCTGGATGGGTTAAATTCCCAATTCATTGTTGAGGACAGATTACTTTGGAAAGACGGTCATCTGTGCATCCCAAATGTGGGCACTTTGCAGGTGGAATTGTTGTACGAGGCGCATCATACTAAGTACACAATTCACACGGGGAGCACGAAGATGTACCGCGATGTTAAGGAATTATTCTGGTGGCCAGGACTGAAAAAGGATGTGGCACTGTACGTGGCGAAGTTCCAAACTTGCGCCTTAGTGAAGGCGGAGTGCCAAAAGCCGGGAGGATTCTTGAAGTCCTTGCTTATTCCAAAGTGGAAGTTCGACGACATCACTATGCACTTTGTGCACGGTTTGCCAAGATCGCAAAAGGGGAACGAAGCCATTTGGGTGGTCGTAGATCGTCTAATGAAGTTGTCACACTTCATTCCACATAGGAAGGATGATCCGGTTGAGAAATTGGCAAAGTTGTATGTAGATAATATTGTGAGGCTTCATGGTGTGCCCCGCAGCATCGTGAGTGACCGAGATGGGCGGTTCACGTAAAGGATCGGAGGCTGGTGCAGCAGATGTTGGGAACAAAACTAAATGTTTGCGCAGCCTTCCATCAGCATACGGATGGGTAGACCGAGAGGGTCAATAGGACAATGGAAGACATGCTTCGCATGTGTGTCCTGGAATTTTGAAAGCAGTGGGAAGACCACATATACTTGGTGGAGTTCGCGTACAACAATGGCTACCAGGCGAGCATACAAATGGCGCACTTCAAGGACCTTTATGGTAAAAGATGACGCACACTGTTGTCTTGGTTGGAAACGGGTGAGTCAAAGTTGTACAAGCGCCAAGAGGTGGATGATGCTATGTCTTTGGTTCGAACGATTAGAGAGAGGTTGCTTATCGCTCAGGGCCGGCAGGTAAAGTACTATAATGCCAAGCACATGAACGTGGAGTTCGCTGTCGAAAATTGAGTGTACTTGAAAATCAAGCCATTCAAGGGTGTCTCGTGGGTGCGGTGCTTGAAGAAGCTAAGCCCGAGGTACCTTGGATCGTTTGAGGTTCTGGAGTGGATTGGAGAAGCAGCCTATCGTTTGAGGCTATTTATGGAGCTGAGTGGTCTACATGATGTATTCCACATATCGGTGCTGCGGAAGGCGGTGCAAGAGCCTACGCAAGTGATCGCGGTCGATCAAGTGTCGGTCGATAGTGGGTTGACAATGAAGGTCAAGCCCGTACGTATTGAAGACTCGGAGGTCAAGCGGCTACGCAATAAAGAGATCATGATGGTCAAGGTCCGTTGGGACAATTACGGTCGCGAGGAGCTCTCTTGGGAGCGAGAACAAACCAGACTGGAGGAGTACCCAGAGTTATTCCTTTCAGGTACTGTTCAAGTTTTATGTTTCTTTCCTTTATGTAATTTCGGGGACGAAATTCTTTTAAGAGGGAGAGGGTTGTAACGCCCCAAAATTTGAAAGTGTGACAGCCAGCATTGGGAGCCCCATCTGGTGTCAACACAAAGGCTGCGGTGTCGACACAACGCCAGGGTGTCGACACAGCGTATCGACACAGGGTATTGACAAAGGGTATCGATAAAACACAAGGGTGTCGACACAGGGTGTCGACATAGGGTGTCGACACAGGGTCTCGATAGTGTCGACACAGGGTCTCAGTAGGGTCTCGACAAAATGTCTCGACACAAGCTATGTTCGAGTTTGACGCGGACGGATCGTGAACCATGCGGTGTTCGGCCCAGTTTTTCCACTTCAGGCCCGGATCATAGCCGTTAATTTCTTTATTTGAGATCCAACGGTTGGGTGTTGTACCTACTGGGATATACCCGAGAATAGGGTTTCAAATCCCTCATTTCAGTTCACCTGCTCTCTTTTTAAGATCTAGAGAGAGGGGAGAGAAAGGAGGAAGAAGAAGGCTAGATCCGGTCACCAGCGTAGTTTCAGAGCTCCAAATCACGAGGCTACTTCGGATCTATGGAGGCAAGGATGGTGTGGTGCTTTTCATCCGCATACGTTTCCATGGTGCCAAGGAAGAACGCTAGGGTAACGATTCTTTACTTGAGCATGTGAAGCTCTACTTCTTTTGCATAGGGAAGCCCGCTCTCATGAGTTTGCGTGAGTTTAAGGCGTTCCTTCGGGTGGACATGAATAGTCCCAGTTGTGTACATATAGAGTCTGTATTCAAGAACGGACATAGGCATGATGTGTGAATCCTACCCGGACAAGTTGGTCTGGATCAGTGATGCTGCATTGCTTGAATCGTCGGAGAAGACTCTGTGCGAATGTTTGTTTTTCGGGTTTTCTACGAGGTAGATTGCAACATGGAGCCTTGGGGATTAACTCTAAGGTGCACCCGAAAAACTAGACAGATTCGTGATTCTGCCAACGTGGTTGCCTGGAAGCCAACTTGAATATAACCGGGTTATGTGAAGTGTGTAATGGAAGCGGAACTCGGAGAAGTTTGACCCGCACATATGGCTTAAATTGTCGTTGAGATGCGAGCACGGGTTAGACGGATCCATACCTGTTCTATGTCGTTCTGTTGGAGCCGTTGGCATAGATGAGGGTCTTAGGCGCTCTATAGCTTAAAATGATGTGACCAATGCCTGAAAGACAAATGCTCACGAGATCGGATATACAAGTGGTGGTGGTGATACCGAGATTTCTATGGCATAAACTGATGTGATATTGACTGATTCATCGAGAATGTGCACTGAGTGCACGTGGTGTATGGCCGTGAGTGCCTGCGCCTGTGTTGTTTTGTTCTTTACACTATACTGTTGGATTATGCTAACAAAGTGCAAGGAAGGAGCATCACCACCCCGAGTTGGGGGCGGGATCGTTATAATTTGGTCAGCATTGCTGACCGTTGCCTTTGTTTGCCACCATACGGTGGATTGTTGCTTGCAGGTGCTGCGGAGCCTTGTGCTAAATAGCGGGCTAAAGCACAAGTTGCTGAGCCGGCCCTCGAAGGCCTAATGCTTAGTGTTTTTCTTTTATTCATGTATGGCCGGCCTGCGTGTCGAGGTTTGGAAAACACTTCTATTTGAGTAAACAATTGTAAGGCCTTAAGGCCATTGTACTGGAGTATTTGTACGTTCATTCCGTGGCTTGTTAGTGGACATTCATGCTAATGTTAGGGTTCTTTTTTTAATGCAACTATTTTAATTGCTTCTGCTAGAATGCTCTGTTTAGGATGTTGATATTAGTTGGATGGTCTCCATTGAGTAACCGCCCGGTCTGTCTGTGGTATATGGCGTCGGGCCCCGGCCGGACCTACTGCTATATGCTATGCGACGGATAGGGGGTGTTATATGGTATGAGTGTGCAGGCCGTATCGAGACCCCCTAGTTATCAATGAAAGGATATGGGAGTCCTACCCAAAGGTCAAGAGGATTCTTTTACACAAATGAAGCTTAGTTGACGTCTTATTCATGTACTCATTTTGGAAAATGGGGACCTCTAATAATCTCTTTGTCCCACAAGCAGGCTTATCTACAGATTCAACAATTGGTCGGTCCTTATACAGGGCATGATTTTCGTCCCAGTAACTATGAGAGAGTTTCCGAGGCAAAACACCCACAACATTAAGTTCCTGGTCATAGAGTGTGATTTCACCTACAATGCTATCTTTGACCGGCCCTTGCAGACCGTGTTGGAAGCAATTCCCTCCATTCCACATCTGGCGATGAAGTTACTAACGCCCCACAGTGTGAGAATTGTCTGAGGGAATCTGGCAATGGTGCAAATCTGCTACCTCAACCAAACTCAGGCAGCACAAGGGACAGTCCATCACATCGAGAGCTTTGATTTACGAGACGAAGTAATGATACAGAGGGCCACACTATTGGAGGGTATAATCGACGTTCCACTTTGCGTAAGAGATCCTGCCCGTACGGTTCTGATTGGATAACTCTTCTCCCCCGAGGAGCGGGAAGAGTACATGAACTCCTTTCACGCCAACCTGGATGTGTTCACATGGAACCCTAAGGACCTGGCAGGGGTGGACCTATATGTCATCAACCAGTCGCTAAACATTAACCTGTCATGTATACTGGTTGCCACAAAAATTTTAACTTCACGCCCGAAAGGCTCCATGCCATTGAGGAAGAAGTAGATAAGCTTTTGGTTGCACAGTTCATTTGTGAAGCAGCATACCCAACTTATCTCACTAATATGGTCATGGTGAAGAAGTCCTCAGGGAAGTGGAGTATGTGTGTCGGCAACAACAATCTCATCCAAGCATGTCCAAAGGACAACTTTCCTCTCCCCCACATAGATCAGCTCGTGGACACAATAGATGGGCATGAACTCTTCAGCTTCATGGATGCCCACTTAGGGTATAATAAGATCAGAATGAACCTGATGGATGAAGAGCACATGGCCTTTCACACAGATAACAAAGTGTATTGTTACAATGTAATGTTGTTCGGGCTAAAGAATGTCAGGGCTACCTACCAAAGGCTAATGAACCCCATGTTCAAATTTCTCTTCGGACAATCCATGGAGGTCTATGTTAACTACATACTTATAAAGAGCATCTGATAGGGTCATCACCTAGAAGACCTAGACAAGTGCTTCCAGCTCCTCCGCTGCTTCCAACTGCACCTGAATCCTAACAAATGCATGTTCCGAGTTACTGCAGGAAAGTTCCTAGACTTCATTGTAACACACCGAGGAATAGAGGCCAGTCTCGAAAAGATCAAAGCATCGGAAGACATCCCCCCCCCCCCCCCGTGCACGCAACATCAAAGAATTCCAATGCCTCAATGGTAGAAGAGCTGCCCTCTCCGGTTTTTTGGCCCGAATAGGGGACAAGTACCTCCCTTACTTTAAAGTGGGCGCATCTTGCCGGTTTCCAATGGATAGATGAGTGTCAGACTACCTTCAAACACCTCAAGCAATACTTGGACACTCCCCCACTACTCTCATAACTCACCTAAGGGGAAGCCCTCTTTGTACTAGTTAGTCTCACTACACGCACTCAGCTCTCTCCTGTAAAATGATGAAGGAGTAATCAAGTGTCCAATCTACTATATAAGTAAGTTCTTGTCAGACACCAAGAGCAGGTATCCCGTGGTGGACAAGAAGGCCATAGCCCTGGTATTCTCTGCTAGAACGCTTCGGCCCTATTTTCAAGCCCACTCCATAAAAGTTCTCATATAGATACCACTTCATGCAATCTTGCAAAAGCCCGACGTATCAAGGGGGCGAGTCAAGTGGGAAATAGAGCTAAGGGAATTCAACATCTAGTTCCAACCTAAACCCGTAATCAAGTCCCAAGTGCTTGCAACCTGCATAGTGGAGTGCACTCTCCCTCAAGGAGAGGTGCCTAGTTTCGATGACCTAGCACCAACATAATGGACCTTGCATGTCGATGGAGCCTCTAAAGCCATAGGGGTGGGTGCAAGCCTGCTGGTGTCCAGTCCCGAGTGTGCCACTCTCGAGTACGGGCTCTGGCTAAAATTCCCTGCCACCAACAACATCATGGAATACGAACCCTTGATCATTGGCCTCTGCCTAGCCATT
Source organism: Platanthera guangdongensis (assembly GCA_039583875.1). NCBI lineage: Eukaryota > Viridiplantae > Streptophyta > Magnoliopsida > Asparagales > Orchidaceae > Platanthera > Platanthera guangdongensis. The sequence continues at coordinate 140,877,296 of CM077148.1, forward strand.
GATTGTGGGGTAGAAAACCTGACCATCAACACCAACTCTCAGTTTGTTGTCTCGCGATCGGAGGGGACTATGAGGCAAAGAATGTATAACTCGCACAATACCTCCAGCTGGCCAAATCCCTCCTCGGCAAAATCAAGTCTCACTAGATCCTACACATCCCTAAGAACAAAACACAAGGGCAGATGAATTATCCAAACTCGCCAACTCCACTATAAGATACCAAACTTGGCACTACCGAACCATGTACTTGCGCGCCCCAAATATCTTGGTCCCCTGGGAGGTCGCCGCTATTGCGGAAGGGAAGCCCTGTTGGATGGACCCCATCATCACCTACCTCAAAAACATCCAACTACCAGCAAACCATATAGAGTCCAGGCACCTCTGAATCCACGCCTCCTCATTCTCCCCATCAATAACTGGCTCTATAAACATTCATTCTCTAGGTTGTACATGAAGTGCTTACCCCCAGCCGAAGTCAACTACGCTTTGCGGAATATATATGAAGGCATATGTAACAAGCATCAAGGAGGAAAGACTTTGGTTCTAAAAATTCCGCAACAAGGGTTCTACTAGCCTGTAGTGAAAAACGATGCCCTGGACTTCACTCAGAGAAGCGAGAGTTGTCAGCTCCACTCTAGCATACCACATCTGCCCCCCATTGGGTTCACCGCGCTTTGGAGTGAATGACCTTTTACTCAGTAGGGAATCGATCTACTTGACCCATTTCTGCCAGCATCTGGGCAAAGGAATTTCATCATCCTGGTAATCACCTATGAAAGTGCAGGTTAGATCTGATATACTCTAGAGGGGGGGGGGGGGTGAATGGAGTATAATGCTTGCTAAAAACTTTTTACAATAGTTGTTGTATTCCTAAGTGAACAGGGAAGCAAATGAAATAAAGTAAACACAACAACTATCAAACCAAAAAGCAATCACAAACCACAGCCAGAAAATAAAAGAAAGTAAGCAACCAGATGACACAAGGAGCTATAGTGGTTCCCCAATCAATCTGGGTACATCCACTCTTCTACCACCCTAGGTAGGAATCCACTGCAGGATGAGTTGATCGGGTGTCCTGGGCACCGATGAGCTTTTAATAAGGTGCTCAAAAACCAAACCAGATTTTTTGATCAGGTGTATTGCCACCACTAAGTTTTGACAAGGTCTCAGAAACCAGCACAAACTTTGAAGAGAGTTTGATAAACCCTTTACAGCAGAGAGAGAGAGAGGGATGAGAGATGATCTTCTCTGTCAAGAATCAGAGAGAAGATAGTGGATGTTGTCAAAGCTCCCCCTGAGATCTTGAGTTTTTCAGGAAGTGAAGCTTTGCAGTAGGGTGATAGGCCTTCAGAAAATTTGATCTCCAGCAAAAGATGATTTCAGCAGCAGCTGAAATGTGTGTTGTCTGGAGTCTTGAATGATGATGTCCTTTGAACACTGGAATCAAAAGGGATCTGAATATTTCAGTATGATGATCTTCTTTTGTGATGGTGTTCTTGTAAGAATTCTAAGACAGAATATCTGCAACTCTTTCTCTTTCTGTTGTTGTGATTGTTGTAAGAGTTGTTGTTGATGATGTTATTCTTCTATGTTATTCTATTCCAGCAGAATATGAATATCTCTTTTATTCCTTAGATCTGAATGAATATTTCTCTATCTAAGATAGTCGTTAGTCTATCATAAATGACTTTCTTAACTGCATTTGTCTTCTGGAGGAAAGTCTAATAAAAACATTCCTTTGAAAATTCCTTGAAACTTGCTTCAGATTAATTGAAAACGGCTACAAGATCCTTGAAATAAATGCTGAGAATAATTCCATAATTGTCTGAATTTGAATCTTGAAAAACATCGATCTCACCAGAAAACCATCGACCTGAGCTCTACTATCGTTGAACTGAGCTCAGAGACTGGTCTTAGACTGAAGCAGAGATCGTCGATCTGAGCTCAACTATCGTCGAACTGAGCTCAGAGATAGAGAAACAAACTGGAGACAAGAACGTCGATCTGAGATCGAAGATCGTCGAATGGAGTTCGACTACTCGTTGAAGTTGAGCTCATAGATCGTCGAATGGAGTTTGACGATTTGTCGAAGTGAGCTCAGCGATCGTCAAATGGAGTTCAACGATTCGTCGTCCTGAGCTCGACGAAATGACTTGGTCTCCTGAACTGAAATATCTGGTCTTGAGGGTAGCTTTCAAACCTAAATACTAACCCTTAGACTCAATTCTAATTGACCTTTAGATCTATACAAGGAGGTCAAAATAGATTTCCTAAAAGATATATTGATCCTTGCCCAAATCAGTAATAGGGTGTTCCAACAATCTCCCCCTATTTGGGTTAGGATTACTATTTACAGATATTGGAAAATTAAAAACATACAAAGCAGAAATATAACAAACAAGACATTGCAGAAACACAAACATTATCTCAGATTGTTCAGAAAACAAAATATACTGTCATCTTACAGAATCATTCTTTTTCCTTGCTCTTTATAAGAACTATTTCTCTATTGGGATTGAGAGATTCCTTCTTAGATCTTCTATCATCAGTTGCACCTAGAGAGGTTTGTTGCTTTGGCCTGGGCACTACAGCTTCTGGATGCAGCTTCATATAGCTTTCTGCATCAAAAAATTTATTGGAGGAGTATCTCTCAAGTTCTTTCTTTCTTTGATCTGATAAAGTGGTGATATTTGATACATATCTTCCTTGTTCTCTAGCTTTCTTGATTTGATCCAAAGTAGCCAATTCTTTCATTCTTGCTGTCCATGAGGTGGGATTATTTTCTGGGTCCTCAAATGGAACAGGAGGCTCATATCTGTTTGAAGGATTATCTAGAGGGGCTCTAGAAGAGACTAGTTCTTTCAGCTTATAAGGGAAGGAACCAGAAGTTGTGTCAGATGGACCTTGTCCTTCCCTTGGATAAGGATGTTGCATGGAATATCCTTTAGAGTATACTTTAAGTTCTCTCTGATTTCCTCTGTACTCTCCTCTTCTGGACTGCTAACCTATAGATTGATTACCTTTGTACTGGGATCTACCTTGGGGTTGATATGAAGTTTGGCTTCTGGCAGAGGATTGGAAAGCAGAACTACCACCTGCACCTGCATCAGGTGAGGGAGGAGGAGGAGGAGGATTGAAATGGGAAGATCCTTTGTCATACTTTCTTTTATTTTTTATAGCCTTCAGTTGATTCCTGGAGTATTGCATCCAAGGTTCTGTGATAGGGCAATCATGCAGTATGTAGTATGGAATGTCATTTGTATCTTTTACTTTCTCTGGAGGAACTCTCTTCATAGCCTTCCTTCTGGTTTTCCATTTCCTTGCAATTGTAGCAGAGGAATCATTTGAGTTAGTCCTGAACTGATCACTGTCTAGGCTTGGAGGATTATCATACACTGCATCAATCCTTTTGAGATAATCTTTTTGTTGTTAAGACTGAGCAGAAGAAATAGCAGAGACAACAATAGTAGCAGCAGCAACAGCAGAAAGTGGAGTAGAAGCAATACTAGCAGAAGGAGTTGTGACAGCAGATTCAGATAATACACTTTCAGAAACAGAAGCTACATCAGCAGTAGTAACATATGAAACTGGAAAATCAACTTCAGAAGGAGCAACAGCAGCAGTAACAGTAGGCTCAAAAACAAATGCCTTTGTCATATGCATGTCCTCAAAAAGATCAATATTAGAACTAACAGAAACATCAGTAACAGCAGGAGGAGCAGCATCAGTAGGAGCAGCAGAAGAAGCAGTGTCAACAGCATTGATGGAATGTATATAAGAGCTTATCAAGCTGGGGTCACACCTGGAAATAGGCACAATGGCCTTAGTCAGATCTTCAGATTGTTGGACTGGCAGGTAGTTGAAGTACACTGAATCAAAAACTAACAACAGTGACCTGAGGTCCACTGTGATGAATGCAACTGAAGCTACTGGAGCTTGGACTGAGGATACAACAGCATGCAATCTTTCAACTTCATGAGGCATCTCCCCCTGCCTAGATTCAGTGGCAATTGGATCAAGGCACTCATAAGAAGGGATTGTCTGAGAAGGAATAAAAGAAGAAAGCCTGGCAGACAGTTCCTGAACTATTTTGAGAAGGGGAGCCAAAGAGGTCTCCAGCAAGAGGGATAGCCTTGGAGCTATCAGCTCATATAACTTGTCTGCAAGGGCTGGAAGATCTACTTGCTCAAGAGGGACTTGAGAAGAGGTAGGGATGGATGAGGTAGCAATGAAGGGTGGAGCAGCAGGAGATGTTGTAGGAGAACCTGTGGATTGAGGGAATGATGGTTGGGAAATTGGAATTGTGGAGATGGAAGAGAGTGGAATGGAAATGGATGGTGTGAATGATGGTTGAGCAATGATGTCTTGAAGTAGTTGTTGATAAGAGGTGGATGAGGATGGTGGATGAAACAAGAGGTGGAGGAGGAGGAGAAGAAGTTGGCAAGTCTTCTGCAGGGGCAGAAACCTGAGGGGAAGAGACTGAGGCAGTCCTTGTGCCTGAAGTAGAAATTGCAGAGGGCCTGCTGGGCTTGATAATCTGTCTGTCCCATTTTCCAAATAGGGCACAGGTGAGCCTCTTGGAGTCATTGATGTGCATCCCACTGGAAACAAGCAGTGCAGGGCATCTGTGGTGAAGGAACAGCCCTAAAATTCTTCAAAAATTAACAAAGTTCTTGTTAATCTTTTTCTTAATCAAGTCGAAGAAAACTTCTCCCCAGTTAAGTTGCTTCTTGTCCACTAGGGCACCCATCAGACAGAGCCGATACCTTGATATGGTATCATGAGCTGAGTGTTTGGCCGACAATACTTTTCCAACAACATCAGCTAGAAATCTGTACTCAACAGACATAGTTTTCTTCAGCAATTTGCTAGGGTTTGTTTCTGAGTGTTCCATCCTTTCAAGCATATTAGAAATTTTCTCTCCAAAAAGTTCAACAGAATCTTCTCCAGATTTTAATTGAAAAACCTCTGTCAAGGCAGCAGGTGTTAGAGATACCTGGGTTCCTGAGATGTTTCCAACCACTGTATTCTGATCCAGGTTATGGGCAGTATACACCCATTCCTTTATCTCATCTGCAGCTAATTTGATCCGTGTGGTCATGATGGTAACTAGCTGTTGTTCTTTGAAAAGTTCCAGAATCTCCTTGAAGATTTGATCACTGTTGTTGAAAGAATCCATGTCGATATCAAATCCAGTGTCAAATTTCATTGCGGCCAAGATGGTGACTGAAACTGCCATTGATTCCTGCAAAAATGAACAAACAAACGACCAAGTGTAGAGAAGTTTGGAGGGAAAGAGAAAATTTGCAGAGTGTATGAAAGAGCAAAGGGAGAACGACAGCCGAAAAAATGAGTTTTATGTTAAGGTTCGACGCAGAAAAGCAAAGATCATTGAACTCTGTTCGACGATCTGGGCTTCTAAAGGAAACTGAAAGGTCATCAATAGCGTCGATCTCCGTTCGACGATATTGGAGAGCGTCGAGCTCCATTCGACGATAGTTCAGAAAACAAAATCGTCGAGCTCCGCACGACGATCGCTGACCTGAAGAAAGATAGTTTAGCACTATCTGAGAAGCGCTGAACTCTGGTCGACGATTTCGGAAGTCGTCGATCTCCGTTCGACGATTGGGGGGAAAATCGTCGAGCGCAGTTTAGAGATCAGAAACACTCTATACACTATAAAAAGCATTTTGATTTGTCTAGTCTTGGTCATTTTTAGATTTTTGAAAATCTTGAATATTATTTTAGACTTCCTCCATCTAACAGTCCTAACTGATTCAGGAAGAATGTATTTTTCTTTTCATCCAAGAGTTTTGTCAAAATATCTCCCCTTTGCAAATCAGTTGAGATATATTGAAGTTCAATTTTATTTTTCTCAACATTATCCCTTAGAAAGTGATGCCTAATTTCTATGTATTTTGTCCTACTATGGAGGACTGGATTTTGTGCTATAGAAATAGCACTGCTATTATTACAAAATATTTTAGACTTCTCTAAGTTGTAGCCATAGTCTAGAAGTTGATTTTGAATCCACAAGATTTGTGAGCAACAACTACCTGCAGCCATATATTCAGCTTCAGCAGTTGAAGTTGACACAGATGTTTGTTTCTTGCCAAACCAGGAGACAAGTCTACACCAAGAAACTGACAAGTTCCACTGGTGATTTTCCTCTCTATTCTGCATCCAACATAATCAGGATCTGAGAATCCAGTTAAGTCAAATGCTGAGTCTTTTGGATACCAGAGACCTAGATTTGGACAACTTTTTACATACCTAAGAATCATTTTTACTAAGGTTAGGTGTGACTCTCTAAGGCTCACTTGGAATCTTGCACATATGCATGTAGCAAACATTATGTCAGGTCTACTAGTTGTAAGGTACAATAAAGAGCCAATCATTGCTCTATATGTTGTCTGATCAACAGGTTTCCCATGTTCATCAGCATCTAATACAGCATTGGTAGACATAGATGTTTTCATACATGATGCTTCAGACATACCAAATTTCTTAACCATTTCTTTTGCATACTTGGTTTGAGAAATAAATATGCCTTCAGCATGTTGTTTGATTTGCAATCCTAGAAATAAGGATAGCTCAACCATGCTACTCATTTCAAATTTAGAATGCATTAGGTTGGAGAACCTTCTGCACAAATTTGAATCAGTAGAGCCAAATATAATATTATCTACATAGATTTGTACTAGTAGGGTGTGGGACTTATGGGTTTTAATAAAAAGAGTTTGGTCTACTCTACCCCTTATAAACTCATTTTTCAGAAGAAAGCATGCTAGGTCTCATACCATGCTCTAGGAGCTTGCTTTAGACCATATAATGCTTTATGCAATTTGAAAACATAATCAGGATGAGTTGAAGAGATAAAACGTGGGGGTTGTTTGACATAGACTTCTTCTTTGATATCTCCATTGAGAAAAGCAATCTTTACATCCATCTGGTATACTTTGAATCCTTTGTGTGCTGCATATGCTAAGAAGATTCTTATGGCCTCTAACCTTGCAACTGGTGCAAAGGTCTGGTCATAATCTATCCCTTCTTCTTGAGAGTACCCTTGAGCAACTAGCCTTGCCTTGTTCCTTACAATTACTCCTTGATCATCCAACTTATTTCTGAACACCCACTTTGTTCCAACAATGGAGTGATCCTTTGGCCTTGGTACTAGTTCCCAAACTTTGTTCCTTTCAAATTGATGCAACTCTTCTTGTATTGCAATGATCCAGTGTGGATCTTGCTCTGCATCTTGAATGGATTGAGGTTCAATTTGAGAAAGGAAGCGAGTGTGCATCAGGTTTTGGTTGACCTGATTTCTAGTTTGCACACCAGCTGAGATGTCTCCAATCACTTGGGAGATTGGATGGTCTCTTGATGTTACTAAATCAACAGGAGATATTGATTGTTCACCAACCTGTGTTGTTGTTTCCTCTGGTGGTACAACAACTGGCTCTTCAAGAAGTTTCTCTTCAAGATGTTGAATGTCTTCTTCATCTTCACGGTTTTCCTCTTTTTGAATAATTTGTAACTTGTCCAAGTCTTCAGCAAGAGAGTGTACCTGCAATGGTTTTATGGTAGAAGTATTCTTCTCCTTGAAAGACATGTTAGATTCATCAAAAGATATATGAACAAATTCTTCAATTTTAAGAGTTGATTTATTATATACCCTATATGCTTTACTGATCATGGAGTATCCCAGAAACACTCCTTCATCAGCTTTAGCTTGAAATTTTGCTAAGTATTTCTTGTCATTATTATGAATGTAACAAATACAACCAAAAATTTTAAAGTAATCTACTTTAGGTTTCTTCCCTTTGAGTAATTCATAGGGAGTCTTGCCCTTCAGTTTATGTATTAAACTTCTATTCAACACATAGTTGGAGGTGTTCACTGGCTCTACCCAAAAGGATAGAGGAAGGTGAGCATCTGACAACAATGTAGTGGCAGATTCAATAAGGGGTCTTTTTTTTCTTTCAGCTATCCCATTTTGTTGAGGAGTTCTAGGAGTTGAGAAAGTGTGCCTGATCCCTTCATTCTGACAGAACTCTTGCATAAGAAGAGAATCAAACTCTGTCCCATGATCACTTCTGATCAGGGCAATGTGAGTATTGAACTCAGTCTGTATGCATTTGAGAAACTCTATCAAACACTTAAAGTTATCAGACTTCTTCCTCAGAAAGAACACCCATGTGAATCTAGAGAAGTCATCTACAACCACTAAAGTGTAAGATTTCCCTCCTAAGCTTTGTACTGTAATGGGTCCAAAAAGATCCATGTGTAACAGATACAAAATCCTAGGTGAATCACTCTTATTAAGTGACTTGAAACTATTTTTGGTTTGCTTGCCTAATTGACAAGCCCTGCAGAGTCCTTCCTTCTTGTAGGGGCCAGAAGGTAGTCCTCTAACAAGGTTGTCCTTGGATAGCCTAGCAATGGTTCTAAGGTTTATATGTCCTAATCTATTATGTCACAGTTCATTAGGTCTACTAATAGAGTTAAACAAGCAAATATCTACTTCAGTTGAAAGAAAGTCTACTAAATAGATGTTACCTTTCCTTTTACCTGTCAACATAGTTGTGTTGTCCTCTAATTTGATCTTGCATAAGGATTTGCTAAAAGTCACTTGGTAGCCTTCATTACATAGTTGACTGATACTGATCAAGTTGTGCTTCAGTCCTTCCACATAGGCTACTTTCTTGAATGTGACTGTGCCAATCTGAACTGCACCATATCCTTTTGTTAGTCCAAAGTTTGAATCACCAAATATTACTTTGGGTCCAAGCTTGGCTTTGAAGGATGTGAAGTTGTCCTTGTTTCCTGTCATGTGCTTTGAGCACCAACTATCCAGATACCATTGCTGGTTTGATATTGGATAGATCTTCACCTGCACATAAGACAATTTACTTGTTTTTTAACCTGTTTACCTTGGGCCTAGGTTGATAATCTTTGAATTCAGAAATAAAAGACATCCCTGGTTGACTCTTATAGCCTTCGGGATGATATCTCCTTGGAGGTATTATCCATTCAGTATAAGGGTTAAATCTTTGGGATGAAGGACCCCTAGGTTTGGAATTTGACTTACCTTTGAAAAAGTTTTCAAAACTCTGATCTCTGTTCGACGATCGCTGAGTTGAGTTCGACGATCTTAGGTCAGATCGTCGAGCTTCGTTCGAACATCGACTGTGGTAGTGTTCAGGGTTTAGAGATCTTCGACCTTAGTTCGACGATTTAGCCTGAGATCGTTGATCTGAATTCGACGATCATCTAGCTCTGTTCGACGATTTCTGTTGAACTCTTGTTTTCTTGGGTAAGTCAGAATTCTTCCTAGCTACCTCTACAACTCCCTTACGTTTATCAGAGATAAATTTAATTGGGATTGATAATAATATAGGTTGGCTGGATGAAGCACCCAAGCCCAGTATACTATTGAATCATGAGTTCACTGTGCTTGTGATGTCCATTAGCTTGATAGTTCTCCCATTGAGGGATTCTTCAAGCTTCTTGGCCTCTGATAACTCACTTTTCAGCGAGGCTATCTGATCCGTACATCATTCTAACTCCTCAGAGAGTTTGAGGTTATCTGATTTTAAAGTACTGTATTCAGATAATTGATTTCTGAGTGAAATGATTTACTTCTCAGATTTTAATAAATCTAAACATAGTGCTTTAAACTCACACTTAAAGTCCCAGAATTAAAATCAAAAGAACTTATTACCTGGTCCTCTACAGATTGAGTCTCTGATTCTGACTCTGATTCTTCTGCATCAGAATTGTGTTGTGAGGCATTGATAGCCATCATGCAGAATTCTTTTTCTTCAGCATCATCCTCATCATCACTTGAGCTGGATGAAGCTTCATATTCTTCTTCTATCTCACTCCAAGTTTTAGCAACAAATCCCTTAGCTGTATGTTTGTTCTTGCTGGAGGAGGGTTTCCCATTATTGTTCTTCTTGAAGTCTTTTTCTTTTCTCCTTTCTTTCCTGTCCTTTTTGTCCTTGTTTTTATTTTCTGGACAGTCAGGCACAATGTATCCTGGTTTCCTGCAACCAAAGCAAATAATTTCTTTGTTATTTGATTTGTCATACATTGGCTTGTCATGCTCTCTGTATGATCTTTTCTTGAAATCCTTCCTGGCCATTTTGTAAAACCTTTTGGCCAGAAGGCTTAGTAGCTCTTCATTGGGGACCTTGTCTTCAGGCTGATCTTCAGTGGCTTTGAAAGCTATTGACTTCTCTTTTCTTCTAGCTGGTGAAGCAGCCTTCTGCTCTTCTTATGTATTCTTGATGAGTAGCTCATAAGACTTGAGCTTGCCCATGAGAGCTTCAGTTGTGATCTCATTTAGGCTTCTGTCATCCTTGATTGGCCAGATCCTTGAGTCCCACGTACATGGGAAGCACATTAGGATTTTATCATTGAGCTCAGTCAATGAGATCTCCTTGTCCAAAGTTTTCAGCTCATTGACTATGAGACTGAGTCTATTATACATGTCTGCTACTGACTCAGCTTCTCCTTTCTTGAAATTCTCATACTGGGTTATGAGATGAGATCTTCTATCCTTTCTCTCATCAGCAGATCCTGAGACTATCTCAGATAACTTGTCCCAGATGTCCTTTGCTAAGTTGCATTCAGCTACCTTTTGGAATATCTCATGAGACATAGTCTGGGATAGATTGTTCATAGCTTTTGCATCAGCCAATTTCCATTTCTTTATTTCTGCATCTGTTCCTGAGGGAGGTGGAACAACACTTGTGCTTGTATTCTCTGGGGGTCTTGGACACACTGTCAAAACAGAATTGAAAATGTCCTCATCAATAGAGTTCATGTACAGTCTAATCCTTGCCTTCGAAAGTGCAAAATTAGACAGATTGCACACTGGAGGTCTGGTGCTAGCATAATCTTTTTTTGGGCCATGTTTTGTGAAGAAATAATTCTAATAACAAAATCAAAATAAGCATATCTAACTAGAGGGATCTTTGGGTTCAGGTGTTAGCATGTGTAACCACTAAGGTGTGGTATTTTTAACCAACCTCGCTTTGATACCAATTGAAAGTGCAGGTTAGATCTAATATACTCTAGAGGGGGGGTGAATAGAGTATGGTGCTTGCTAAAAACATTTTACAATAGTTGTTGTATTCCTAAGTGAACAGGGAAGCAAATGAAATAAAGTAAACACAGCAAATATCTAAACAAAAAGCAATTACAAACCACAGCCAGAAAACAAAAGAAAGTAAGAAACCAGATGACACAAGGAGCTATAGTGGTTCCCCAATCAATCTGGTTACATCCACTCTTCTACCAACATAGATAGGAATCCACTGCAGGATGAGTTGATCAGGTGTCCTGGGCACCAATGAGCTTTTGATAAGGTGCTCAAAAACCAAACCACATTTTTTGATCAGGTGTCTTGCCACCACTGAGTTTTGACAAGGTCTCAGAAACCAGCACAAACTTTTGAATGGAGTTTGATAAACCATTTACAGCATAGAGAGAGAGAGAGAGGGATGAGAGATGATCTTCTCTGTCAACAATCAGAGAGAAGATAGTGGATGTTGTCAAAGCTCCACCTAAGATCTTGAGTTATTCAGGAAGTGAAGCTTTGCAGTAAGGTGATAGGCCTTCAGAAAATTTGATCTCCAGCAAAAGATGATTTCAGCAGCAGCTGAAATGTGTGTTGTCTGGAGTCTTAAATGATGATGGCCTTTGAACACTGGAATCAAAAGGGATCTGAAAATTCCAGTATGTTGATCTCCTTTTGTGATGGTGTTCTTGTATGAATTCAAAGACTGAGAATATCTGCAACTCTTTCTCTTTCTGTTGTTGTGATTGTTGTAAGAGTTGTTGTTGATGATGTTATTCTTCTATGTTATTCTATTCCAGCAGAATATGCATATCTCTTTTATTCCTTAGATCTGAATGAATATTTCTCTGTCTAAGATAGCCGTTAGCTTATCATAAATGACTTCCTTAACTGCATTTGTCTTCTGGAGGAAAGTCCAATAAAAACATTCCTTTGAAAATTCCTTGAAACTTGCTCCAGATTAATTGAAAACGGCTACAAGATCCTTGAAATAAATGCTGAGAATAATTCCATAACTGTATGAATTTGAATCTTGAAAAACATTTATCTCACCAGAAAAATGTCGACCTGAACTCTACTATCGTTGAACTGAGCTCAGAGGCTGGTCTTATGGTGAAGCAGAGATCGTCGATCTGAACTCAACTATCGTCAAACTGAGCTCAGAGATAGAGAAACAAACTGGAGACAAGAACGTCGATCTGAGCTCGAAGATCGTCGAATGGAGTTTGACGACTCGTTGAAGTTGAGCTCAGAGATCGTCGAATGGAGTTCGACGATTCGTCGAAGTGAGCTCAGCGATCGTCGAATGGAGTTTGACGATTCGTCGTCCTAAGCTCGACGAAATGACTTGGTCTCCTGAACTGAAATATCTGGTCTTGAGGGCAGCTTTCAAACCTAAATACTAACCCTTAGACTCAATTCTAATTGACCTTTAGATCTATACAAGGAGGTCAAAACAGATTTCCTAAAAGACATAGTGATCCATGCCCAAATCAGTAATATGGTGTTCCAACAACCTACTTCATTAAATGGGTGGGAGCAAAGCCGCTGGCCAAGATTACCGAGGAGAACGCCATATGATTCGTCAGGAAGAACATCATGTCACTTCGACATCCCTGAAACTATCATCACTGATAGTGGGGATGCAGTTCACCAGAAAGGACTCACCAAAATGTGTGAGAACCTGGAGTTAGAACTTAGCCTTACAGTCGTGGTGCACCCCCAGGCTAATGGGCAATTTGAAGTCACTAACCGCACCATCCTAATATGCCCGAGGAACTTCCTCCAAGAGGCTAGGGGAAGTGGTTGTAAGCCCTCCCCAATGTCTTGCGTGCTTACAGGACTATGACAAGAACACCCACCAGGGAAACACCGTCCAAACTCTACTAGGGAGAAGCGGTCATAGCCATGGATGTCGAAGCCCTAAGCCCCCACGTACAAGCTTTTAACCCGGCAGAGAACAAAGCCCTCCTAAGAGGGAACTTGAACATAGTCCAAGAAGTTAGGGACGAAGCAGCACAAAGGATCGTCACGTACCAGGGTCGTATAACATGCTTCTATGATAGGAGGGTAAAGCTAAGACCGATCAATATCAGGGACCTTATCCTCTCAAACCTCGAAGCAGCAAGAAAGAGACCTCAGATGTACAAGCTCCCCCAAAACCTGGGAGGGGACCTTCATCCTCACGATGGTGATAAAGCTTGGGACTTATAAGTTAAGGGATCCGGATGAGAAAACACTCCCTCGGACTTGGAACATGAAAAACATATGTCTCTTCTACTGATGAACCATAATAAGGCATGTGGCCAAGGCGCCTCGCCATTGTATCTTTTTCAACATCAATACAATCAAACTTGCTCTAATACAGCAATGAACCTTAGGCGAGATTGATAAAAGCCTTCCTGCACCTCACAGGCAAGATTGGCGAAAGTATTTATGCATCTACCAAATGTGATTGGTGAAAGCCTTTCAGCACCTCCAAGGCGAGACTGGCAAAAGACTTTTTATACCTCAGGTGAGATCGGCGAAAGCCCTTCTGCACCTTAGGTGAGATGGACAAAGGTCTATCTGCACCACCCAGGTAAGATGGATAAAGGTTCATCTGCACCTTCACTTGGACGAAATCTGGTATCCTGAGATGAGAACAAACAAAGTTTCTTCACTACATCCACCTAGATGGACATTGGTCCTCCAGAGGCATGAATGAACATAGGTTATTTGCTGCTGCCACCCTGGCTGACCCAGATCCTCCTGAGGCGTGAAAAAATAAAGGTTATTTGCCACCTCTACTAGTACGAATCCTAATTCTCCTGAGGCACAAATGAATAAAGATTCTTCTCCACCTCTACCTGGACGGACCTGAGTTCTCCTAAGGCGCGGACAAAAAGAGGTTCTTTGCCACTTCTACTTGGAAGAACCTCAGTTCTCCTAAGATGCAAGCGAACAAAGGTCCTTCATCACCTCCACTCGAGCAAACCCTGGTTCTCCTAGGGCTTGAACAAATATTCTCTACCATCACCAATCAAGACATAAGCAAACAAGGGCTCGTCTCCCCCAAACACAAGGCAGCATATTGCTCTCCAAAAAACACGAGTAAACAAACATTTACCACCAATCAGACAAACCCCAGTCCTCCTAAGATGTGAACAAAGCAAGGTTCTTTACCACCTTCACTTGGACGAACCTCGGTCCTCCAAAAATGCTGGTGGATGGATATCTCCCGCTAGTGACCTGTTAAAAATATTGGCGTTTGAACTAAGTGTTGTTATACCAAAGGTGTACGCACACCAAAGAACAAAAAGAACATGAGAGATCCAAAAAAGAGGGTCTCTGTTCAAACAAAAGTTGTGCCTCGGGCTACATCATCACGTGATGGTGTAAAGGCGCCATAAGATAAACTAAAGTTGAAGCAAACACAAACTCGCATAATCACATCAATCGTGCACTCGACATGCACACAAACTCGCACAATCGGGGAATGTAAGAACCCTGATACTCCAAGGAACACAAGACTCCCTGCACTCGGCATGCACACAAACTCGCACAATCGTGTACAAAAAGGGAATGTAAGAAGCGATGCCTCCTCACTAGCATAGCGCACGAGGTGTAAAGTGAAGGGACATTTGTGCGGTGTTCCATGAGCACCGCGTACAAACAGTCAACCACTGGAATCACCTTCCCAAGCACCTCCTACAGATACTTCATCCTTCGAAGTCAACGCAAGTGGATCCAAGGAGTGGGCGCTCACACCAAGACCCAACGAAGCAGTATTTCACACTGCAAGAAATGGTGATGTGTATAAGTTCATGAAGCCAAGGTAGATTCCTCATGAAATTTATAATTCAAACTGGCAAGATGCGGACCAAGTATGTATGGGCTCGACCGGACCAATCACATGCATCGAAGCCGTAAGACCTAGCAACCCCTAGTGAAGAATCCGAGCCCATGCATGCGCACAAGAGGGCTACGCAAGCGCGCTCGGCCTTCGCACGGGCACGCATGGGCACGCTCAGTCTCACCCTATGCGGCCACACCACACGCAGCCGGCTTGCACGAGAGCACTCTGTGTGGCTGCATCCAACTAGCTTACAAGGTCGTAGGGTCGCACCCCTGCATAGCTGCACGTTGCGCATCCGTACGCGACCACAGGGCCGCACCCCCGCATTGCCGCATTCCCTACATTCATAATGTGTGGTCGCGTCCCCAGTGTGCGCCATATACGTAGTGCAGTTGAGCTTGTAGAAGCTTATGGCAGTCACCGCTGTCGGTAACCCTCATTACCCCTAGCCGTCTCCTCCGCTGTCCGGCGCCGTCACCCATTGATGCCTCCAGGAATCTTGCTCGGCCCACCCAAACTGCCCGGGGGCACTCTTGTCAATTTTGCAAAAGTGGTGATCCAGGTGATCGAAATATAGCAATGTCATTCGCCAACACAAATCACTACTTGACACAATTTCCACCATGACCCTACAGAAAACAATAAATAGACCCTCATGTCTTCATTTGAATGGAAGCAACTCCAAAGGGAAGAGAGAGTGTTGAGGTTTTTTGGAGATATCAAGGACTTAGGACAATTCTTCGCTCAAGATTTCTTTCCACTCTCTTCCTTGTGCTCAGGCTCTAGTATGCCCAAAGTCACGTCAACCGCCTCTGCGAGAGGGCTCCCATCAAGGCTTCACATCAATGAGGGTGGTCCCACTAGAAGCTCTATGGACTTAGAGAACTTTCAAGCCAGAACGCTATCACCCATGTTCCACGAGCTCAACAACTTTCTAAGGCTGGTGTGCTTCCATCGAGGGTCCGAGGACTTAGCTATTTTTCCTCATTTTATGCACTTGTAATAGAGTAGCAGCATATCGCCCTCCGAGAACAAATCAAACTTTGTAAAACTCCAAGAAACTTGTGTATTTTGGCTTGCAACAGTTCCAGCTGTGTGGCATACACCCTTTCCGGGATTTCCTTGTAAAAAATATCCCTTGTCATTTTATGCGGTTCATTTTGACTGTTTGTGCACCCGGTCTGATTCTGAGCTTAGACCATCCGATTTCTTTGGACCGAGAAAAGAATGGGCTACCCGCAACAAGATTAATTTGCTATGACATTATATTGGAAGTATAATAACTCCAAAAAATTTGAAAATTTGGCGGATGATATATTGAAGGTGTATACTTTATGTATGATCCTTCGATTATGTTTTGAATAACATCAAAAATCGAAACACCTAAGTTTGATGACGTTATAGTCATCGTTAGGAAGATTCATGACTATGAGGAATAGATTTTGAATTTCAAATGTATATACGATAGAATTAAATGATAATTAATGGGCTTTAATAAGATCTCCCTTATGATGAAATCGACTCGTGACAAATCTTGAGGTTTTTGGAGATAATATTACCTAAATATGTTATGAACATGGTAATATTCTTTGAATCAAATGTTATAATGCAAAACAAAACTTGAAATGTTCTCTGTGAATTACATACAAATGAATTATGCTCTTTGTTTTGGTTAGGATATAATAAGCCATGAAATTGGTGAAATGGTGAATTGGTAATTTCATCATAATTTTGGAAGAATCGTTATGGTATAAGCTATAAGAATGTTGTTATCTTGGAAGAGTAATCAAAAATTTTGTGTGCATGATATTACAGATAAGAGTGTTAATTCTCACATATGTGGTGACTATTTGTCATATGAGATTCAAGGTCCAAGTGTGATAAGGATGAGTTTGGATAATAATATGTCGGAAGATTTGTTAATAAACCCACATAATTTTATTATAGGTATCATGTAGTCTAACAAAAATACATATGGGAGGGAATATTTCGTAGAGCTGTCCTACAATAACAGTCGCTAGGCTAGTATAGGCATGGAGCCTTATGAGGCTTTGTACTGAAGGAAGTGTCGGACATCGCAGTCTTGGGCTCAGGACGAAAATTCAAAGGTACTTGGATCTGATTATATTGAGGATACATATACACTTCTGTGGATGAACCGTGATCGGATGTTGGAGGCTAAGAGTTGACATTCCAAGTATTACGATGCTAGGCATCAGAAGGTGGATTTTAAGGTCGGAGACCAAGTTTTCTTGAAGATAAGTCTTGTGCATGGTGCCTCGCGGGTATGAGGATAGAAGAAGCTCATCCCTCGATTAATGGGGCCATATACGATCCTAGAGCGAATCAGCCCCTTAGATTTTATGTTAGAGCTGCCATAACAGTGGTGAACCTACACGTTGTCTCCCACTTATCCTCACTCCAGAGGGTTTTATTACTCCTAGAACAACATATTACTTCTACAACGGGCCCGATAGCGTCTGTCAGACCAGTCCGTAAGGAGCCAGTCCGGTTTGTAGATACATATATTACAGTCCTTTGATGAAAGAAGGTTTCTTTAGTCCAAGTATTGTGGTCCAATCATTGGAAGGAGGAGCACACCTTGGATCCATTGAACCTCATATAGCAACTCCACCCGAAACTCTTCACTTCAGGTACAACTTAACCCAACAAGTGTTACTTCATTTCATTTTTCTTAGAACCACATGTGCCTAAACTTAAATTTCGAGGATGAAATTCTTTTTTTGTTTATTGGGATTTGTAACATCCCCATTCCGACCAGACCCATAAGGTGTATTAGGGTAGGACATATGGTCGCTCATATAAGTTAGGATAAGGAGGTGACCCAAAATCTCATGGAGCTAAAGATGACTCATGTATGGCTCAGAAGAGAGCACATGACAACCTAGGTGAAAGACTTTGTTTTCAAGGTTTGTTAAACCACCTAGAGGTCGGTGAATAGGTTTCTATGTCTTTTGTATATCTTTTAACTTTTATAAGTTTAGGCTGTGAGTGGTGATTACTTCCTATTAATTTCAAGATAGTCACTCAAACAACACAATAATTTATATTGGTTCTCCAGATTATTGGTACGTCCACTGTCCCTCCTACCTTTCTAACTGTGTGTTAGATAATGCACTTCTCTAATATCTCGGCTCCTAAGAGCATACAACACAATCCCAGAGGACCACTCTGTCTCCTCCAAGAGCTACAGCTCAGTAACAAAGCCCTACAATTCAGTGATCAAACAATCACCTACCTCATGCTAAAAGGCCCTACCTCTCAGGCTAGGAGGATAGACATACCTCAGATCCAAAAGATCCTACAACTCAGATTCACACTAGAATCCTACCACTCAGGCCAAAGCCCTACACTCAAATTCTTAACAGAGTCCTACCACTCAGATCTATATAAGATCCTACACTCGACCTTTATAAATGGGCTTACAACTCAAATCTAGAAAGGTCCTACAAATAGAGATAAATTTGATGATGTTGATTTAGACAACAAAGAGTTGATATTTGTGTCTCCTTCCTTCTATTCTGAAAAAGATCAGACAAGATTTCTTCTTCACATCACTAGAAAATAAACTTCATGATCAGCTCTGCTTGGGCTATGAAGTAACTGCAGCAGGGGTTGTCCTTGGCGGTTTTCATCTCGGATAAATATCTCTGACCTTGCTGGTGTAAGTGAAAATGGCACTAGCTAACTTTCAGAACTTTTATATCAGTCGATTTGAACTTCTGCTTCGAGCTCTGCAATAATGTCCAGAAGGAAGATGATTTTCCCAGCTTTGCAAAAAGACAAAACCATAAAAGTTGATTTTTCTCTCCGCCAATCTCATTCCTTTTATCATCTACTGTCCGAATACTCTCTTGACCCGTGTGCCCAGCTTTAATTGTTGATTTACAACCTTCCTTTTATAGAATAAATCTTACACCAGGCTATCGGTGCCATTAGTGGTGGATTTCAGCTTTCCTGCAATGAATTAGAATTTTGTTGACTTTTGCTGACGTCAACATCTATGGACTTAGCCAATTTATCTGATCCAACTAAAGAGTTGAGTGCATTGAGTGAACTATCTTCACTCAATTCCTCTGGACTTAGTCAATTCATCAGCCTTGCTTAGGCATTGAGTGTGTAAAGTGAACTGGCTTCACTCAAGGCCTCTAGACTTAGCCAATTCTTCAGTCGTGCTTAGGAATTGAGTGTATTGAGTGAACAAGCTTCACTCAATGCCAAAACCCTTGGTCAACTTACTGAACCTTTCTGTATCTTAGGTTTTGAGAGCGTTGAGTGAGCCTTCATCACTCAATGCCTCTGGACTTAACCACTTTCTGCTCCAATGCAAGGCATTGAGTGCGTTGAATGAACCTTCCTCACTCAATGCCATTGTAGACTTTTTAGTCTCAATTGCTTAAGAATCGAGTGAACCTTCATCACTCGATGCTTCTGGACTTAGATATATTTTTCTTTCTCTCTCTTCTTGAGATTTAACATCACACGATGCTTTCTTCTTTAGCTTTGAGTGAGCTGACCTCACTCAATGCTTTTGGACTTAGTTAATTTTTTGTCTTCTTCTTCTTTGGCTTTGAAAAAATTAGCATGGCATTGATTGAACTGGATTCACTCAATGCTTCTGTACTTAGCCATATTTCTTTGACAAATTCTCTATGGATTTGACTAGTGTTTGATTCAACGCTTCCTTCTTCAGTCGTCAAGAGCTGTGTTCACTCGACGCTTCTGGACTTAGTCGATTTTTTACTTTCCATTTCTATAGCTTTGACAGACTCAGCTATACATGACGCTTATTGTTATATGGCGTTGAGTGAACTGCCTTCACTCAATGCATGTGGACTTAGCCGCTTTTTTACCTTGAAACCTGTTGGGATTTGACTGTCTAGACATTACTCAACGCTTTTTGGTATCTGGCATTGAGTGAAATGGCTTCACTCAATGCCCATGGACTTTGGCAATTTTTCATCTTACCACCCCTCTACCATATGACCACCTGTCACAACCACTTTGACAACCTGTCTAAACTTATTCTATGGAACATCCTGCACATGATGAGCTTGAACAACATCAAATACAACTATGCTCTTAGTACTGATTGTGATGCCGCTTCAAATCTTGGGAACATTGAGGGCAATATTCCCAACAATCTCACCTTAATTGAATAAGATAGAACACACAACAATACTAAGAAGAATTAACATAAAAAAACATATTAATTTAATGCAGTTGTAAGCAATATCTGCTACATCTGCTAGCTTATGCTACTTGAATTACCAACATATCAATTTAATGTACTACATTTAACTGTATTGACTCAACATATCAAGTTAATGCTTTCTCATACCACTTGAACAATTGCTCAAGTAATATGTACTCTCCTTATACCACTTAATACTTAAATGGAGCACCACTAGAAGCACTTTTCTCATAATATGCAATGACTCAACTTGGATCAACATGTAGTCATTGCATTTCTCATACTACTTTAATCTTTTCAAGTAATATGCACTGACTCAACATGACAAGGTCATGTTAAGTATTTCTTCTACATCTCCCCCTTTCCAAATATTGCCACACGTCTCCTCCTTTATGGCCTCTTCTATAGTCATATATCTATTTAGGGATGAGATAAGATCATAGTAGAATTTATCTCTTGATCCTAGCCTAATTCCACTAAACTAGTGATGAAACTAGTTGATTGGAGAACATACCTCTTGTGTTGATACCATTGATACAACACATCACTGCAGTCACATAACACTTTTGTGGTCCATTGATCAACTTGATATAGCTGCTATCATTGATCCACTTGAGCTAATGTCACTCCTCCCCCTTTTATGACTTTTGTAGAAGCAGCTATAATGAGGGAGGTGCAGGCTATTCCTCTTCTCCTATATTAGCATTGTCATTTCAGCTGCCGCAGTAGTGATGATCTTTGATCCACTATAGCACCTTCTAGAATTGCTCCCCCTCAACACGAGCATCTTGACTTGCTCCCCCTCAATAGGAGCATGTTCGGTCATCAACTATAATAGACACTTTAGTCTATTGCAGTCTTGATATCACTGAAGGTCTTATCAAACTTGATGTTGTATTCATGGACCTGAAGCTGTATACATAGTAACTATGAACAGTCACTTTAGCTAGAATGTTCTCTGATTTACAGCAACTATATTACTTGAAAAGGTCATTGATTACTGTGTTAACCCCCAAAGAGATTTGTTAAATGTACTCAGCAGTCCAACTGTTCTTGAGTTGATTG
This sequence comes from Platanthera guangdongensis, assembly GCA_039583875.1. Taxonomy (NCBI): domain Eukaryota; kingdom Viridiplantae; phylum Streptophyta; class Magnoliopsida; order Asparagales; family Orchidaceae; genus Platanthera; species Platanthera guangdongensis. The sequence goes on from CM077148.1 coordinate 140,898,497, forward strand.
TACTTACTTTCTCAGTAGGTGCAACTATCTAGGTAGTCTCCCCCTCAACCTTAGCATTGTCCATAGGGACATTCTGAACATTAGAGATATTTTTCTAATCTATTTGGTGCAGGAGTTTCTCTGACACCAATTCTCTAGGCAAGACTTAAGATTTCTATCTTACCAGACTATACTAGCTCCCCCACAATATTTGCATTGATCATATCCACTATGCCTACTGAATTGGAAATTCTTTGTTGCAGGTTCAGATGATACTGAAACCTGAGCATCCATTTCTTTTCTGGTTTTCACAGAAGTACAAGAAATTGAGGATCAAATGCCTCTTCATCAATGCACTCAGATGAGCTACTTTCTATGCATTCTACAGCCTGATTTTTTATTCTCTTTTATTTTCACTATTCTGCTGAAATGGCAGCAACACTTTGTTCCAGCATCCAGACATCTTGACCTTCAATGGCTTCCTCTTTAAAGTCCTAAGTCTGGAACATCCTTTGTCCAAGTACCATATAGAGGATGGGCACTTGAACTATCTTGCAAAATAGAATTTATCTTAACTTAGGACCCTAATAGGTATTGGGTCCTAGGTTCTGATTAGTCTGAAATTTAACTTGCCTACTATAAGAATTTCTAACAGGTAGGCTAACTTTTATTTTTGGCATAGTAGAATTGTGCCACCACTCTAGGGTAAAATGCCCCACTTTCTCACAGCACCAACACTCAAGAATGTTGTGCCTTCTTTTTTGAGTTGGGATGCAAGCTATGCTGACAACAGCTCTCTGTCCAAAAGGAACAGTAGTAGCCTTTCTGGCTGAAGGTAAGTATTCCAGTAGACTTATTTGGCCTGCTCTGAATGTCATCAGAAACAGACTTCTTTGCAAAAGACATGCTCTTGATAGCATCAGAAATGGCCAAATCAGGCTTGCTAATAGACTGACCCTTGGTCAGAGTCTTTGCTGGATGGCCATGAAATTTAGTTGTAGCCACATTCTTGAGAGTGGGGGCTGGAGCACCAAAGAGAAAAGGTCTATGGTGGGCCATTTCAATTTCTTCATATGCTGCCTTGATGGCACTCATACATATTCCTCTTCTCCTTTCATTGGAAGGTACACTTGTATTCTTCTAGGAAGAATTCTCATTCTTCCAGTGACCATACAATGAGTCTTGGTCATACCTGTTAGAAGGGAGTATTACCCTTTCAAAGGCAATGGGTGGCTGAACTCGAGCTTTCCCTTTCCTTTGAAAGGGGCAGCTCTTGTGTTTCCCTTGAATGATAATCCCTTCTTATTTCTCTGAGAGCATAAGGAGTCAATAATGGGCAACATAAACTTTGGCTTAAAATAACTTGCCATAATTCTCTTCTCTCTTTGTAATTTTTCTCCTAGATCGCTAATAAGGGCATTCTTGTATTTTATGTTGTTTATCTGCATGATAGTAATGCTTTTCAGCCGCATAACTTCCCTGACTTTCTGTTCCGGCAAGGTTGCTAACTCAGAATGCTGGCAAGCAGCAAGCTGTAGAGATGCAATCTCCTAAGCCTGCTTTTTAGCCATCAGCTTACTTCTTTTTAATGCCTACAGAAGATCATCATACTTATCAATCAATTGGTTGATATCTTCCTCAGATTCTGAGCCATCTTCATCACTTGATGAAGAAGCAATAAAATAGGAAATTTTGTTATAATCTGACTTAGAAGGAGAACTAGATAGAGATTATACCTTTTTTGGACCAGGTTGATCTTGTCAGGATTCTTCCTCAAACATTGCCATCAGCCCAATGTATGATTCTTCTTCTTCAAATTCTGATGAAGAAGAGTCAGTCTAGCTCTTCTCCTTCTTTGCTATGAAGGACTTCTCATTCTTGCTCTTTTAATGGTGGTGTTTCTTCTCACCATCCTCCTTTCTTTTGACTGGGCAGTCAGCAATTATATGCCCAGGTTTCTTACAATAATAGCAAACCACTTTAGTAGAAATCTGTATACTAGGTTTAGAACCATACATGTCCTCCTTGGAGGATTTCTTCTTTCCCCTGTAGTAATCCTCCTTGTGATGAGAGGAGGAGGAGGGCATGCTCCTCCACTGGTTTCTCTTCATCAGATTTGTAAACTACCTAGGGAAGGCAACAAACTCCTCACTAGACATATGACAGTCAGATGTGCTTGTCTCTGAACTTTCTAAGTCAGACTCAGCAACCCTCCTTGGTGGAGAAGGAGACTTTCCCCTACTTCTTCTTTTGGCTTCAGCTTTGAAGTCCACAGTGTTTTCTATGGTCTGGCACTTGCTGTTTTTCTCCTCCTTCCTCACAATCACCTTCATTTCATAAGAAAACACCTTCCCGATTAGATTTTGCAATGGATTATCAGCTATTTTTGCCACCTCCCTGATAGCACAGATCTTAGTATCCCAGTCTCTAGTTAGAGACCTGAGAAACTTGTCATTCAGCTCATAATTGCTGAAGACCCTGCCATACATCCTCAGCTCATTCACTATCCTGAAAAATCTCTCATAGCACTCTGCTATGTTGTCAGTCTTGTTCTGCCCGAAAGCCTTATACTCTTAGTTGAGCATGGACTTCCTGTCATCTCGGACTTCCTTTGTGCCCTCCATATAGACCACTAAGGTGTCCCACATCTCCATGGAGGTTTTGCAGTGAACCAGATTCTGAAAAATGGAGACATTTATGGCACTAATAATAATGTTTTGTGCTATCTTGTCCAGGGTGGCAAGAATGACCTCATCCTTAGTCATTTCTGAATATGTCTTTGGTGTCTGGACAGTTGGATCCAGAGCTGAGACTTTTATAGGGATGAAAGGTCCCTCTTGGATAGTGACAAAGATCCTTGGGTCAGAAGCCTCCATGAAGAGTCTGAATCTCTCCTTCCAGATTCCAAAACCTTCCTTCCCGCAGATTAGAAGCTTCATAGAACCCAGCTCCTTATGGTTCTCTTCTAAACCCATAAGTATACTCTGATTACTACCCTTGGAGATCTACTCAGACTGTTAAGCCTTTCTTGAGCAACCTCCCATAGTACTACTTGAAAGTCTTTGTTTTCAAGGGTAGCTAAATTGCCTAGAGGGGGTTAATAAGTTTCTAGGTCTTTTGTATATCTTTTAACTTTTATAAGTTTAGGTTGTGAGTGGTGATTTACTTCATATTGCCTTCAAGACAATCACCCAGATGACACCACAATTTATAGTGGTTCCCCAGATTATGGGTAGCTCCACTGTCCCTCCCGCCTTTCTAATAGTGTGTTAGACAAGGCACTTCTCCAATATCTCGGCTCCTAAGAGCTTACAACACGATCCCTCATGACCACTCAGTCTCCTCCAAGACCTACAGCTCGGGCGCAAAGCCCTATAACTTAGTTATCAAACGATCACCTACCTCAGGGCAAAAAAGCCCTACCTCTCAGGATAGGAGGATAACACTACCTCAGATCCAAAGGATCCTACAACTCAGATTCGCACAAGAATCTTGCCACTCAGGCCAAAGAACTACACTCAGATTCTTAACAAAATCCTACCAAACAGATCTATACAAGATCCTACACTCGGCCTTTATAAATAGGCTTACAACTAAGATCTAAAAAGATCCTATAAATAGAGATAAATTTATTGATGTTGATTTAGACAGTAGAGAGATGATCTTTTTGTCTCCCTCCTTCTGTTCCGAGAAATATCAGACCAGATTTCTTCTTCACAACTCTAGAAAATAATCTTCAGGATCAGCTCTTCTTGGGCTATGAAGTAACTGCAGTAGGGGTTGGCCTTGGCTGCTTTCCTCTCAGAGAAATATCTCTAACCTTGCTGGTGTTTGTGAAAATGGAACCAGCTAACTTTCAGAACTTTAGATTAGTCGATTTGAACTTCTGCTTCGAGCTATGCAACATTGGCGAGGAGGAAGATGAAGTTCTGCTGCTTTGCAAAAAGGCAAAACCCTAAAAGTTGTTTTTTTCCTCATCCAATCTCATTCCTTTTATCATCCATCGTCCAACGGCTCTCTTGACCCATGGGCCCAACTTTAATTATTGATTTACAACCTTCCTTTTATAGATCAAATCTTCTGGAAGGCTATCGGCGCCATCAGTGGTAGATTCCTGCTTTCCTGCAATGAAATTGAATTCTGTTGACTTTTGTTGACTTTTGCTGAGGCAGCATCTGTGGACTTAGCCAATTTCTCTATTCCAACTCAGGTGTTGAGTACGTTGAATGAACTAGCTTCACTCAATGCCTATGGATTAGTCAATTCTTCAGCCTTGCTTAAGCCTTGAGTGCGTTGAATTAACTGGCTTCACTCAATGCCTCTAGAGTTAGCCAATTCTTCAGCCTTGCCTAGGCGTTGAGTTTGTCGAGTGAAAAAGCTTCACTAAACGCCAAAATCGGGTAGTCAAGGGAAAGAAACAGTGTATCTTGTCTTATGCACACATCCTTTTATTTATAACTATTTCTGTTTTAGAAGGGGAAGAGGTGTGTACCTGTTTAAGATCAATATATGATCAATAGATGGCATTTAATCCCAACACTTAGCCAGAAAAATAGATTTGTTGGGATCACGCATTGAGTGAAGTCGATGCACTCAACGCTCTCAATGCTTTAGTCCTTTCAACGCACTCAATGCCTGAGTGAATTTACTCAGCGCATTTGACGCTTTTATACTTAGTCTAATTCATCTCTACTACCCTGCAAGGATTAGATCTACCTGTAACATAACAAGAAAAATAAATTGAAGAGAGCTACTGAAGCTGGACTAAATTCAACATTCTCAATTCAATTCTGAAGGTGTTGAATATAGCTTCATCTAGTGGTTTAGTGAATATGTTTGCAACTTGTTTGTCTGTAGGGATAAATTCAAGACAGATGTTTTCCTACTCCATATTCTCTTTAACAAAATGATACATAATCTCAATATGCTTTGTCCTATTATGTGAGATAGGATTCCTAGCAATAGAGGTTGCACTAGTAGAATCACGGTACATAGGTATGTTACTTATCTTTATGTTGTAGTCCTGGAGTTGATGTTGGATCCATAGCAACTGACAACAACAACTTTCTGCTTATATATAATCTGACTCAACTTTTAAAATAACCACAAAGATCCACTTCTTGCTGCTCCAAGACACAAGTCTTCCTCCGAGGAACTGACAGGTGTCTGATGTGCTTTTACTATCCTCACTATATCCTACAAAATCTGTATCTGAATATACAGTTAGTTCAAAATCCCCATTCCTAGGGTACCATATGCCAAGATCTGGTGTGCCTTTGAGATATGTCAGAAATCCTTTAACTGTAAATAGGGAGACTCCTTAGGGCTAGCCTGGTATCTAGCACAAACACATGTAGAATACGTGATGTCTGTCCTACTAGCAATAAGATAAAGGATGGAGCCAACAATGCCTTTATACATGGATTCATCAACAGTTTTACCTGCTTCATCCTTGTATGTTGAGATTTTCATGGGAGTTTCTAGTATGGAGGCATTCTCCATACTAAATTTCTTGATTAACTCCATGCTGAACATGACTGTGAGATAGATAATCCATCTTCAGTCTGCTTTACTTGGAGGCCTAATAAGTACTTAAGCTCACTCATACTTCTCATCTCAAATTTTTTTTGCATAAGTTTGGCAACTTCTTGCAAAGGTTATCATTAGTAGACCCAAAAATTATGTCATTTGTATAAATTTGGACTAGGATGATCTTACCCTTAGATTCCCTTAGGAATAGAGTCTTGTCTATCTTTCCCCTTGAGAATTTGTTCTCAATGAGAATGCTAGATAGGGTCTTATACCATTCCCAAGGGGTTTGCTTCATCCCATACAAGGCTTTCCTATGTCTATAAACATAATCAGGAGAGTTAGGAACAACAAAACCTAATGGCTGCTAAACATAAACTTCTATCCTTAAGTAACCATTCAAGAAGACTGATTTCGCATCCATCTAATAGACTTTGAATCCCTTGTAGGCAGCATATGCAAGGAACAGTCTGATGACTTCTAACCTAGCTCCTAGGGCAAAGGTTTGATCAAAATCAATACTTTCTTCTTGTCTATATCCCTTAGCCACTAGTCTAGCTTGTTCTTGATTATAATGTCATTTTTATCAAGCTTGTTCATGTAGATCCACTTAGTTCCATTGAAATTATGTGTACCTGGTCTGGGAACCAGCTTCCATACCTTACATCTTTTGAACTAGTTCAGTTCTTCTTGCATTGCCATAATCTAGAACTGGTCTATGTTGGCCTCTTCAAATTTTTGGGCTCAACTTGTGACAAGAAGCTTGAATAAATGGCTTTGTTGAGACTTTTGCTCCTGGTTATAACTCCTTGGTGAGCATCACCAATTATCTGGTGTTTGGGATGATTTCTTAGATTCCTAACTACTGGGGGCATTCTTCCTTCAGCATTTTGAGGTTTAGTGGTTGGAACTTGTTATTCTTCTTTAGGAACCCTAGTTCTAATTTGGGCAAGGATCACTATTTGTTTTGTTTAGATTGACCCACAATGTATATTCATGAGTCATAGGTTTACTTTCAGTTTTGCCTCAGAAGGACTCTCCCGAATTGCTGAAAGAATTCTGAGAAATGCAGTTAAGACAGTCAAAAAATCAGTTCGACAATAGTCAAACTCAGGTCGACGAACGGCGATCTAAGGTCGACGAACTCTGATTTCCTTCCCTGAACTCAGGTCGATGAACTCTGATCTCAAGCAAGAAGCTCTGCTCGACAAAATCCAGCTGAGCTCGATGAACTCCAAGTTCAGGTCGACGATCGCTGAGAAAGGTTCTAGTCAGATTTCCAGCTCGACGAAAATAGAAGCTGAGCTCGACGATCTGCGAGCTCTGGTTGACGAATTATGTGCAATTATTCTAGGCCTATTTATTTACAATTGGCAGATTAAATTAAGGATCAATTATGGTTATAACATTTAGTGTTAAACATTCCCGATGGAAATAGTCGTTCAAAGTGGGCAGTTTCAGAAGTTAATTATGGATTAATTCCCAAAGCGTCTTCAACTCTCGGGAATACTTTAGCCGTTATCAAGATGAATGAATCCAAATGTTTGAATCAGATATAAGAGATTTACAGAAAGACAGAAACAACAACACAGAGCATTGTAGTGTATAGAGACACAGTGAAGGCTTTTTACTTTACAGAGAAGGAGGAACTCTGCATCAATCAACATATTCACAGAGTTCTCCATCTGCTACAGGCTTTTCAAGAGACACATATTCATATCAGTCTAAGAAGCTTGCTGGAGACATCATCAATTTGAAGGCCTACACCCTGAAGCAAAGCTTCCCTCTTTCCTGAACCATTCAACATCTTAGGGGGAGCTTTGACATCATCAACATCCACTAGACTTCTCACAGTGATTTGAGACAGAGAAGACAACATCACTTCTTTTCCCTTTCCCGTGTATAGGGTTATAACTAACTTCAAAAGTTATTCTTGGTTGCAAGTCTCCTGATCAAAAGACTTGAGGATTGGTTTTTGAGCACCCGATCAAAAGCTCATTGGTGGCAGTCACCTGATCAAAACCTGCTACTGGATTCCTACCAGGGTGGTAGAAGAGTGGATGTACCCAAGTTTAGGGAAACCACTATAATCCTTGTGTCATCTGTGTTGCTTGCTTTCTTCTCTATATTTTTGTGCGGTGATTTTCTTTTCTTAGTATATATATAACTCTAACTATTGCAAGTTAAGATCTATCCCTAACTTTCAATTGGTATCAGAGCAAGGTTCTCTTGGTTGTACAGGCTAACACCTGAACCATAACGATCTGATAGATCATATACATCTTAAGAGTTTATCATGACACAAAATGAAGAGTTTTCAAGCACAAGACCACCTATATGCAATCTAGATAAGCTTGCACTATGGAAGACAAGGATTAGGTTTTATATGAACTCCATTGATGAAAATATTTTTAATTCCATTTTGTCAGCACCAACTCAACCTCAGAAAACAACAAGTACCAATGTTGTTCCATCATCTCAATGGACAGATACCCAGAAAAGGCTGAAGATTGTTGTTGCACAAGCAATGAACATTCTTGCACAATCAATGTCTGATGACATTTTTCAGGAAGTTGCTGAATGTTCATATGCAAAAGATATGTGGGACTCCCTCACAGCAATTGTTGCAGGATTAGCTAAAGAAAGAAACCTTAAAGCAGAAACATGGAGTAACTCTGAAGCTTCATCCTATACAACTGATGATAAAGAAGAGGCAAGAGCAAGAGAATTTTGCCTAATGGCACTAAATGCCTCCTGCAGCAACCCTGATGAGGAATCAAACTCAGATGAAGAATCAGAATGTGAATCAGAAGAAGTTCAGGTAATCTCTACCCTTGATCTTTCATTAGAAGAATTTGAAACTGATTTTAAATTATTGTGTGAAGATTTGATTCAATCTAAGAAGGAAATAAAACTTCTCAGAGAGAAATTAAATAAGATATCTTCTGAAAATATAAAACTCAAAGAAGATTTAAAAAATGCTCTTAAACAGATTAATTATTTTGAATTAGATAAAGGCAAAGACAAGTTAAAAGATTTAGACAAACTAACTGAAGTTTTGCATAATAATGACAAACTCAAACAAGTTAAGAATTTTCAGAAAAATCATGTTCAAAACATTTCGTCGAACCGAGCTCGACGAAAGCAGTATTATACGTCGAACGGCGATCGACGATCTCTGAACCCAGAGTTTGGGTTTGTTTTCTCAACAAACAGTGCTCGACAAAATCAACATGTTTCGTCGAATAGAGGTCGACGATCGTGTAACAGAGATTATGATTATTATCATTCTGTGAACCGAGTTCGACGAATTCAATACTTTTCGTCGAACTCAGATTAACGAACTCAACAAAAATCGTCAAACTCAAAATATCAAAACAATAATTTTAATTTCTGTAAGAACAATAATTAAAGATACAAATTTTTTAACACCTTTTCTCAATGGATAATTCCACCCAGAAAATTTCATCCTCTAGGGTATAAAATTCAACCTGAATGTTCATTTATTTCTAATTATTATAAGAAATGACCAGGACCCAAGGTAATATGGGTCCAGAACTTCTAACCTCTCTTTTCAGGAAAAGACCTATCTTACCACAAAGGAAAAGTGGTATGTGATAGTAATCAAAATCTATAAGTCTCAGTCAACACAAAGGTTATATCAGTGGTTGTATTGTGGAAGGCTATAAAAGTAGAGAGAGACTGTTTAGTCTACTAAGATAGAAATTCTACTCAAATTTGGGCAAAAAATTTGGGCAAGGAGAATTAAACAGGGGAGATTGTTTGTTTTATAAAGAGAAAACTACTTAGAAGGATGCATCAATATCTCTATTTTATTTAATTTATTTCTCAAAGCACCCTTGTACATCTGCTGAAAAAATTTATAAATCAGGCAGATTGTCTTAGCTTTGTATTTTATTTCTTGTTATGTAAATAGTGTCCTCACCCAAATATGTGGAGATTGTTAGAACTCGAGTTCTGATTTGGGCAAGGATCACTATTAGGTTTGTTTAGATTTACCCACAATGTATAGTCATGGGTCATAGGTTTACTTTAAGTTTTGCCTCAGAAGGACTCTCCAGAATTGCTGAAAGAATTCTGAGAAATGCAGTTAAGACAAAGTCAGAAAATCAGTTCGACTATAGTCGAACTCAGGTCGACGAACGGCGATCTAAGGTCGACAAACTCTGAGTTCCTTCCCTGAACTCAGATCGACGAACTCTGATCTCGGGCAAGAAGATCTGCTCGATGAAATCTAGCTGAGCTCGACGAACTCCAAGTTCAGGTTGACGATCGCTGAGAAAGGTTCAAGTTAGATTCCCAGCTCGACGAAAATAGAAGCTGAGCTCGACGATCTGTGAGCTCCAGTCGACCAATTCTGTGGAGTTATTCCTGGCCTATTTATTTATAGTTGGTAGATTGAATAATGATTAATTATGGTTAGAACATTTAGTGCTAAACATTCCCGATGGAAATAGCCGTTCAAAGTGGGCAGTTTCAGAAGTTAATTATGGATTAATTCCCAAGGCGTCTTCAACGCTCGGTAATGCTTCAACTGTTATCAAGATGAATGAATCCAAATGTTTGAATTAGATATAAGAGATTTATAGAAAGACAAAAACAACAACACATAGCACTGTAGTGTATAAATACATAGTGAAGGCTTTTTCCTTTATAGAGAAGGAGGAACTTTGCATCAATCAACATATTCACAGAGTTCTCCATCTGCTCCAAGATTTTCAAGAGACACACATTCATATCAATCTAAGATGTTTGCTGGAGACATCATCAATCTGAAGGCTACACCTTGAAGCAAAGCTTCCCACTTTCCTGAACCATTCAACATCTCATGGGGACCTTTGACATCATCAACATTCACTAGTCTTCTCTAAGTGATTTGAGACAGAGAAGACAATATCACTTCTTTTCCCTTTCCCGTGTACAGGGTTATATCTCCCTTCAAAAGTTATTCTTGGTTGCAAGTCTCCTGATCAAATGACTTGAGGATTGGTTTTTGAGCACCTAGGCTTCATTTGTTTTAGCGGTGGCGGGTCGATCCGGCGGGTGGAAACGGAGGGTTCGAACCGGAGGGGAGAGGTGGTTGCTCCAAACGGAGCTTTTTGGAGCGTTTCTCAAGGCGGGCGGGTGGAAACGGAGCAAACGCCGCCGGAGGTTCATTTGTTTACCCGCCTTTCGGCGGCGTTTGCCCAAAACGGAGTTGCGAAACGCCCAAACAAATAGAGCCCTAATCAAAAGCTCATTAGTGGCAATCACCTGATCAAAACCTGCTAGTGGATTCCTGTCAGGGTGGTAGAAGAGTGGATGTACACAAGTTTAGGGGAACTACTATAATCCTTATATCATCTGTGTTGCTTGCTTTCTTTTCTTTATTTTTGTGATGTGATTTTCTTTTCTTAGTATATATATATAACTCTAACTATTGCAAGTTAAGATCTATCCCTAACTTTCATCTTTATCCTCATCATATTAGCTTTGCCCTTCTTCCGGAATGCACACTCCTTCTTTATCTTGGGCAGCAGGAGGTGTAACAACCCCATCCGTTCATATGATATATTCTAGAAGGTCCGGCCGGGGCCCCACAGGATATACCACAAAACAGTCGGTGAAGGTACAGGATGATACCAGAGTAGCGCATCGCACCTATCACAAGCATTCTAGCGGAAGCCTAAACTACTTGAACTCCTCAGGAATGTCCAAACATAAAACTCCACCTTTTATATATATAGGAATGTCTTACAACATGTACAAAGAACTGGCCTTATGGCCTTACAGGGCTTTCATATAGTGGCTACAACTATGGGCGCGCAGGCCGGCCACAACAAAAGAAAACATCAAAAGAACATATTTAGCCTTCGAGGGCTAAACAGCAGCAGCAGCAACACCAGCAGAAGCATCAACCTCTATGCGTCCCGCTCGGCTCTCCAGCACCTGTGCAAGGGACAATCCATCCATCGGTGGCAAACAAAAGCAACGGTCAGCGTTCAGCTGACCAAATTATAACGACCCTACCCCTTCTCTCGGGGCAGCGGTATTTTTTCCCTGCAGGCATATCATATCACAAGTATGGCAAGCTATATCATCAAAAAGTGCTTTCACGCACACAAGCCATCACAACCGTTCGCCACCCGGCTCAACGGTCCGTGCACTCAGGGCACATTCTTGGTGTTCTGGCAACCTCTTGCCCACCACCGTATCAGGGTTATCACCCAACGGTAAATCTCTTGAGCATTTACTACATGGCGTGCAGCCGGAGTTAGTCCTCGGACACCGGGATGGCCCGTAGCCCCCCTTTGTGTCATGGCGCGCAGGCCGAAGACTCTTGCTATGCGCTCCAACAGACCGCACTTTTTGGTCTCAAGTCGGACGGACATAGCGCAGGTCGGATCCTCCACCCCCCCGTTGCTCAAATCGCCTTGCCCTTTCCGCGTGCAGCATACTCATGGCTATATCAAAGGCGCGGGTCGGTCTCACCAATCATGTTCCTGGCGTTCAAGCCTGGGTATTTCACTATACCCATTTCCTCACAGCAACAGCGGGTCTTTCCTGGGCGCACCAGTACTTCCTGTGACTCCCATCACAGGTGGACACCGCAAATTACAAATGTCAGGGGTCTTTCCTGGGCACACCAGTACTTCCTGTGACTCGCTCCACAGGTGGACACCCTATGACATCAAGCATCACAAAAAGAGCCTTTCCTGGTCCCACCAGTACTTCCTGTGCCTCAATCACAGGTTGGACCCAAAACCAGCACAAGGCTATTTTCCTGGGCTACCACCCCAGTACTTCCTGCTACTCCTTTTCGCAGGTATAACCCGTAGACTCCTTAACACTACACGTTTATCACGGAGTCTTCTCCGGTTCGTATGCAACATCACCAATCCAGACCAACCTGTCCAGATGGGCTTCACACAGCATGCCTATTCCGTACTCATTTCCGGATCTATATGCAACACAAAGGGGATTTCAAGCATCCACCCAAACGACTCCCAAAAACAGCCACCTCCTGGTGGGGGAATCAAATGATATGCCAAAACAGAAGCCTTCACATGGCTAGGAAGAAAAGTCGTTACCCTTGACGATCGCTTCAGTGCCATGGCTTGAAAGCTTGCTTGCAAGACTCGCAAGAGCGTTTCCTCCGCAACGCTGGCTTCGGATCTCTCGCCGGTAAACCGCAGCACCACCAACAGCAACCCCCTTCCCTTCTTCCTCCTCCTTTCTTTCTCTCTTTCTCTCTTCACTTGAAGAAAGGTTAAGGCTAAAGACTATGAGAAATAAATCTCTGACTTCGGCCCTTATGGAAAAAGAAGAAGAGCTTTCAGCCCTTGGATCCAGACTGAAGAAATGGACGGCCACGATTCTGCCAAAACACACATTTTGACCCGACACGGCTTCGAACACGGCCGTGTGCCTGGCCGTGTGCCTCATGCGGTGGTTAACCGACTTATCCAAACCAGTGACACGCCCACGGGACACGCCCGTGTCATTGGCCGTGTCACCAACACGCCTTCAGACACGCCCGTGTCTGTGGCCGTGTACCTGGGTGAAAAAAAATCCCAAATCATCCTGAGACTTCACACGGCCTGTGACACGCCCGTGTCCCAGGCCGTGTGCCTAGACACGGCACAAAGACACGCCCTGTCGAAATCCTCGGCGGGCTGAGTTCGTCGCCTGATTTGACACGCCCTGTGACAAGCCCGTGTCACAGGCCGTGTTCAACACTCGACACGCACTTCTCGACACTCGACGATCGTCGAGCAAGAATCGTCGAGAATGCGACATGGCCTTGGACACGCCCGTGTCCTGGGCCGTGTGCCTCTCTCGACGAATCGTCGAGACCAAAAACAATCGTCGAGACAAAGCCCAATCGTCGACACAACCCGACACGCCCTGCGACACGCCCGTGTCGCAGGCCGTGTCACCTGACACGCCCTGGGACACGCCCGTGTCCCAGGCCGTGTCAACCAAATTTGCCTGTTTCAGAACTTTGGGCTGTTACAATCCTCCCCTCCTACAAGAAATTTTGTCCTCGAAATTCAGAGACAGGAAAGTAACAAAAAGCAGCAAGAAAAATGTAACAACATATAAACTATTTATGTTACAATATTCTCGCTCCAAATTACAGAAACAATTCAGGGAACTCTTCTCGCATGGTCTGCTCGCGCTCCCATGTCAGCTCTTCACGGCCGCAGTTGTCCCATCGGACTTTTACCATACCGATCGTCTTGTTCTGCAACTGTTTCTCGGCTCGATCTTCGATCTGAATGGGTCTAACTCTCGTTGTTAGCCCATACTCCACCGGCACACGATCATCCGCGATCACTTGAGTTGGATCTTTCACGGCTTTCCGCAGCACCGAGATGTGAAAGACATCATGTAACCCACCCAAGTCCGCCGACAGAGCTAGCCGATAAGTCGCTTCGTCAATTCGCTCAACCACTTCAAAAGGACCCAAATACCTTGGACTCAACTTTTTCAATCGTCGAATCCTGGAGACACCTTTGAATGGCTTGATCTTCAAGTAGACCCAATCGCCAACCGCAAATTCGACGTTCCGGTGCTTGGCGTTGTAGTACTTCGCTTGTCGATCTTGAGCAATCAGCAATCTCTCTCGAATAGTCCGAATGGTTGAGTTTGCGTCATCAAGCTCATTTGGTTTAACAACCCGGGCTTCACCCGCTTCTACCCAAGCCAAGGGAGTACGACACTTCCTTCCATATAGGGCTTCATATGGTGCCATCCCAATGCTGGCCTGGTAGCTATTATTATATGCAAACTCGACCATATAGAGATGATCTTCCCATCTCTTTCCGAAGTCAAGGGCGCACATTCGGAGCATGTCCTCCATTGTTCTGTTGGTACGTTCAGTTTGGCCATCTGTTTGGGGATGAAAGGCCGTACTGAAAGTCAACTTCGTGCCCAACAGTCGGTGAACTAGCCTCCAATCATTTGACGTGAATCGCCCATCTCGATCACTTATGATGCTCCGAGGAACACCGTGAAGACGTACAATTTGATCAACATATAACTTTGCCAAACTTTCCACCGAATCATCCCGCCTGTTCGGGAGAAAATGTGCTACTTTTGTTAGCCGGTCAACTATCACCCAAATGGAATCATTTCCTCGCTGCGATTTTGGCAATCCATGCACAAAATCCATGGAAATATCATCAAATTTCCACAATGGGATCGGCAGTGACTTCAAATAACCGCCCGGCTTTTGGCATTCCGCCTTCACCATCGCACATGTTTGGCATTTGGCTACATACAGGGCAACATCTTTCTTAAGCCCTGGCCACCAGAAAAGCTTTTTCATATCGTTAAACATCTTTGTGCTCCCAGGGTGAATGGAATACTTCGTATAATGTGCTTCATACATCAGTTCTTCCCTCAGTTTCCCCACATTTGGGACGCACAATCGGCCTTCTTTTCGCAAAAGACCGTCAATCCAGGTGAATTTGCCCTCTGGCCCTTCATTCCCATAGCGCAAGAGATCTTCATCCAACTCCGTTGCCCGTCGAACTCGGTCCGTAAGGTCACATTGCACCTCGGTCCAGTTCAAACACGCAATGGCAGTGGAATTTTTGTCAAAACAATAGATCTCCAATGCCTCCAATTCCTGGATCAGACATTCATCATGCCTTTGTAACCAATTCGCTCTCGCCGGAACTCGCCGACTCAAAGCATCCGCGGCAACATTCCCCTTCCCGTGTGTATAGTGAATCTCGAAAGTGTAGTCCCCAAGGAACTCCAACCACCTTCGTTGTCGCATGTTCAACTCTTTCTGCTCCAACAGATACTTAAGGCTCTTATGATCAGTATAGATCTCCACCTTCACGCCATAAAGGTAGTGTCGCCACAGCTTCAGTGCAAAAATCACCGCTGCTAATTCCAAATCATGGACGGTATAGTTTCGCTCGTGCACCTTCAGCTGGCGTGAGCCATAAGCAATCACCTTTCCGCTCTGCAGAAGAACGCAGCCTAAGCCGCTCCCTGAGGCATCACTATATATTACAAACCCATCGGTTCCACATGGCGAAGACAACACCGGCGCCGTGGTCAACCGAACCTTCAGCTCTTCAAAAGCTCGTGCGCACTCTGGCGTCCAAACGAACTTCTGATCTTTTCGCGTCAGTGTGGTAAGCGGCAAAGCGATCCGCGAGAAGTTTTCAACAAATCTTCTATAGTAGCCCGCAAGTCCAAGGAAACTCCTGACCTCGGCCACGGAAGACAATATTGGCCAATCTTGTATGGCTCTTATCTTCGCTGGATCCACTGCAATGCCCGCTCCACTCACCACATGGCCCAAAAATGCCACTGACGATAGCCAAAACTCGCACTTCGAGAACTTGGCATAAAGCTGATTTTGCCTCAACGTATTCAACACTAACCGCAAATGAATCTCATGCTCAGCTTTGGACTTCGAGTATACCAGGATATCATCAATAAACATGATCACAAACAGATCCAGGTACTCACGAAAAATACGGTGCATCAAATCCATAAACACCGAAGGCGCATTACACAATCCAAAGGGCATGACTGTGAACTCATAGTGCCCATAACGCGTTCCAAATGCGGTTTTGGGAATGTCACCTTCCCGAATCATTAACTGGTAATAACCAGACTTCAGGTCCAACTTCGAATAGACGGTAGATCCCACCAGCTGATCAAATAATTCATCAATCCGAGGTATCGGATACTTATTCTTCTCGGTCAGCTTATTCAATTCACGGTAATCGATACACAACCGTAACCCACCATCTTTCTTCTTTACAAAAAGCACAGGCGCGCTCCAAGGTGACATACTTGGGCGGATATAGCCTTGCTCTAACATTTCTTGTAGTTGAACCTTCAACTCAGCCATCTCTTTAGGCGCAACGCGATATGGCGAACGGGCCACTGGTTTCGCACCTGGCACCAGCTCAATTGTGAAGTCAATCTCCCGCTGGGGTGGTAGCCCAGGGAGATCTGCGGGAAACATATCAGCAAATTCTGCCACAATCGGAACCTCGCACAAAGTGGCCTTAGGCTCAACAGCCTGAATTAGTGCAAAGTAACACTCCGCACCCTTCCGAACAGCTTTGACTACCTGGAGTGCAGACATCAACGTCCCGCTCACTCCTCGCATACCCGCGAACTTGGTCTCCTGTTCGGTATTCTGGCCCAACGTGATTTCTTTGGACTGGCAATCGATCATAGCATGCTGCTCCGCAAGCCAATCCATCCCAAAAATCACATCGAATTCCGAAATTGGCAAAACAAATGCGGTTAAACAAAAATCCCGACTTCCCAACTGAACCGCCACATCGCAAGCTTGATCCGCAAGCATCCAACAACCATTCGGCAACACTACTCTGACGCTATCTGTCTTTGCACGACTGGGTATCCCAAGCCGCGTAAGAAACTCACTCGACAGAAAAGAATGCGATGCACCTGTATCAAACAGTGCTCGCGCCAGCGTGTCCCGAATCATCACAAAGCCTATGACAAACATGTCACACACACAAACCACAAACGTAGGGGTACTAAGGTAAGCATACAAACAGTAGCATAAGCAAAACTAAACTCATACCTGTGACCACGTCACTCTGCTTGATGGCCTCCTGCAGGCCAAGATTGTAGACCCGGGGTTGCGCTTGCGAGGCAGAAGACTCCACCACCGCTTTTCCTTTCTCCGCATAAGATGCTCCCGCCTTCTTTTCACTCTTTGGCGGCATCCGGCAATCTCACGCAATGTGCCCCATCCTACCATAATTGAAGCAGGTACGAGTTTCTGGCTTGGAGGTTGCCCCTGATGTTGCTCCCGTTGCAACTGATGAAGGAGCTTGTCCACTCGGCTTGGACCTCTTACCCCATCTCTTCTTGTAAAATGATTTTCCAGAGCGGGGCGCCTTCCACTCCGATTGCGTCATCACCAACGCTCGCTTCCCTTGCACCCTCTTCATATCCTTTTCCAACGCGGTCGCAGTGTCAACCAACGCTTGAAAACCTTGGTTCACAGAACTGGACACAAGGAACCTCAACTCGTCCCTCAGTCCTTCATAGAACCGATTAGTCTTCCTCTGCTCATCAGCAAAAATCGAACCCGCATACCGCCCCAAGCGAGTAAACTCATGCAGGTACGCGTCAACACTGCCATCACCTTGAGTCAACCGTTGGAATTCATTTTCCATGGCTATCCGTTGAGCCACAGGAAGGTGCTTCGCTAGGAAGAGTCGGGAGAATTCTTCCATCGACACTTGGGTTAACGGACGACCCGCCAAATGATGCAACTCCATCTCATCCCACCATAAACGCGCTTCTCCTTCAAGCAAGAAGGTGGCTAAGGTAACTTTCTGATGCACCGCCGTTCCTATCGCCGTCATCACTCGCTTGACGCGCGATAACCAATCCTCAGCCTGCGTCGGGGTTCCCGCTCCCGAGAACGTAGGCGGATGGAAACTCATAAACCGTGTTAGCTGCTTCTCAGCCGCTCGAGGAACCACTTCCACGACAGGTTCAGGCCTTGCCACCACCTGTTCTGGCCCCACAGCCGCTTGCTCCTGCCTAAGTGGCTGACCTTGGATCATGGTAAACAAGGCCTCCGCAACTAAACGGACATGTTCCGCAGACGGTGGAGGTGTAGGCACCGCAGCTGGTGCCGTACTTTCATCAGAACGCTGGGGCTCAGACTGCCCAGCTCCACTCTGTGTCACCTAAAGGTGGACAAGACACACACATTAGCGGTCGTACCCAAGCAAACAACACAACATAGGAACACGCAGGTTCCTCAAACATAGCAAATTGCATTCCTATCATGGACATTCAGGAGTTCAATCGTAGACTTTGGTGTGCACAACCACGTGCTCGCCACCCCACAAAAGAAGTCGGCCACGACTTCGAGAGGGAATGACCAAGACAACCGATACCAAAAATGTAACAACCCCATCCGTTCATATGATATATTCTAGAAGGTCCGGCCGGGGCCCCACAGGATATACCACAAAACAGTCGGTGAAGGTACAGGATGATACCAGAGTAGCGCATCGCACCTATCACAAGCATTCTAGCGGAAGCCTAAACTACTTGAACTCCTCAGGAATGTCCAAACATAAAACTCCACCTTTTATATATATAGGAATGTCTTACAACATGTACAAAGAACTGGCCTTATGGCCTTACAGGGCTTTCATATAGTGTCTACAACTATGGGCGCGCAGGCCGGCCACAACAAAAGAAAACATCAAAAGAACATATTTAGCCTTCGAGGGCTAAACAGCAGCAGCAGCAACACCAGCAGGAGCATCAACCTCTATGCGTCCCGCTCGGCTCTCCAGCACCTGTGCAAGGGACAATCCACCCATCGGTGGCAAACAAAAGCAACGGTCAGCGTTCAGCTGACCAAATTATAACGACCCTACCCCTTCTCTCGGGGCAGCGGTATTTTTTCCCTGCAGGCATATCATATCACAAGTATGGCAAGCTATATCATCAAAAAGTGCTTTCACGCACACAAGCCATCACAACCGTTCGCCACCCGGCTCAACGGTCCGTGCACTCAGGGCACATTCTTGGTGTTCTGGCAACCTCTTGCCCACCACCGTATCAGGGTTATCACCCAACGGTAAATCTCTTGAGCATTTACTCCATGGCGTGCAGCCAGAGTTAGTCCTCGGACACCGGGATGGCCCGTAGCCCCCTTTGTGTCATGGCACGCAGGCCGAAGACTCTTGCTATGCGCTCCAACAGACCGCACTTTTTGGTCTCACGTCGGACGGACATAGCGCAGGTCGGATCCTCCACCCCCCCGTTGCTCAAATCGCCTTGCCCTTTCCGCGTGCAGCGTACTCATGGTTATATCAAAGGCGCGGGTCGGTCTCACCAATCCTGTTCCTGGCATTCAAGCCTGGGTATTTCACTATACCCATTTCCTCACAGCAACAGCGGGTCTTTCCTGGGCGCACCAGTACTTCCTGTGACTCCCGTCACAGGTGGACACCGCAAATTACAAATGTCAGGGGTCTTTCCTGGGCACACCAGTACTTCCTGTGACTCGCTCCACAGGTGGACACCCTATGACATCAAGCATCACAAAAAGGGCCTTTTCTGGTCCCACCAGTACTTCCTGTGCCTCAATCACAGGTTGGACCCAAAACCAGCACAAGGCTATTTTCCTGGGCTACCACCCCAGTACTTCCTGCTACTCCTTTTCGCAGGTATAACCCGTAGACTCCTTAACACTACACGTTTATCACGGAGTCTTCTCCGGTTCGTATGCAACATCACCAATCCAGACCAACCTGTCCAGATGGGCTTCACACAACATGCCTATTCCGTACTCATTTCCGGATCTATATACAACACAAAGGGGATTTCAAGCATCCACCCAAACGACTCCCAAAAACAGCCACCTCCTGGTGGGGGAATCAAAAGATATGCCAAAACAGAAGCCTTCACATGGCTAGGAAGAAAAGTCGTTACCCTTGACGATCGCTTCGGTGCCATGGCTTGAAAGCTTGCTTGCAAGACTCGCAAGAGCGTTTCCTCCGCAACGCTGGCTTCGGATCTCTCGTCGGTAAACCGCAGCACCACCAACAGCAACCCCCTTCCCTTCTTCCTCCTCCTTTCTTTCTCTCTTTCTCTCTTCACTTGAAGAAAGGTTAAGGCTAAAGACTATGAGAAATAAATCTCTGACTTCGTCCCTTATGGAAAAAGAAGAAGAGCTTTCAGCCCTTGGATCCAGACTGAAGAAATGGACGGCCACGATTCTGCCAAAAACACACATTTTGACCCGACACGGCTTCGAACACGGCCGTGTGCCTGGCCGTGTGCCTCAAGCGGTGGTTAACCGACTTATCCAAACCAGTGACACGCCCACGGGACACGCCCGTGTCATTGGCCGTGTCACCAATACGCCTTCAGACATGCCCGTGTCTGTGGCCGTGTACCTGGGTGAAAAAAAATCCCAAATCATCCCGAGACTTCACACGGCCTGTGATACGCCCGTGTCCCAGGCCGTGTGCCTAGACACGGCACAAAGACACGCCCTGTCGAAATCCTCGGCGGGCTGAGTTCGTCGCCTGATTTGACACGCCCTGTGACACGCCCGTGTCACAGGCCGTGTTCAACACTCGACACGCACTTCTCGACACTCGACGATCGTCGACCAAGAATCGTCGAGAATGCGACACGGCCTTGGACACGCCCGTGTCCTGGGCCGTGTGCCTCTCTCGACGAATCGTCGAGACCAAAAAAAATCGTCGAGACAAAGCCCAATCGTCGACACAACCCGACACGCCCTGCGACACGCCCGTGTCGCAGGCCGTGTCACCTGACACGCCCTGGGACACGCCCGTGTCCCAGGCCGTGTCAACCAAATTTGCCTGTTTCAGAACTTTGGGCTGTTACAGGAGGAGATTCCTTGATGGACAATTTCTCCATCACAAATTCTATACCTGTAGGACTAGATGAGGAGCTTGGTAGCTCACTATTAATCATAGTATATTCATCAAACACTACATTTATGGACTCTTCCACAACTTTATTTTTCAAGTTGTACATCCTATAAGCCTTGTTATCATTGATGTACCCAACAAATATCCCATCATAGGATTTAGCAGTAAACTTAGTCATATAAGACTTCCCATTATTGAACACATAGTATTTGCCACCAAAGATCCTAAAATAGGCCAGGTTTGCCTTTTTGCCCTTCATGATCTCATAGGGAGTCTTCTTATGACTCATGGTGATGGAATCTCTATTTAGGACATGACATGCACTATTTACTACATTAGCCTAGAAATACTCTAGGAGAGATATGTCACTTAACAGTGTCCTACCAGCTTCAATGAGAGTTCAATTTTCCCTCTCAGCTATCACATTTTGCTGGGGTGTTTTTGGAGAAGAAAATTCTTGATGAATCCCTTGATTTTTACAAAATCTTTTCACGCCTTCAGACTGGAATTTAGTTTCATGGTCACTTCTTATTTTGACCATAGTACTGTCTAATTCATTCTGAGCTTAGTTTACAAAGGTCTTGAAGATATCACGGGTTTCAGATTTTTTCTTAAGAAAAAAACCCAAGCAAACTTAGAGAAGTCATCAAAAATCACAAGGGTGTAGACTATCCTACCTAGACTATGGACAGGCATAGGACCAAACAAGTCCATATGCAGGTGGTATAAACACCTCATAGAGTCTTTGGCCCCAATGCATTTGAATGAAGTTTTGGTCTGTTTGCCATTTTGGCATGCAGAACAAATACCCTCCTTAGTGAATTTCATCTTAGTACCATTTCTTCCTAACTCTTTACTGAAGAGCTTATCAATGTTCTCATAGTTCAAATGAGCTAGCCTCTTGTGTCATTGTACATAGTATGAGACTTTCTCATTTGCAACTAGACATATAGGGGATTCCTGGCTTAAACATAGAATATTTAGACAATAAACATTTCCACTCCTAGTGCCTATCAAGATGACCTCTTGGCCACTTGAACTCTTAATTTGGCACACATTATTATGGAGTACAATGACATAGACAAGATCACATAGCTGGCTTATGCTTATTAGGTTGTCATGCAACCCTTCAACATAAGCTACTCTTGAGATGATGACTATGCCATTGGTGATCTTACCATGGCCTTTGGTGACTCCTCTGTTTGACCCACCAAAGATTACTTTGGGTCCATCCTTCTCTTGAGTGTATTCCTTTAGGTTGCTCCTTGTTCCAGGAATGTACTTGGAACATCCACTGTCCAAGTACCATATAGGTGTATGGGCACTTAGACTGTCCTCCAAAACATGATTTAATTTACCTTAGTACCCCAATTTTTATTGGGTCCTTGGTTCTGGTTAGCCTGAAAAAGAG
This sequence comes from Platanthera guangdongensis, assembly GCA_039583875.1. Lineage (NCBI taxonomy): Eukaryota > Viridiplantae > Streptophyta > Magnoliopsida > Asparagales > Orchidaceae > Platanthera > Platanthera guangdongensis. The sequence continues at coordinate 140,920,871 of CM077148.1, forward strand.
ATTGTCTTCCTGCAGACCTTCTGGTAGGAAGACTAGCACTAGCTCTGAGCATCGTTGGATTGTGCCAACAATCTAAAGCAAAATGACCCACTTTTCCACAACACCAACACTCATGTATATTATATCTTCTTTTCTGAGTAGGTCTGGCAGATTGATTAGCTGCTGATTGTTTAGAAGGAAGAGAAACTTCCTTGTTCTTGTTTCTTCCTGCCACTATCTAATAGAGGGTGAGTTTGCTAGTAGAAGAGCATTGTTTATCTTAAGTTCTACTGACAGTGGTCTTCTTTGTAGAAGACATACTTTTGGTGGCCTCAGAAATACCCAAGTCAGGCTTGCTGACAAACTTAACCTTGGTCTGAGAGTGTGCTGGGAGATCCTGAGAAAAGGCCACTACCTTATTCTTGAGTGTAGGGGATGGTGTACCAAAGACAAATGGTACTTGATCGGCCATTTGAATTTCCTCATGTGGGGCCTTGAAGGCAATCATTTCCTTGCTATATCTTATACCATATCTGTGAACATTTTTGTTCACACTTGTAGATATTCCATTAAACCAGTGACCATATATACTCTCATGGTCATGCCTGTTTGATGGTAACATCACCTTCTTAAAAGGAATGGGAGGCTTTGATGCCAGGGGCTGAATTGGAACTTTACCTTTCCATTTAGGATGGGCAACTCTAGTGTTCCCCTTGAATCTCAACCCATTCTTACCCTTTTGAGAGGAGGAGTCTATCTGTGGCAATACAATATTGGGCTTTGAATATTTAGCCACAATTCTTTTCTCCCATTGGAGCTTCTCATCAAGATCCAGAATAATTGTGTTCTTATGGTTAATAGTCCCAATCTGGATGATTATTATGGTCTATATTAGGCTGACTTCCCTTGTCTTCTAATCAAGCAAGGATGTTGTCTCAGCCTGCAAAGAAGCTGCTAGCTAAAGGGAGGTGATCTGCTCAGCTTGCTTCTTGGCCAACTTCTTGCTCATTTTCAAAGCATTTAGAAGGGAAGTGTACTATAGAATCAATTGATTGACATCTTCCTCATATTCTGACCCATCTTCACCACAAGATGATGATGGATCAAAATTTGGACTAGTCTTATAATCTGAGTCAGTAGAGGAGCTAGATAGATAATATACCTTATCTGGACCAAGCCGATCCTGGCTGGAATCTTCATCTGATTAGGACATTAGCCCATAACTATTGATGACCTCTTCATCCTCCTCAGTATCACTATATGAATGTGACAGAGGGACCATAATGCATATCCTTGTTGTAGGATAGTCTTCTTCTTCATCAGCAATAACAACAAATAGCCCAATGTAGACTTCTTCAGAATATGAAGAAGATGAGTCACTTTAACTCCATCTCTTTTCAATCCTGACAATGAAGTTGTTTTCCTTCTTGCCCTCGAGATGTTGTTGCTTCTTCTCACCAGTATCCTTTCTCTTTACAGGACAATCAGCTATGACATGTCCAAGCTTACTGCAGCAATAGTACATAATTTTAGAGGAAACATGTTTACTAGGTTTAAATTCATACATGTCTCCCTTGGAGTTTTTCTTGTCAGCCTTATAGTGATCCTTGTAATGAGAGGAGGAGGAAGATCTGCTCCTCCAGTGCTTCCTCTTCATCATCTTCAGAAACTGTTGAGAGAAGGAAACAAATTATCCATCACACATATTATTGTGTGATGTGCTTAGCTTTGTGCTTTCTGATTCAACGTCCCTCCTTGGGGGAGAGGTTATGTAACACCCCCTATCCGTCGCATAGCATATAGCAGTAGGTCCGGCCGGGGCCCGACGTCATATACCACAGACAAACTGGGTGGTTACTCAATGGAAACCATCCAACCAATCATAACGTCCTACACAGAGCAGTGTAGCGGAAGCAGTTTATAAGTTGCAATTAAGAACCCAACACAAAAGCATGAATGTCCACTAATAAGCCAAATAGGAAGGAAGTACATACACAGTACTGGCCTTAAGGCCTTACAAATGGTTTCCTCAAAATTACATGTTTTCCATACCACGGCACGCAGGCCGGTCATACATGAACAAAAGCAAGTAAACACTCCTATTAGGCCATCGAGGGCCGGCTTCGCAATTTGGGCTTTAGCCCGTTACTGAACGCTTGGTCCAGCAGCACCTGCAAGCAATAAACCACCACACGGTGGCAAACAAAAGCAACGGTCAGCAATGCTGACCAAATTATAACGATCACGCCCACAATTTGGGGCGGCGATGCTCCTTCCCTGCAGTTTATTAGCATAACCAAGCAGTATATAAATATGTACATTGCATCACAGGTGTTGGCACACACGGCCACACGCCCCGTGCACTCAGGGCACATTCTCGGTGAACCGGCCAATATCACGTCAATTTAAACCATAGACATTCCGATCTCACCACCGCCACCTTGACAGCCAAACTATGAGCATTTTGTCTTCCTGGCATGGGTCACGTCAATTTAAGCCATAGACCGCTGAAGACCCTCATCTATGCCAACGGCTCTAACCGAATGACATAGAGCGGGTACGGTTCCGCCTAACCCGTGCTCACATCGTAACGATAATTTATGCCATATGCGCGGGTCAAACTTCTCCCAAGTCCCGTTTTCATCACAAACTTCACAGAACCCGGTTATGTTCAAGTTGGCTCCCAGGCCATCATGTTGGCAAGATCACGCATCCGCCCAGTTTTTTGGGTGAACCTTAGGGTTAATCCCCAAGGCTCCCTGTTGCAATCTACCACGTAGAAAACCCGAAAAAAACAAACATTCGCACGGACTCTTCTCCCGCATTTATGCAATGCAACATCACTGATCCAAAACAACATGTCCGGATAGGCTTCACACATCATGCCTATGTCCGTTCTCGTTTACGGACTCTACACAACAGGGAATATTCATGTCTACCTGAAGGAATGCCTCAAACTCACCGCAAACTCACGAGAGCGGGCTTCCTATGCAAAAGAAGGAGAGCTTCACATGATCAAGTAGAGAATCGTTACCCTAGCGTTCTTCCTTGGTGACATGGAAATGTACGCAGATGTAAAGCACCGCAATCTCCTTGCCTTCGTAGATCCGAAGTCGGCTCGCGATTTGGAGCTCTAAAACTCCTGCAAAGACTGGTTCTAAGCTTTTCTTCCTCCTTTGCTCTCCCCTCTGTCTAGTATTTAGACAGAGAACCAGCAGAAAATAATAAGGGTTTTGAAACCCTTCTCTCGATATAACTCTTTCGGGAATAAGCACAGCCATCAGATCCCACTAAAAGGGATGCACGGGCATGATCCAGGTCTGACCTGGACGAATGGGGCTAAACATCGCATAGTACGCCTACAGGAGTAGGACACGTCCGCATCAATGTCGGAACAATTAGTCAACTCCCGCCAATCCCGTGTGTCGGCACTCCGTGTCGACAGAGTTAATCACGCCACAAATAGCCCCGCGCTCGACGATCGTCGAACCAAGGTCGTCGACCGATGCCAGAATCGTCGAACGGAGCTTTCTCTGGCCAAATCGTCGATCCCACGACCCGATCGTCGACCGCAGAACGTCAACCAAATCGTCGACCGCAGAGTTGACCAGATCATCGAGCTCTGCTCGACGATCGTTGAACCCAGACTACTGACCCGATCGTCGAACGGAGAAAGCTGGCCTGATCGTCGACCGCAGCATTGAGACCAGATCGTCGACCGCTGCTCGACGATCGTCACACACAGATTTCTGCCTTAACGTTTTTGCCAGATCTTTAAACTACCCCAACACGCCCAGGGACACGCTCGTGTCCCAGTCCGTGTACCCCTACCAAATTCCAAATTTGGTACAGATCATCACCCGTCGCTCTTTTGAGTTTCAGGGTGTTATAGCTCTCCCCCTCTTAAAAGAATTTCGTCCACGAAATTACATAAAGAAAGATAAGTACAAAACCAAAATTTGTACCTGAGCGGAACAACTCCGGATACTCATCAAGCATAGTCTACTCTCGCTCCCAAGAGAGCTCCTCTCGATCGCAATTGTCCCATCGGACCTTGACCATCCTGATCTCTTTATTGCGTAGCCGCTTGACTTCCGAGTCTTCAATCTGTACGGGCTTGACCTTTGTCGTCAACCCACTATCCACCGGCACATGACCAACCGAGATCACTTGCGAAGGCTCTTGCACCGCCTTCCGTAGCACTGATATATGGAATACATCATGTAGACCACTAAGCTCCACTGAAAGCTTCAACCAATAGCCTGCTTCACCAACCCTCTCTAGAACCTCAAACGGCCCAAGCTACCTCGGGCTTAGCTTTTTCAAGTGCCACGCCCGCGAGAAACCCTTGAACGGCTTGATCTTTAAGTACACCCAGTCGCACACAGCGAAATCCACGTTCCTGTGCTTGGCATTATAGTACTTCGCCCGACGGTCCTGAGCGATTAGCAACCTATCCCGAATGGTTCCCACCAACGAAGTAACATCCTCCACTTCTAATCGCTTATACAACTTTGACTCACCCGTTTCTAACAAAGACAACGGCATGCGATATTTTCTACCATAAAGGGCTTCGAAGGGCGCCATTTGAATACTCGCCTGGTAGCTATTGTTCTACGTACATTCCACCAAATAGAGATGGTCTTCTCATTGCTTTCCAAAGTCCAAGACACACATGAAGAGCATGTCTTCGATAGTTCTATTGACCCTCTCAGTCTGCCCATCTGTTTGCGGATGAAAGGCTGTGCTGAATTTTAACTTTGTTCCCAACATTTGTTGCACTAGCCTCAAATCATTGGACGTGAACCACCCATCTCAGTCACTCACGATGTTGTGTGGCATACCGTGAAGCCGCAGTATGTTATCCACATATAACTTTGCCAACTTTTCCACCGGATCATCCTTCCTATGCGGAATGAAATGCGACACCTTCGTTAACCGATCTACGACCACCTAGATGGCGTCGTTCCCCTTTTGCGACCTTGGCAAATCGTGCACAAAGTTCATCGTGATGTCGTCGAATTTCCACTCCGGAATAGGCAAGGACTTCAGAAAACCTCCCAAGTTTTGGCATTCCGCCTTCACCAAGGCGCAAGTTGGGCACTTCGCCACGTAGAGCGCCACATCCTTCTTCAAACCCGGCCACCAAAACAGTTTCTTAATGTCGCGGTACATCTTTGTGCTCCCTGGGTGAATCGAGTACTTTGTATGGTGCACCTCGTACAACAAATCCACCGGCAAACTGCCTACGCTTGGTACACAAAGACGACCGTCTTTCCAAAGCAATCTGTCCTCCACAACGAATTGGGAATTTGACCCATCCAGAGCCTGTACCATGAACTGCTTCATGTGGTCATCCAAATCCAATGCCTGCCGAATCCGATCAGCCAGGTCATATTGAATTTCAGTCCAATTCAGTACTGCTTCAGCACTTGCTTGCTTATCTACACAAACAATCTCCAACGCCTCCAACTCCCGAACCAAATGCTCATCATGCACCGATAGCCAATTGGCTGGAGCTGGGGCTCGGCGACTCAACGCATCCGCAACTGCGTTATCTTTACCAGGAACATAGTGGATCTTGAATGTATAGTCCCCCATGAACTCCATCCATTTACGCTGCCGCATATTCAGTTCTTTCTGATCAATCAAATACTTCAGGCTCTTGTGATCGGTTTAGATATCAATCTTCACACCGTACAAATAATGTCTCCACAGCTTGAAGGCAAAAATCATGGCCGCTAACTCCAAGTCGTGGACCGGATAATTCCTCTCGTGCACTTTCAGTTATCTCGAGCCATAAGCTATCACACTTCCATGTTGCAGTAGCACGCAACCCAGACCGCTGCCCGAAGCATCACTATAAATCTCATAACCTTCGATCCCACTCGGTGAACTCAGCACAGGCGTCGTGGTCAACCGACATTTCAACTCCTCAAAATCTCGCGCGCACTCCGGCGTCCAAACGAACTTCTGCTCCTTCCTCGTCAAAGAAGTGAGAGGTAACACTATCCGCGAGAAGTTATCTATGAAGCACCTATAATAGCCGGCAAGCCCCAGAAAGCTCTGGACTTCCGCTACCGTAAAAAGCTCAGGCCACTCCCATATCGCAACAATCTTCGCCGGATCCACTGCAATACCTTCTCCACTCACTATATGACCGAGGAACGCCACTGAGGACAACCAAAACTCGCACTTCGAGAACTTGGCATACAGTTGATTCCTCCTTAGCATCTCCAAAACCAAATGAAGATGCCTGAAGTGATCTTCCTCACTTTGCGAGTACACCAAAATATCGTTGATGAAGACGATCACAAAATGGTCCAAGTACTCCCTGAAGGTCATGTTCATCAAATCTATGAACACTGACGGCACATTAGTCAGCCCAAATGGCATGACCGTAAACTCGTAATGCCCGTATCTCGTACTGAACGCTGTCTTCGGGATATCACTCTCCCTTATTCGCAGCTGATAGTACCCGGACTTAAGATCCATCTTTGAGTGTACCGTCAACCCGACTAACTGGTCGAATAGATCATCAATCCGGGGGATTAGGTACTTATTCTTTTTCGTCAACTTGTTTAGCTCCCGATAATCAATACATAGCCTCAAGCTTCCGTCCTTCTTCTTAACAAAGAGGACCGGCGTGCTCCAAGGCGAGGAACTTGGATGCATATATCCTTGCTCCAACAACTCTTGTAGTTGAACCTTCAGCTCTGCCATTTCCTTAGGCGCTAGCCGATATGGAGAGCATGACACAAGCTTTGCACCTGGTACAAGCTCTATCATAAAATCTATCTCCCGCTGCGGTGAGGCTCCAGGAAGATCGCTAGGGAACACATTAGGGTACTCCGATACCACTGAAATACAGTCCAAGGCGGGCTTAGGATTTGCAACCTCCACTAGTGTAAAGAACAGTTCTGCACCGACACGAACCGCCTTCACCACCTGAAGAGCAGACATCAATGTCTTGCTAGACCCCTTCAAGACCGTGAAAGTCGTCTCACGACCTTCTCCCAGCTTGACTTCATTAATACCACAATCAATAAAGGCTTGCTGCTCCGAGACCCAGTCCATGCCAAATATAACGTCGAATTCCACTAGCGACAATAACGACGCTTGCAAATGGAACTCTTGATTCCCAATTCGAATCTTCACACTACAGATTCTGTCCGCACGCATCAAACACCCATTTGGCAACAACACATCCAACTTGTCCTTCGCCATCGAAGAAGGTACTCTGATGCGTGATATAAATCCTTCAGGCAAGAAGGAGTGTGAAGTTCCCATATCAAAGAGTGCTCTTGCCAGAGTTTCACAAATCAAAACAAATCCTAGACAAGCAGTGGTAAGATAACAAGCACATAACAAGTATGTAAAAGGTTAACTTGCCATAAATTACAATTTTACATGTCACCACGTCCGCCTGTTTGATAGCCTCCTGTTGGCCAAGATTGTACACCCTCGGTTGGGCCGGAGCATAATGGGACGTGGTTGACTCCACCGCCTTGCCCTTCTCTTCATTAATTGCTCCTGGCTTTCTCTCGGACTTGGGACTTCCGCTCCAACAATCGCGGGCAAAGTGCCCTGACTTCCCAAAGTTGTAACATGCGCCCGGGGTCCAACCCATAGTCACCCCAGAAGCACTAGAAGAAGGAGCTGGACCCAAAATCCTAGCATTCTTAAATAATTTACAGTACCCCGACTTTGTAGTAGTCGGTACCTTGAATTCAGACTTCTTGTCACCCAAACTTTTCTTTGCCTGAACATTCTTCATGTCCTTCTCCAAGGACCAGGCCGTGTTGACCAAGGTTAAGAAACCATGCGTCATCGTCCCCGAGAGTAGTACCCTCAACTCATCTCTCAACCCTTCGTAGAATCGATTCGTCTTGCGCTCTTCATCTGCGATAGTGGAGCTACCATATCGACTCAATCGAGTGAACTCGTGGAGATATTCATCCACGCTGCTGTATCCTTGAACCAACTTTAGGAACTCGTTCTCCAACGCTATCCTCTGAGCCGAAGGGAGGTATCTAGCCAAGAAAAGTCTCGCGAACTCCTCCATCGAGACATCTGTAAGTTGCCTACCTCTCAAAAGATGCAGCTCCAATCCTTCCCACCGCAATCTCGCTTCACCGTCCAGAAGAAACGTAGCAATGGTGGTCATTTGCCACTCCTCTGTCTCCATTACTGTCAAGACTTTCTTTACCCTGGAGAGCCAATCTTCAGCTTGAGATGGGGTTCCCAACCCCAAGAATATCGGAGGATTAAGGTTCATGACATGTTTGAGCTGTCTCTCAGTTTACCTCCTTGGCAACAACGGCTCCACTACTACATGTTCCACCACAGGAGCGGGCTGCTGCATTTGCCTTGCAGGCTACGCATTGATCATGGCAAGCACTGCTTCGGCCACCAATCGTATGGTCTCAGCCAATATATGTGTTGCAGGACCATCATTTGGTGCACTGCTAGCCTCAGAAACTCGAAGTTCTGACGGTCCAGCACTATTTCTGGTCACCTATAGTGGTACAAAACACCGTTAAGCGACCAAATAAAATTGCAAATAGCAATTATAGGAATGCGCAGGTTCACCAAACACGTGTATTTTCATTCCTAAGTGGACATTCATGGGTTCTTTTGTTGTTATAACGATGACGCACACACATGTGCTCACCACCACTTTAAAAGAATTTGCCCACGAATTCATTTTAAGCCTGATCGAAACCAGTAGTCTGATACCAAATTGTAACACCCCCTATCCGTCGCATAGCATATAACAGTAGGTCCGGCCGGGCCCCGACGCCATATACCACAGACAGACCGGGTGGTTACTCAATGGAAACCATCCAACCAATCATAACGTCCTACACAGAGCATTCTAGCGGAAGTAGTTTATAAGTTGCAATTAAGAACCCAGCACAGAAGCATGAATGCCCACTAACAAGCCAAATAGGAATGAAGTACATACACAGTACTGGCCTTAAGGCCTAACAATTGGTTTCCTCAAAATTACATGTTTTCCATACCACGACACGCAGGCTGGTCATACATGAACAAAAGCAAGTAAACACTTCAATTAGGCCTTCGAGGGCCGGCTTTGCAATTTGGGCTTTAGCCTGCTATTAACCGCTTGGTACAGCAGCACCTGCAAGCAATAAAGCTCCGCACGGTGGCAAACAAAATCAATGGTCAGCAATGCTGACCAAATTATAACGATCCCGTCCCTAATTCGGGGCGACGATGCTCCTTCCCTGCAGTTTATTAGCATAACCAAGCAGTATATAAATATATACATTGCATCACAGGCATTGGCACGCATGGCCACATGCCCCGTGCACTCAGGGCACATTCTAGGTGAACCGGCCAATGTCACGTCAATTTAAGCCATAGACATTCTGATCTCACCACCGCCACCTTGACGGCCAAACTATAAGCATTTTATCTTCCTGGCATGGGTCACGTCAATTTAAGCCATAGACCGCCAAAGACCCTCATCTATGCCAACGGCTCTAACCAAAAGACATAGAATGGGTACGGTTCCGCCTAACCCGTGCTCACATCGCAATGAAAATTTAAGCCATATGCACGGGTCAAACTTCTCCCGAGTCCCGTTTCCATCACAAACTTCACATAACCCGGTTATGTTCAAGTTGGATCCCAGTCCATCATGTTGGCAAGATCATGAATCCGCCCAGTTTTCTGGGTGCACCTTAGGGTTAATCCCCAAGGCTCTCTGTGGCAATCTACCATGTAGAAAACCCGAAAAAAAAAACATTCGCACAGAGTCTTCTCCGGCATTTATACAATGCAACATCACCGATCCAGACGAACATGTCCGGATAGGATTCACACATCATGCCTATGTCTGTTCTCGTTTACGGACTCTACACAAGAGGGACTAATAATGTCTACCCGAAGGAATGCCTCAAACTCACCGAAAACTCGCGAGAGCGGGTTTCTTATGCAAAAGAAGGAGAGCTTCACATGCTCAATTAGAGAATCGTTACCGTAGCATTCTTCCTTGGCGCCATGGAAATGTGCACGGATGTAAAGCACCGCAATCTCCTTGCCTTCGTAGATCCGAAGTCGGATCGCGATTTGGATCTCTAAAACTCCTGCAAAGACTGGATCTAAGCTTCTTCTTCCTCCTTTGCTCTCCCCTCTCTCTAGGATTTAGACAGAGAACCAGCAGAAAATAATAAGGGTTTTGAAACCCTTCTCTCGGTATAACTCTTTCGGGAATAAGCACAGCCGTCGGATCCCACTAAAAGGGATGCACGGGCACGATCCAGGTCTAACCTGGAAGAATAGGGCTAAACACCGCATGGTACACTACAGGAGCAGGACACGTCTGCGTCAATGTCGGAAAAATTAGTCAAATCCCGCCAATACCATGTGTCGATACTCCGTGTCGACAGATTTATTCACGCCACAAACAGCCCCGCGCTCGACGATCGTCGAACCAAGATCGTCGACCGCTGCTAGAATCGTCGAACGGAGCTTTCTCTGGCCAAATCGTCGAACACACAGCCCGATCATCGACCGTAGAACATCGACCAAATCATCGACCGCAGAATTGACCAGATCATCGAACCCATAATGCTGACCTGATCGTCGAACGCAGAAAGCTGGCCCGATCGTCGACCGCAGTATTGAGACCAGATCGTCGACCGCTGCTCGACGATCGTCGCACCCAGATTTTTGCCTTAACATTTTTGCCAGATCTTTAAACTACCCCAACACGCCCTGGGACACGCCCGTGTCCCAGTCCGTGTACTCCTGCCAAATTCCAAATTTGGCACAGATCGTCACCCGTCGCTCTTTTGAGTTTCGGGGCGTTACAGGTTATCCTCTCCTTCCTCTTCTTAGAGCTCTTTGCTATGAAGGCCAAGCTTACGTGCAAAAGATTTTGCTAAGAACGAGTGTTATGCACCCGCATTTTAATTTAGTGTTGTTGGGAGAAGGAGAAATAAATATTTTAAATACTAATGTTTCAAACCTATCACCACATCTTCCTGCTCCTTGGCCTCCTGTTAGCCAAGACTATAAGGTCGATGCTAAACCGGACCACTTCTTGGAGCTGGCTTCAAGTTAGCGACCACCATTGCCTTCCCTTTATCAATCCCACTAGACCCGTCATGCTCAAATTTTGACTGAGAGTCATGATACATTATAGGTGTTAAATTTACAAGAAAAGGTCCTGGTTAAAAGCAAGTCACAAAGCATAAGATCAAATTACCCGCAGACTCTGGGAAATTCCGCGCAATTTATACTGTTCTCTAACACTTGTAACAAACACTTTATGTAGTCAAACATTCTCCAAAATGATGATGATTGTATTTAGGGCAAAGGGTGTAGTCTCTAGGCTTGCCCCCAAACTGATTGCCCTGCCTAAAATCCATCTTCTTCTTTTTACTCCAGCGGTCCCTTGACTGATTCTTGTCCTACTAAAACTGTGGCCCACCACGAGGCCGCTTGGGGCGGCAACTATCTTTCCTTTGAACTCATTGCTAGTCGGCCTCTAATCTTATTGCCATATCCACCAAACTTCTTTAATCAGTGTGGAGCATGGTCATCAACGGATGTCTCAAAGATCATTGCAGGCCATCAACAAAATAGTTGCACTTCTCGGCTTCATCTTTTTGCATCGAGCCCGCATAACGAGATAAGTGAGTAATTTCGTGCTCGTACTCGATAACGTTCATATTCCCTTGGATGTTCCTGAGATACTTCTCTTGGAGACCTCGATGAGCGGAAGGGGGCACGAACCAGTTCGCAAGTGCCCTAAAAACATCACGCCAAGTAAATATATCTATTGTACAACTTGACAAGGATAAAGGTCACATTACGCCACACCAAATGATAATAATTTCTAATAAAAGAGAGAATTTTACTTGATTTCTTACTGGCAGGATCATCTACAAGATAGTCCACCAAACTTTTGCCTCACACCGAATCAGGAAAGTTGCTAGTGGAACCTTTTTATTTTCTGGACACTCCATAATATTCAGCAATTCTCTTGTGTTTGCAATACAATCATCTATATCCATCGGAGTATCATATCCACTATAATTGGAGGTGTGGGTGTCTTTAAATTCCCTTAAGTAATGATACATACCAACCTCCACGGCTACTGGTGCGGGGACTGGTGTCGGGATCCCTGTAGGCTGACCTTTCTAAAACTCTAATAAAGCTATAGTTATTATCTTAGCACTCTAGGTTGCCAAATCAGCTGGTTTTGATGTTGCTGGTGCAGGTGGCATGGGTGGTGAATTAGCATCACTCATGGCAATATCATAAGCATGGTTATGACGTGGCGGTTCCCCTACTTCACTGGCTCAAGGTGCCTAAAGGACATTAAAAAGGAATTATTACTACTAATAATATATCTGCAAAATCTATTACTAAAGTTATTTTCATACACATGTGAAATCAAGAGTTAGGCTACCTTGATGACTCTACTGACAAGAGTTTGAATCCAACATAATCTTATGGCTCTGTGAACTTTCTGGGTTTAGGGGTCCTAAACCTACCTAGCTCTGATACCAATTGAAGCACCCTGACATAGGTTAATTGGAAATCAGTAGTTCGGTCGGGCCTGCAATAAGAAGTAAACTAAGTAACTATATAAAAACTTGTATAAAGCAGGTAATACTAAAATTACTAAAAGGAAACTTATAACAGAAGAAGAGTAACAAATATCTATGTCTAAAAGTGTGCCTCACAATGCTGAATTCACAGAGCCAAATAGAACAGAATTTAACACTATGAAATTGTTATACTGTCTATTTGAAATAAAATGATACATCAAAACATGTGTAAAGTACAATAAGTACATAATGTTTGTAATTAGAAATAAGTACAACAACAGTGATACAACTAAACAAAACTAACGACCTAGAAGATTATGTCACCTATCCTAAGTGGATCACTTGACATGAGCCCCTCGTAAAAATAACTTCCAAATGGGTCAGGCCCACTAGAGAGTAAGAAAAACTACTCCCTCCAACGAGACTTAACGAAAAATATAATTGAATTTTACTTCAATTTAAAAATATTCATAATTTGACTAATATTAAATTTGGCACTTGAGTTTTTTATTCGACGTAGAATTGACCCACTGTGTGTTCTGACACACACCTTTTTTAACTGTATAAGTCATTGATTTTTGAAGATTTAGAAATAAGTCTAATGTATGTTTCAACAATTTTCATTATTAGCTTATTAACTCACATCACTAACGACATCTGAGCACAAACTAAAATCTGCAGTCTAAGTGGAAAACGTAATGGTGCTCTAAACTAAGTGTTCCTCAAGTGAAACATCGCCTCCTATCTGAGAAGTTCCATATCTATAATAAAGATCATCGACCCTAAACCTGAAATTCATGCGGTGGCCTACAGGCCCTGAAAACACGGTGGTGTGCCTCCACAAAAAAAGGAGGGTGAACCTCTCATACCATTTTTCGAATTAACCTAGACGAGAGTCAGTCTAACAAACACGTGGTATCATTCTAGTTAAATAGACTGGGTTTAAAATGTTCATGGAACTGAATCTACTAATTTAGCCTAAGTGTACCTACCCCGTTCACTTGGTTCTAACTATAGGAACTTGTAACTTTCAAGTGCATATACTAGCATAATTTAAAACATGAATCACAGACAATCTGAACTGTTTAACTAAAAGGACTCAAATTTATTACTGCGGTGTTTTGATGGTCAAACACATGGCGGGGTGACATGGTTCTCCATCCCGAAAGGTCTGACCACTAAGAACTTCTCCAACTAGAGGTGAATAACACCTTTTCCAAAAGCCAGGGCAACCTTTAAAAAAATATAACCCATAGTATTCTCAGAATAAAAATGATTCTCAAGCGTGTAATAATTTGATAGCTAGAATCTCAACGAATGCAGAGAGAATCAAAGACAAAGATCTCACCTTTGATTGGAGATAATTGCGAAACTTCTCTGATTATTAACACCCAAACTTCGATAAATCTAAAAATTGGTGGAAAACTCTATTAATCTAGATTCCACGACTTTAAAATATCTATGAAAGTTACCTAACATAAATGATTTAAAACCAAAATTAAGAGGAAAATAATAAAGGAGATCGTTACCTCGATACAATGACGATAAATTACATAAAGGCCGATGGAAACTTAATTCAAGGAACGCAAACCCCCTCAAAAATCTGAAATAAAAAATACAAGTGTATTTCCACAAGATAAAAATGTACAAAACCCTAGATTAGAGGAATAAATGGTAAATCACACTTACCTGAACCAAAAACAGCATTTCAGAAACTTTTCTGCCAACTAGGGTTGAAAATCTGCCTCTCACAGTGCTAGGGAGGAAGTATATGGGCTGACTACGGTTGTTGAGGAAGAAATAAAGGCCTATATTTGTGTTGAGTCCAATGATCTCAATGTCCCAGATTTGTAAGAAGTCAAACAAGTAAATGGTATACAGATACTTGTACTTGATATATGTTCAAGTTCATGCATGCAGGTTGCTCTTTGTCACATTGATTGGACAAGTGTCTCAAGTGATAATGATAGGTAAACACAAAGAAGCTGACTGGAAAGGGAGAAATTTTCCTAAGTCTATAGGCATTGAGAGAAGCAAGCTCACTCAACGCCAGTTGTCATGGAAGAATGCTGACAAAGATAGAAAAGCGGCTAAGTCCACAGGCATTGAGTGAAGCTAGTTCACTCAATGCCAAATAGTAAAAGTACTGAGTTAATACAGGACAGTCAAAGTCTAGCAGGTTGTAGAGACAATATTGCACCTAAGCCCACATACGTTCTGTGAAAGCAGTTCACTCAACGCCATATATCAAAAAGTGGCTTGTTTAATTGAGTGTGTCAAAGGTTAAGCAGTGTCAAGCAGAAAATAAACTAAGTCCAAAAGTGTCGAGTAAACACAGCTCTCGACGCCTGAAGAAGGAAGCATTGAATTAAGTTACTTCAGTCAAAGATAGAGAAAGTGAAGAAATCGGCTAAGTCCAGAAGTGTCGAGTGAACACAACTCTCGAAGCCTGAAGAAGGAAGTGTTGAATCAAGCTGTTTCAGTTAAAGCCAGAGAAAGTGAAGAAATCGGCTAAGTCCAGAATCGTTGAGTCAACTGGAAAGAAGACAAGCAAAGGCAGAAAGCATTGAGTGAGGCCAACTCACTCAACTCCTTCAGACAGATGAAAAATTGACTAAGTCCAGAGGCGTTGATTGAAGCCAGTTCACTCAATGCACTCAATGCCTAACAAGTGCAGAAATATTGACTAAGTACTGAGGCGTTGAGTGAAACCAGATTACTCAATGCCTGAGGAAGCAGAAGAATGGCTAAGTCCAAAATTGTTTAGTGAATCTTGTTCACTCAACGCACTCAATACATGTGATGGAACTGAAGATTTGGCTACGTTCACAAATGCTGATGTCAGCCAAAGTCAACAAAAGTCAACGCAATTCTAATTTAGTGCGGGAAAGCTGGAAGCCACCGCTAATGGCTCTGGTGACCATCTGTATAATATATTTTGTACGAGGATGGCTTTATACCAGCAATTAAAGTCGGGACTGTCACGACCCGCATTTTCTCTGTATTCAAAAATACGTCAGAGTAGGGAAAATACGTGTCGCGATGCCACGCCGTGCAGGGGACAACTGCAGACGCTTAGGCAACCCTTCCGCACATTTACTTCATGTAAAGATTTATGAAATTAAGTTAAAAACAATGCATATAAGTTATTAGAGGAGACTAAGTGGTCATGTAGGATCGTGTTGTAAGCTCTTAGGAGATGAGATATTGGAGAAGTTCCTTGTCTAACTCACTGTTAGAAAGGCAGGAGGGGCACTGGATGTACCCATAATCTGGGGATCCACTAAAAACTGCTATGTCATCTGGGTGAATATCTTGAGAGCACTAGGAAGTAGATCACTTCACACAGCCTAAAATTATAAAAGTTAAAATACACACTAAAAAAATAGAAACCTATTAACCCCCCCCCCCACCTCTAGGTGGTTTAGCTACCATTACAAACAAAGACTTTCAAGTGGTATCAGAGGGAGGTTACTTAAGAAAGACTTAATAGTCTGAGTAGATCTCCAAGGGTGACAGTCAAAGTATACTTATGGGTTCAGGAGCTTAGTTCCATGAAGCTACACATCTGTAGAAAGTAATGCTTTGGAATTTGTAAGGAAAGGGTCACACTCTTCATGGAGGAATCTGACCCAAAGATCTTTGTCACTGTTAAAGAGAGAACTTTCATCCTTATGAAGCTCTCTGCTCGGGATGTAAATGTCAAGACACCTAAGACTTACTCAAAAATGACTAAGGATGAGGTCATTATTGCCTCCCTGGAGAAGAGGGCACAAAACATTATTGTTAGTGTCATTGATGACTCCACCTTTCAGAATTTGGTGCACTACAAGACCTCCAAAGAGATGTGAGACACTTTGGTAGTCTACATGGAGGTCACAGAAGAGGTCATAGATGACAGGAAGTCCATGCTCAATCAAGAGTATGAGGATTTCAGCCAGTTCAAGGAAGATAGCATAGCCAGCTGCTATAAAAGATTCTTTAGAACAGTTAATGAGCTAAGGACCTATGGTCGGGTCTTCATTAATTATGAGCTTAATGATAAGATCCTTAGGTCTCTAACTAGGGACTGGGACACCAAGATTTGTGTCATCAGGGAAGTGGCAAAGTTGTCAGATACTCCTCCATCAACTCTATTTGGGAAGTTGCTGTCTTAGGAAATACAACTGACTGCCAGGAAGGAGGAGGAGAAAAACAACAAGTCTTAGGCCAGAGAAAAGATTGTGGCCTTAAAAGCTGAAGCCACAAAAATGAGCAGGGGAAAGACTGCTTCTACACCAAGGAGGGCTGCTGCGTCTGACTCAAAAAGTTCAGAGACATGCACATCAGACTATCACATATCTGATGAGGATATTGCTGCCTTCTCTAGGCAGTTTATGAAGTTGATGAAGAAGAAGGGGTGGAGGAGCAGACACTCCTCCTCCACTCATCACCATGAGTACTACTACAAGGGAAAGAAGAAATTCTCTAAGGAGGACAGGTATGGTTCTAAACTTGGTAAACAGATTTCTACTAAAGTGGCTTGCTATTGCTACAACAAACTTGTGCATGTGATTGTTGACTGCCCAGTCAAAAGAAAGGAGGATGGTGATAAGAAACAGCACCACCAAAAGAGCAAGAAGGAGAAGTCCTTCATGGAAAAGAAGGAGAAGAGCTAGTCTGACTTTTCCTCATCAGAATCTGAAGATGAAGAAACCTACACTGGGTTGATGGCAATGTCTGAGAAAGAGTCCTGCCAGGACCATCCTGGCCCAGAAAAGGTACAATATTTATCCAGTTCTTATTCTGAGACTGATGTGAGACAAGTCCCTATTCTAGTGCTTCTTTATCAAGAGATGAAGATGGCTCAGAATCTGAGGAAGATGGCTCAGAATCATAGGAAGATATCGATCAATTGATTGATAAGTACGGTGAACCTCTACAGGCCTTAAAAAGAAGTAAGTTGTTGGCTAAAAATTAGGCTCAGGAGATTGCATCTCTGTCGCTTGCTGCTTCCCAGCATTCTGAATCAACAATCTTGTTGGAACAAAAAATCATGAAAGTTAACCAGCTGAATAACATCACTATCATGTAAATATGCACTATAAAATACATGGACAGTCTTATTAGAGATCTGGAGGAGAAACTATAGAGAAAAAAGGGGATTGTGGCTAGTTTATCTAAACCCAATTCAGTTTTGCTCATTATTGACTCCTCCTCTCAGAGAAATAAGAAGGGTTTAGGTTTTAAGAGAAACACAAGAGTTGTAACTTTCAAAGGAAAGGAAAAAACTCCAGTTCAGCCACCCATTGCCTTTGAAAGGGTAATACTCCCTTGTAATAGTTATGACCAGGCTCTATGCATGGTCACTGGAAGAATGGGAATTCTTCCTGGAAGAATAATAGTGTACCTTCCAATGGAAGGAAAAGAGGAATGGTGATGAGTACCTTAAAGGAAACCCATGAAGAAATATAAATGGCCCATCATGGACCATTTTTATTTGGTGCTCCAGCCCCCACTATAAAGAATAGGACTGCAACCAAGTCTCCAATCCATTCACCAAAAAGTATGACCAAGGGTCAGTCTTTCAGCAAGCCTGATTTGGCTGTTTCTGATGCTATCAAGAGCATGTCTTCTGCAAAGAAGACCGCTGCTAATGTCATTCAGAGCAGGACAAATAAGTCTACTAGAAGTCTAACCTTCAGCCAGATCCTAGCTGAAAGGAACCCGAGGAAGTCTGTTGTTATTCCTTCTGGACAGAAAGATGCTGTCAGCACAACTAGCAGACCAGCTCAAAAAATAAGGTACAACATTCATGAGTGTTGGTGCTATGCCAAAGTGGGCCACTATGCCATTGATTGCAGGCATAATCCTAGTGTGGACAGAGCTAAAGTCAGTCTACCAGTTGGAAAAACTACTGGTGGACATGTTCATTTTCAGACTGACTTGCACCAAGGACCCTATAAATATTGTGGTCCTAAGGTAAAGTAAATATATTTTGCATGTTAGTCCAAGTACCCATACACCTATATGATACTTGGACAGTGGTTGTTCCAGGCATATAACTAGATCAAGTAGTTATCTGAAGGTGTATACTCCAGTGAAGGATGGATGCAAAGTTATCATTGGAGGTTCAGACAGAGGAGTCACTAGAGGATATGGTAAGATAACTAATGGTCTAGTCATTATCACAAAAGTGGCTTATGTGGAATGTTTGCAACATAACCTAATAAGCATAAGCCAGTTATGTGATCTAGGCTATGTCACCTCATTCCACAAGGATAAGTGCTAGATTAAGAAGAGAAGTGACCAAGAGGTCATCTTGACAGGCACTAGGAGTGGGAACATCTATTGTTTGAATTTTCTATTCTTAGATATAGACTACCCAGTATGCTAGTTACAGATGAGAAAGCCTCATACTATGTCAAGTGGCACAAGAGGCCAGCTCATCTGAATTATAAAACTATAGGCAAGCTCTTTTGTGAAGAGCTAGTTATGAATGGTCCTAAGATGAAGTGCACTAAGGAGGGTATCTGGTCTCTATGCTAAAAGGGCAAATAGACCAAGACCTCCTTCAAGGGCATTGGGACCAAAGACTTAGTGAGATGCTTATACCTCCTGCATATGGACTTGTTTGGTCCTATACCAGTTTATAGTCTAGGTACAAAAGTCTACACCCTTATGGTTATTGATGACTTTTCCAGATTTGCTTGAGTTTTCTTTCTTAGGAAGAAGTATGAAACCCCTGATGTCTTCAAGACATTTGTCAAGCAAATTCACAATGAATTTAACAGTACTGTGGTAAAAATCAAAAGTGATCATGGGATTGAATTTTAGTCTGAATGCATGAGTTTTGTGAAGAGCAAGAGATTCACTAAAAATTCTCCTCTCCTAGAACACCCAGCAAAATGAGATTGCTGAGAGAATGAATAGAACTCACATAGAGATTGGAAGGAAATATTTGAGTGACACATCTCTCCCTGAATACTTTTGGGTTGAGGAAGTTAATACTACATGTCATGTCCTTAACAGGGCTTCTATCACCAAGAGCTACAAGAAAACTCCATATAAGATCTTGAAGGGCAGAAAACCAAACCTAAGCTATTTCAGGATCTTTGGTAGTAAGTGTTATGTGCTAAACAATGGAAAGTCCTTTGTAATTAAGTTTGTTGCAAAGTCTTTTGAAGGATTTTTGTTCGGTATAACAATCATAGCAAGGCCTATATGATGTACAACTTGAAAAATAAAGGTGCAGAAGAGTTTATTCATGTAGTTTTTGATGATTCTATAATGATTAACAATGAGCTTCCAAGTTCCTCTTCTAGTCCTGCTTTTACTGAACTGTTGATGGATAAGCTAACTATCAAAGAGGCTACTCCATCTGTTCAAGATGAATCTGACAGAGTGTGCATTCCAGAGGAAGCACGAGGCACACCGGTTGTGGATGATGATCAACCAAGTGAAGACAATGAAGATCAGGAAACTAAATCAAGATTGCCTCCAGCAGTCAGGGATCTAAGGGATCATCCAATACACCAGATCATTGGTGATGCCAGGAAGGGAGTAGTGACAAGGAGTAAAAGTCCGAATATAGCTTTGTATTCTAGTTTCCTGTCACAGGTTGAGCCCAAGAGATTTGAAGAGACCAACACAGATCTATTTTGGATTGTAGCTATGCAAGAGAAACTGAGCAACTTTAAGATGTGTAAGGTCTGGAAGCTGGTTCCCAGACCACAAGGACATAATATTATTGGAGTCGAGTGGATCTACAAGAACAAACTTGATAAAAATGGAATTATAATTAAGAACAAGGGTAGACTGGTTGCTAAAGGATACATGCAAGAAAAAAGTATTGATTTTGATCAAACCTTTGCCGCAGTAAAAAGATTGGAAGCCATCAGAATTTTCCTTGCATATGGTGCATACCAAGGATTCAAAGTATACCAGATGGATATGAAATCAGCCTTTCAGGATGGTGACTTAAAGGAAGAGGTTTATGTTAAACAGTCTCCAGGTTTTGTTGTTCCTAACTCACCTTATTCTATTTATAGACATAGAAATGCTCTATATGGGCTGAAGCAATTTCCTAGAGCTTGGTATGAGATATTTTCCAAATTCCTCGTTGAGAATAAATTCTCAAGGAGGAAGATAGACAAGACCTGATTCCTAGGGGAATCTAAGGGCAAGATCATCCTAGTCCAGATTTATGTTGTTGACCTAATCTTTGGATCTACTGATGACAACCTTTGCATGAAGTTTGTTAAACTTATGTAAGGGAAGTTTGAGATGAGTAGTGTGGGTGAGCTCAAGTTCTTCTTAGGCCTCCAAGTAAGATAGATTGATGATAGCTTGTCCATATCCCAGTCTAAGTTCACCAGGGAGCTGATCAAGAAGTTTGGTTTGGAGAATGCCACCACCATGAGAACTCCCATGGGGTCATTTATGCTTATAGACAGATGAGGTAGGGAAACCTGTTAATGAAACTTTGTATAAAGGGATAATTGGCTACCTCTTATACCTAACTACAAGTAAGCCAGACATCATGTATTCCACGTGTTTATGCTACGTATTAGGTCTGCCCTAAAGAATCTCACTACTCTGCTACTAAGAGAATTTTGAGGCATCTTAAGGGCATGCCTGATCTCGGGGTACAGTACCTTAGAAATGCGGATTTTTATCTAACAGGCTATTCAGATACAGATTTTGCAGGCTGCAAAGAGGACAGTAAAAGCACTTCAGGCACCTATCAGTTCTTGGGAGGAAGATTCGTGTCCTGGAGTAGCAAACATGTGTTGCAATTCCAACATCAAAATTAGAGTATATTTCTATGGGGAGCTGTTGTGGACAGCTGCTGTGGATCCAGCATCAGCTCCAGGACTACAACCTGCAGATAAGTAGATGTCCTTTATTTTGTGATTCTACTAGCGCCATATCAATTGCTAGGAATTATGTCTCACACAGTAGGATTAAGCATATTGATATAAGGTATCACTTTATAAAAGAGCATGTGGAATGTGAATATATCAGCCTTGAGTTTGTCCCTATAGACAAGCAAGTGGCTGATATCTTCAATAAGCCACTAGATGAAGTAAAGTTAAACATCTTAAAATTTGATTTTGGTATGTTAAACTTGGTATAGCTTCAGTTGCTCCTTATATTGTATTTTTTGCAGGTCGTACTACCCCTTGCGAATGGAAAAGACCTTCAGAGGTTTCAAGATGTTCAAGTGGATAAAGTGCTATCATGACTGGATGCTCTTGTTGAGGGGGAGCAAGTCCAGCACTTGAAGGAACAAATTCTACTTCCTACAGAGAAGGCACAAGCAGTTGATTATCTACAATCAGATAGGGGGAGAAGATGTTCATAATCAGATATGGTCAACGCCTCCCTAACTATTCTACAGAAGTCAAAATGGGGGAGAAGGAAGTGATCTAGCCAATAAAGGATGTAATCAAGGATATGAGAAGGATGTGATCAAGGAAATGATCAAGGCTTTGCAACAAAATAGGGGGAGCAGCAAGTGATGATGATCACCTTAGAATCTGTTGTTGGCAAGGACAATCTATTGTTGCATTTGTTGTGTGTATCATTGACTAAACGTTTTGATGAAAGATTTTGACTTCTTCAAATAGGGGGAGATTGTTGGGTCCATTGATCCCAATGTCCCAGATTTGTAAGAAGTCAAATAAGTCAATGGTGTACACATAGTTGTATTTAATGTATTTTCAAGAGCATTCATGCAGGTTGCCCTTTGTCACATTGATTGGACAGGTGGTTCAACTGGCAATGATAGGTGGACACAAAAAAGCTAGCTGGATAGGAATAAATTTGTCTAAGTCCATAGACATTGAGTGAAGCAAGCTCACTCAATGCCAGTTGTCAAGGAAGAATACTGACAAAGACAGAAAAGCGGCTAAGTCCACAAATATTGAGTGAAGCCAGTTCACTCAATGCTAGACAATAAAAGTGTTGAGTAAAGACATGACCGTCACAGCCCATTAGGTTGCAAAGACAGTATTGCTTATATGTCTACAAGTATTGAGTGAAGACACTTAACTCAATGCCATATATCAAAAAGCGGCGTGTTTAGCAGAGTTTGTCAAAGGTTAAGTAGTGGCAAGTAGAAAATCAACTAAGTCCAAAAGCGTCGAGTGAACATAGCTCTCGACTCCTGAAGAAGGAAGCGTTGAATCAAGTTGCTTTAATCAAAGCCAGAGAAAGTGAAGAAATTGGCTAAGTCCAGAAGCATCGAGTGAACACAGCACTCTATGCCTGAATGAGCAAGCATTGAATCAAGCTGCTTCAGTCAATGCCAGAGAATGTGAAGAAATCGGCTGAGTCTAGAAGCATTGAGTGAAGCCAGTTCACTCAACGCCTAATAAAGAAGACATGCAAAGGTAGAAAGCGTTGAGTGAGGCTAGCTCACTCAATGTCTACAGACAGATGAAGAATTGACTAAGTCGAAAGGCATTGAGTGAAGCCAGTTCACTCAACGCACTCAACGCCTAAAATGTGCAGAAAGATTTACTAAGTACTGAGGCGTTGAGTGAAGCCAGTTCACTCAACGCCCTCAATGCTTGAGGAAGCAGAAGAATGGCTAAGTCAAGAATCATTGAGTGAAGCGTGTTCACTCAACGCACTCAATGCCTGGGATGGAACTGAAGATTTGGCTAAGTACACAGATACTGACGTCAGCCAAAGTTAACAAAAGTCAATGCAATTGAAATTCAGTGTGGGAAAGTAGGAATCCACTACTAATGGTTCCAGCGACCAGTGGTGGTTAAAACTCGCGGCGCCCCGCGGGTTTATTGTTGGAAAAGCGGTTGATTTTATTTTGCTTTGGAACGACGGGGCACACAAATTTATTATTTGGATATAAAAGAGGGTGAAACTGAATTTTAAGGAAAAGGAGGCAAGTGCGCCTATCGCGTGTAGTACAGGATATTCCGGTGAGGAATATCAGGGTCGTATTGTTCTCAGAGACGAGTTGATTATTTTTACTCTTCCCTGGAGGAAACTATTATTTTACAAAAAATAACTTGTCGGGTTATTATTTATATATATAAAAATAGAAAATAAACATTAAAAAGGAGCCGATGAAGAATTAGCGCAATGGTATCAAAATGAATTTGAACCAAAATAAACTTTTATTAAATAGAGATCCTAAATTTCAAATTAATTACGGCGGAGACTTGGCCGTGGAGGTTCCACAAAAATGAGCTCACCTATCTCTAGGACTATCACTCACCTGAACATTAAGACTATTCGATCGGGCTCTCGTCCGACGAAGGATTCCACTTAATGCCCGCATTACACTAAGAACCCCGCTATTGGGTGGGGAACACAATCCGGTAGAGTTGTGCGCTCGTCCCTCGAGGGTTAGTGTGGAACTCCCTTTACTCAGGGGTGATCGGTCCATACGTACGGCCTCTCAGCTAGCTAGCGTATGGACAACGAAAATTGAGGCCACACATCGATATGTGGTTCTACGCGTCGTAAACCCGGGGCAAACCTTAAGTAATTTAATTAACGAGAAAACGAGGACCTTTAATTATTTAAAGAGATTTTATCTGTCCCGATGCTCTTCGATACTGAGGGCTAAGAGCGGTTATCCACTCATCGTAATGGGGACGGCTTGCAAAACGAAATGCAGAATTGAAAGTGCGAGAGCTACTCAAATGAGTAGGCGGGAAATGAAAGCAGTAAAGGAAAGCGATAAAATGTAAGTCCTACTCAAACGAGTAGGCGGGAAATGAAAGTAGTAAAATTGCGAGTCTTTCTCAAACGAGTAGGCGGGAAATGAAAGCTGTAAAATTGCGAGTCCTACTCAAATGAGTATGCAGGAAATGAAAGCGATAAAATGACAAGTCCTACTCAAACGAGTAGGGGGGAAATGAAAGCGATAAAATGACAAGTCCTACTCAAACGAGTAGGAGGGAAATGACCAGTCCTACTCAAACGAGTAGGCGGGAAATTAAAGCTGAAAATACAAGTCCAACTCAAACGAGTAGGCGGGAAAACGCGAGCCCTACTCAAACGAGTAGGCGGGAAATTAAAGCTAGTCCTACTCAAATGAGTATGAGGAAATAGATGCATACATGCACACACTCTACATAAAATAAAGGCTAACTCATACACTCACCCACACAAGCGAAAACAAGAAACACAAAGTGACTAAAAAATTAAAATAACTAAATTTCTACCGTTAGATTATGCTAGAAATGCATAAAAAGAAGAAATTAAAATTAAAGAAGCAAAAGTTTTGAAATTTAAAAGCAAAAATCAAAGTACTCGAAAAATAAAAATGATGACCTATTCATTCTTATAGATTTGTGAAAGTACTTAAAAAGTGGAAGAAAGAGTAAAAAATCGAAAAGTTTTACAAAAATAAAAATAAAACGACAAAGTAAAAAAAATCAAAACCACTTTTATAACCATTTTTATAAATCTATAAGAATGAACACAAAGAAAGTTCTTAAACAAAACAAAAAAAAAACCAAAGGGCAAATGAAAAGAAAAGCTAATACAAGGCTAAGTAACAAAAAAATGAACACATAACATAACTTTTACTCCCATACACACACACACACAGAAAAATAAATAAAGAAAAACAAAATACAAATAAGATCGCTTAAGGAAGGGCACATAGATGAAGTTCATAACGACATAAGGAAGAAAAAGGTACAAATTTTATTAAGATGAAAAGTTGATTACAAAAGCTAAAACAAACAAAAAGTGGGGGGGGGGGATATCCCTACATAGCATGGAAATCAAATAAGCAGCACAACCCTTAAGCAAAATGATTCAAAAAATGAACCCTTGGCTCTTACATCAAGTTTCTATTTATAGGCCAAAATTTTGTGTTACACGCCCTAGGTCACAGCTGTGTAGTGGGGGCGTGTAGCTACTGTTATTGATGTTTGACTTTTAGGGTTGTACACATGGAAGTCACGAGTGTGACCCTGCTGTCACGGCTATGTAGGGGGTGTGTCTGGGACGTTTATTTGGGGAAGGCGTCGTGTCAATTTATCACCGGCGCTGTCTTATTTGGGACAGGTGGATTTGTCACAGGCGTGTCGCTGACTTGGCACGGGCGTGTCAGTGGGTTCGACGATCGATGAATGCTGAACGTCGAGCTGGCAGCGTTGAGTGGCGATGGTGTTCAGTGGAGATGGCGTCGAGTGGCTGGATGGCGTCGAGTGGTTTGCGTTGAGTGGATGGCTGGCATCGAGTGGTTGGCATTGAGTTGAGCTCGACGTGTTGAACACGTGTGTGTCGGGCAGTTAGACAAATGTCGAACGCCGATCATCGAGTTGGCGACAACATTCTGTAGGGATCAAGTAACATGCGCATGCCACGGGCATGACCGAGAAGTACACAATCGTGTACTATGAATTTTTGACAGTTTCTACAAAAATTTTGGAAAACAAAATAAAGTTAATTTAGAAGATATATACAAAAAAAGGAAGAATTTTATTAAAGAAAAATGACTAAAAAACACAAAAATAAACAAAAATGACTTAAATAAACTACATAAAAATACATATATTTACAACTTATCTGCCAAATGTATAATATATTCTATACAAGGAAGGCTTTATACTAGTAATTAAAGTCGGGCCTACACGTCATATAGTCATTAATCGGCGGAAGATAAAGGAAGAAAATCGGGAGATGGAATCACGAACTTTTAGTGTTTTTCTTTTTGAAAGGCGGAAGATTGTCATTGTCTTCCTCACCATTATTGCTGAGACAAGAAGCAAAAAAGCTCAAATCGATCGACCCAAAAGTTCTTCTAGTTAGCTATTGTTGTACTCATCATCAACAGCAAGAAAGAAAGAGAAGCAAGGCTAACCCTAGCTGTGGCCACTTCACAATCCAAGCTGAGCAATTTCTGAAGATAATTTTTGGAGCTGTGAAGAAGAAATCTAGTCTGATTTTTCTCAATATAGAAGGAGTAAGACATAGAGATAATTTCTCTGGTGTCAAATTAACACCAACTCTTTGTATCTCTATAAGATCCTATTAGATCTAAGTTGTAAGCATATATTATAAAGACTGAGTTTGTAGGATCTATTATAGATCTGAGTGGTAGGGTTTTGGCCTGAGTTGTAGGATCCTCTAGATCTGAGTTGTAGGGTTGTCCTCCCAGCCTGAGTGGTAGGGCCTTTTTGCCTAAGGTAGGTGGTTTTCGGACCACTGAGTTGTAGGGCTCTGTGCTCGAGTTATAAGCCTTGGAGGAGACTGAGTGGTCATGCGGTACCGTATTGTAAGCTCTTAGGAGTTGAGGTATTAGAGTAGTGCCTTGTCTAACACACTGTTAGAAAGGCGAGAGGGATAGTGGATGTAACCATAATTTGTGGAACCACTATAAAGTGTTGTGTCATCTGGGTGAATATATTGAAAGCACTAGGAAGTAGATCACCTCTCACAACCTAAAATTTTAAATGTTAAAAGACACACTAAAAACATAGAAACCAATTCACCCCCCTCCCTCTAGGTGGTTTAGCTACACTTGCAAACAAAGACTTTCGATTTGGTTACATCGAGGAAGGATGGGGCGAACTAGGCTCACATTTTTGTGATACCGTCGGTATCAGGTGGCGGACAGTAAAAACTATGCGAAACTAGTGCGGAAATTTTCATCCATTGGATGAGAAAATTCAAAGATTTGAGAAAAAGTTAGAAACTTCGTGAAGGTTTTGAAAGCTCAAGATCTTAAGAAATACTAATAATCCCTCAAAATTCACAAAAACAATTTCACTACTATTCTTTTAAGTTCTGTGAAAGCATTGCTTAGTGGTCATCCTTCAAAGAGTTCATCTTCAACCACTGCTCAAGTCAACTTCTCAAGCTAGCTATTCCAAGAAGAAATTTCAAATGTTGTTCAAGATTAGGAAGAAGAGGCCTGCTATGTGTGCTTCTATTTGAAGACTCAAGTTTTTTAGTGTTGAGTCTAAATCTCTATAATCTCTTACTGTGTAGGAGCCTTGAACGATCTGAGTGTAGGATTCCTTTGTGAATTTGAGTTGTAGGATCAAGTTTCAGATCTGAGTTGTAGGGCCTATTGAGCATTATTTTATAAGGCTTGTGATAAGCCTGAGTTGTAAGACCTGGTAGCCTGAGTTTGTAAGGCTTGCGGAAAGCCTGAGTTGTAGGATCTGGTTGTAGATATGAGGTGCATGACCTTTGTGGAGATCTAGGGTAGAAAACCTTTGTTATTGAGTTTGTAAGATCTAAGGATCTGAGAAGTAAATTTTGGAGGAGTTTTGGCCTAAGCTAGCTCACTGCTAGATAGGTGTAGGGGTAAGTGGATGTACCCATTCTTGTGGAACAATATAAATCCTGGTCTGTTGTGTTGTGTGTGAGATTGTTTTGTGATCTGTTCTCTCATTGTGATCTAAGTAAAGTAACTCTGAGAAATCTGGAAATCAATAAATCACATATTCACCCCCATATAGGTGAGTACCAACCCTTATATTTTAAGTGGTATCAAAGCAAGGTTGTGCATTAAGGCTTAATAGCTTATAAAGATCCTTAAAGGGTTGAAAGATTTATAGCACAATGGGCTCTGGAGAAAGTTACAAAGAACTAAGCTCCATGAAACTTCCTATATGTATGAAAAATAATTTTGGAATCTAGAAGCAAAGGGTTAAATTTTTTATGGAGGCTTCAGATCGCGAAATTTTTGTCAATATTGAGGAAGGACCCTATGCCCACATGAATATCTCAGCAATAGATGCAAACCTAAAAGTTCCCAATAAGCTTTTAGAGATGAACAAAGATGAAGTCATCTTGGTCATTATGGATAAGAGAGACAAGAACATCATTGTCAGTGAATTGATGATTCAACATTCCAGAACTTGATTCGCTACAAAACTATCAAGAAGATGTGGGGCACATTAATTGTTTACATGAAAGGAATAGAAGAGCTCAGGGATGACAAAAACTCCCTCCTCAATCAGGAGTATGAAGCCTTCAAACAAGAGAAGAAAGATAGCATTTCTGATTGTTATGAGAAGTTCATCAGGATAGTAAATGACCTGAGAAACTATGCAAGAACATTTTCCAATAATGAACTGAATGACAAGTTCCTAAGATCCCTGCATAAGGAATGATATGTAAAAATTGTTCCCATCAGGGAGATGGGAAATCTGGGGAATATTGAACCCTAAAATTTGTTTGGTATATTATTGTCCAATGAGATTCATCTGAATACAAGAAATAATGAATAAGGGAAAAGTAAGGAAAGGTGCATAGCCCTGAATGCTGATAGCTTTAATAAAGGCAAGGAGAAAGCCTCAGCTTTCCCAAGCAAAGTAAAAGTTTTAGAAGAATCTGAACCAAACACTTCTGAGGAAGAGATGTTTGTTGGAGAGTTGGCCTTGTTCACAATGCAGTTCAAGAAGTTGATGAGAAGGAGGAAGCATTGTAAAAATTCCAAACCCTCCTCTTCAAACTCCAAAAGGCACAATCAAACCTCTAATAAATTCAGAAAGGACCCAAGAGGGATAGATATGGTTCTAAATATAACAAATAACTTAATACTGACATTGAATGTTATTGTTGAAACAGGACTGTGCATATTAGTTGACTGCCCAGCAAAGAGAAAAGAGAAGAAAGGAAATAATAAAGACAAACACCAAAAAGGATGAGATTTTAAAATAGCCTCTTGACCAAGAAGGAAAGAACCTTGAGTGATAGTGACACCTACTCTTCTGAATTTGAAGAGGAAGAAGCCTATTTAGGGTTGACTTCATTATCTGTAGATGCGACACCTACTGCCACTGAAATAGGCCTCAGGGCTCCACCGTCATCTTTTGATAGTGATGATGAAGAAGGGGAAGAGCGATTTGGATTGTTGGCTTAGGATGACGAAGAAGATCAGGATGACTCTCTTCCTGATAAGTTATAATCTAAAACTATCGTGTGTCAGATTCAGATTATGAAACTATTATTGGGTCATAGCCCACCTCATCTTCTGAAAATGAGGAGGACTCTGAACCAGAGGACTCTTATGATGAAATTATGGAGAAGTATGGGCTCTCCAAGAAGTCTTAGGAAAAAGCTGGAAGCTTGCAAAAACGCAAGCTGAAGTACTTGAACTCCTCAAACCTTTGAAGGGTCCGCTTGAGGAGAAGATGGATCAGATCAATCAAATGGCCTTAAAAAACATTGAGATCAAAGGGATTATTGATGAGAATGCTGAGCTTCACATTCAAAAGGAAAGAATCATCAAGAAGCTTGACAATGATCTCAAGGAAAGGGAACTGGTGGCAAAATACTCTAAACCTCAGACTATTCTCCGTATAATAGACACCCTCTCTGCACCAAACAAAAATGGTGTAGGATTCAAGTAGAGGAATAGGAGTAGAACCAAGGTCAAAGGAAAGGCACTCATGTAATCTATAAATTTCAAAAGGTTCTCTTACCCACAAATGACAATGACCTAGAAAGTGCCTATGAATATCAAAAAATTGGATGTTCTACCTTTTTTGCCACCGCTGCCAGGGACCTTCGCCATCCCCGACCGCCTCATCCACCACGTCCACCAGCGCCTTTGGGGACCTTGCCCGGGCCGTCTGAACATACCGGTGGGGGCACTCTCATCATTTTGGCAAAACTAATGATTTAGGTGATTAAAATGGAGCAATGCCATTCGCCTTCATAAATCACTCCCCGATGCAATTACCACCATGACCCTAAAAGAAATTATAAATAGGCCCCTAGGGCTTCATTTGAAGAGAAGAAACTCCAAACGCAAGAGAGATCTTTGATGTTTTCTTGCGAGATCATGAACTTAAGACGATTCTTCACTCAGGAATTATATATGCTCTCCTCCTTGTGCTTAGGCTCTAGTATGGCCCAAGTCACATCAATCACCTCCACAAGAGTGCTACCATCAAGGATCCACATAAATGAGAGTGCTCCCACCAGAACCTCCATGGACTTGGATAATTTTCCAGCCAGAATACATCCACCCAGGTTCCACGAGCTCAGCAATTTTCCAAAGCTGAAGCGCTTCCATTGAGGCTTTGAGGACTTAGTCATTTTACCTCATTTTCTGCACTTATAATAGAGTAGTGGTATGTCTACCTCCGTGAGCAAATCAAACTCTACAAAAAATCCGAGAAGCTAGTGGATTTTGGCTCGGCATAGTTCAAGTCGCATGGTTTTTCTCCATTTCTGGGTTTTTCGTGTAAAAAACACCCCTTTTCAATTAATACGGTCCATTTTGATTATTTTTGTGTCTACTCTGATTTTGAGCTAAAGCGGTCTGATTTATTCAGAGAAGGGAAAGATCGGGAGACCCACAACTATTTGGCACCGTCTATGGGAAAGTGTTTCCAGACTCTGCAACTTTTGGAAGCAGTGCTTGTCACACACAAGCACCTCAAACCCGTAACAATTCAAAAGGAGGCCCATCGCTTGACCCGTACATCAGTCCCCGTGAAACACCATAAGGTAAGGGCATGATCCTAAGAATGGAGGTAAAGAAGATTGGCAGGCCCCCTTGTTGGAACCGTTGGGTCACATTCCCTATGTTTGAGAATATCGAATCTCAGGCTATATTTGATCACGTCTTTGTTGATAGAGTGTGTAGGTTGATGGGTTCAAACAAATAAAAGAAGCCTCCTATGGATGCTAATGCCGAGCGATAGAAGTTACCGTCGGGCGGTAGCCATGAATTAATTGGACAGAGCTCTCGGGAACCTACTGCTCTGCACTAGTTC
Organism: Platanthera guangdongensis; assembly: GCA_039583875.1. NCBI lineage: Eukaryota > Viridiplantae > Streptophyta > Magnoliopsida > Asparagales > Orchidaceae > Platanthera > Platanthera guangdongensis. The sequence continues at coordinate 140,952,153 of CM077148.1, forward strand.
TACCGTCAGCGCTAGCTCGATGAATTAATTGCACAAAGCTCTCGGGATCCTACCGCGCAGGCGCTATAATGGTACCGTACCACAGTAACCCAATAAATGCCTTGAGGCATTGAGAACATTGAGACAACACTACCGCTAAGCTCTAGCATCGTATCACGTCACGGTAGTCCACTCAATGCTTCAACGCATTGAGTGCGTAGAGACAGGCCTATGGTTGGGCACTAGCTTGGTATCACGACGCGGTAGTCCACTCAACCCTTCAAAGCATTAAGTGCGTTGAGATGGGACTACCTCCGGGCGCTATCCTCTTACCGCTCCGCGTTAGCATTGAAAAGAGGAAATATTTGTTTTGAATATTTTTGCTAATGTGGAGGACAGCTGGCACATCAAGCACGCGAACCTACCGCCCGACGCTAGTATTACCATGAATGGTAGCCTATTTTCATGAACACATATATAAAGCTGCATCAATTTCTATGCCCATGACCTAAGACAAAAAAGGATAAGTTTGTGCACTCCAGCGTTCGTCCGCCTCTTTGCGTTCTGTGCCGATCATTTTTGTCGAAGAAATATAAAGTCGTCTCCATCTCGTTAGCACACGAAGAACTCCGGCGATCGAAGATCTACATCGACTGCAAAGAGCCGACCGGTTGCTACCATACAAAGATCTCAAGCATTGACCGCGGATCACTTGACAGAAAGATCATCTAGAGGGAGAACTTAATCTTTTAGAGTCTTTAAATCATTACTTTCGAAATCTTTTATTTTTCTTAATCTTGTGGTGAGGAAAATCGACCGGTGAGGGTCATCAGATTCCGGGTAGGATTCTGTGGAAAATCATCCCGGGGTAGAGACGTCTAGATCGGTGGATCTAGAGGGGCTCTAAGTCCCTTCCCTGTATGGAGGTGAAGAGCCGGTTCGAAGTCCTTTCTCGGAGGAAAAGTGAGAGAGCCAACCGGTCCGTGGAGCAGGTCGGTGTAAAAAAGAAAAGAGTTCTTCTTTCTCATCGCCTTCGATCTTCGGCGTCACGGGGATCACAATTTTGTGATTGTCTAAACATTGGTTATTTTTAATTCTTGCAATGGCGTTACATTTCTTCAACTATTTCATCTCGATTGTGTGCTGAGATTATTTGTTGTTGTTCTTTTGTGAGGTATGCAAACGAATCTGCACAGGAAAATGACTTCACAGACTTACCATCGCACGTTAGCTACCTAATGCCCCGCGGTAGCTTCTAGAACTTGATTTTTGGGGCCAAATAATTTAAATTTATAGTAAACACTCCAAATATTATTCACCGCCACTAAGGTTGTCCACGAGATCCAACAAGTGGTATTTGTAGGATCGAGCGCATACCCAACTGTTCCAAAAGCCCGGACTTTTGGAAGGGTGGTACTTAATTTCTTAAATAAGTAGCAGAGCGCCACAGATAAAGTGAAGGAATGTCGGACAAAACAATCCCCCTCCCCCGACATATACCACATGGCCCATATGGCTCATAAGTGGGGTTACCACATGTCCACGGTTGCCTGACATGCCAGACCCACATAGGTAGAAGGAAAAAATCAGGATTTAATAGCAGCCCCCCCCCCCCCGGTCTTGAACCCGTCACCAACTCTAATACCAAATGTACGATCAAGTACATACCTAACTATTCCAAAAGCCCGGACTGTTGGAAAGGGTGCTACTTAATTTCTTAAAAAAGTAGCAGAGCGCCACGGATAAAGTGAAGGAACGTCGGACCCAACAGTATCATAGGCATGTTTTTCCAAATACGGTTTCACCACCTGTAAAAATGGTCAACCTCGATCTCGAATCAATTAGTGGGGATGGATTGTTGTACACTGAAAAATCATTAGCTCTGCCACTATTTATGGGTAAACACTATGAAGGGTGGAAAGAGTTAATGAAAAAATTTCTTATAAGTCTAGACATAAAGGTGTGGAACATGACATGTATGAAGCCACCAAGTAACCTAACCAAGCATGAGTGTCACACAAATGTGAAAGCTATGAATAGTTTATTCTGTGGGCTTGGTGTAGAAATTTTGGAACTCATTCACGATTTTCCCAGTGCCTATGACATATGGATATTTCTTCAGTCTACTGATGAATTGTAAATATACCTAATTTTATGTACATTACTTAAGTCGTTTTATTTATTTTTTGTCATTTCTACTTGTTTTTATTCAATAAAATGCTCCTATTTTTGTAAATATTATACTAACTTGCTTTATTTTATTTGTCAGAAAAAAAAGTCAAAATCTGCAAAAATGACATGTCACGCCCGTGACATATTGGTCACGCCCGTGACCAGGACGTGACAGCTCAAAATCCCGAAAAGAGGCCAATTTTGAAGAGGAAAGCCCGACACGCCCGTGTTCCATAATCCGACATGCCCGTGTCACTCCGACACGGGGCGTGACCCAGCCGTGTCCATCCCGCTTGATGATTTCAACTCAACTTTCGTCGACCCATGAGGGCCACGCCCGTGTCTGATGTGCGACAGGCCCGTGGCAGCCCGACACGCCCCGTGCCAGCCAGGTCAATGTTTCGCGCTCAACGTTCGTCGAACCCAAGAGGGCCATGCCCATGTCCGATGTGCGCCACGCCCGTGTCCGCCCGACAAACTGCCGCCGGTGAATCCCGAAGTCAACATCGCCTTAAAGCGCCGAATGACACGCCCACCGTCACGCCCGTGACTTGGGGCGTGACCGCCGCGTTTTCGGCCGGAAAGTCAAATCGCCGTCAAATCCGTCAGGTCGTCGAATCCCGCGGTAAAATAGTGCTGACACGCCCCCCGACACGCCCGTGTCGGCGGGCGTGTACTTGGAAATTTTTGCCTATAAAAAGGCAGCTGTTGTATGAGTTCAGGGTTCCAAAAATCCGAACCATTTTGATGTATAAGGGCTGCCGTTAGAGCTGCTTTAGTGCTATGTAAGGATTCTCTTTCCCCCTTTTTGAATTTAGTTTGTTTAAGCTCCTGTAATCAACTTATTTTATTAATAAAATAGATATTTTTCTCATCCTCACATGCTCTGAATTTTCTCTAAAGGCCTCCTTTACTTCAATCTTATACACTTTCATGTTTTAAAACGCAAATGTTCTCATTTTCTTTCCAAATATAACAAAACTTATAGCCGTTATTATGGCCGTTTTCATTCTCTAACTCTTTAAATTTGGTTAGACTTAGGATTTTCATGCTTCAAAATGCGCTTTTATGAACTTGTAAAACATTAAAAAAGGTAGTTTTCATTCCTCTTAACTTCTTTTACTTTGTTTTAGCTATAAAACTACTGCTTCTTTTTAGCTTACTCTCTCTTTTTAAACCATTTTACAAGGCTATAATAATATATAAATTGTCATTTTTATTTTTCATAAACTTGCATTTTAAGTACTCACAAAAAATATCTTCGCTCAAACAATTTTTATTTTCACTTTTTAAGCATTTCTATCAAAATCTAACGGTAAAAATGTAAACGTTTTAATTTTTCGGGCACTTGCCCTTCTCACTTTAATTTGAAAACTTTTTGCTCAAACAATTTTTATTTTGCCTTTTTATGCATTTCTACTGCATTCCAGCGGTAGAAATGCAGTCATTTTAATTTTTCGATAACTTTGATTTTTGCAATTATTTTAGCACGAGTATGTGCGTGTATGAGATATTTTTCAGCTCCTAAGTTAAATTATGCAAGTGTGTGTGTGTGTGTTTATTTATGTCGAGTGCGTGAGTAGTTACTTTCAAGTAGAGTGCGTGTGTTGTTTTTATTTTTCCGCCTACTCACTTGAGTTAATTGGCTGGATTTTATTCAAGTAGAGTGCGTGTGTAATTTTTATTTTTCCGCCTACTCATTTGAGTTAATTGGCTGGATTTGATTCAAGCAAGTGTTTGTAGTTTTTATTTTTCCGCCTACTCACTTGAGTTAAATGTCCGGTCTGTATTTTCAGTCCTACTCGTTTGAGTAGGACTTGTAATTTTCATTCTTTATTTTTCCGCCTACTCACTTGAGTTAAATGGCTGGATTTGATTTTCCGCCTACTCGCTAGGAGTTAAATGGTCGGACTGTATTTTGATGTAAATATTTAAGAAATCCCTGTAATCGCATTTATTTTCTCCTACTCGTTTGAGTAGGACTCGCTTTCATTTCAGTCCTACTCGTTTGAGTAGGACTTGCACTTTTCAGCTTTTATTTCCCGCCCCCACTCGTTTGAGTGGGACTTGCAAATTTCAATTATGCACTTTTTAGCTTTTATTTCCCGCCCCCACTCGTTTGAGTGGGACCTGCAAATGTCAATTATGCAATTCTCTCTTATGTGTAAATTAGTTTTATTTCTTCCTTTTATATGTTTGAATGAGTGCGGGTGTGTTTATTTGTAACAACTTTTCTAAAATTAGGTTATTTTGCTTTTCTTCTTATTTTCTTTATAACCTTTCAGCGAATAGTTTAGGACGCTCGCATAACCAAACATACAAGCTTTCCCCATTCCGATGAGTGGCTAATTTCTTTTAGCCCTCGGTATCGAAGAGCTTTGAGATCTAAAATGTTTTAAATAATCAAATGTCTAATTTTCAATTTAAATAAAAACTTAAGGTTTACCCCGGGTTAACGATGCGTAGACTCACATATCGATGTGTGGGCTCTATTTCCGTTATCCATACGCTAGCTAGCAGAGAGGCCGTGCATATGGACAGATCACCCCTGGGTAGATAGAGTTCCGCACTAACCCTCGAGAGAGGAGGCGCACTAACTCTACCGGATCGGGTTCCCCACCCAATAGAGGGGTTCTTAGCGTACTGCGGGCATTAAGGGGAATCCTTCGTCGGACGAGAGCCTGGTCGAATAGCCTTAATGTCTAGGTGAGCGATATTCCTAGAGATAGGTGAGCTCATTATTTTGAACCTCCACGGCCAAGTTTACGCATTAATTAAATTGAAACTTTAGATATCTAGTTATTCAAATCTATTTTTAATCCTAACGCAATTCGATACCGGGAGTTATCTCTTCATCGACTACTTTCTTAAAATCTATTTTTGTTCTTATTTTACTTAAAACCCTCAACTTCTATTTCGGTAAAATAATAGTGTTTTCGGAGGAGTAGGGGTAATCAACCCGTTCCCGGGAATAATACGACCTCGGTATTCTCCCAAATATCGAGTACTACTTGCGATAGGTGCACTTGTCTGCCCTAGCAAGCCCGCGGCGATCGACTCACCGAACCAACCACAGTAAGAGTCTGTTCGCGGGCCAATCAAGTTTTTGGCGCCGTCGCCGGGGACTTCTCTTTGAGTTGTTATTCCGAATCCGAACTCTATTACTTTTACTTTTATTTCTAAAAACTAAAAAAAAAACTTAAAAAACTTTTCTTCAAAATCCGAAAAAAAAGAGAGTTAATTTTTCTACTTTTCATTCGGGTGTATGACCCGTGGACAGCCTTCGGAGTCCGAAAATTTGGATTTCGATCCTGAGATCGAACGCTCTCTTGCGCGTATTCGGTCTCAACGCCGAAATCCCTCTTTGGATCCCGCAGAATCCATCGGAGAACCCTCTGTCGTTCCTATGGCCGACCCCAATCCGAACGCGGCCCTCGAGCGTACAATGTCATATTACGCCCGGCCAAATTTGGACGATACTGGGTCCAGTATTGTCCACCCGACGGTGGCGAATAATAATTTTGAGATCAAATCGAGCGTTATCCAAATGATCCAAAACGCCGTGCAGTTCGATGGACAGCCGGATGAGGACCCGAACGTTCATTTGTCTAGTTTTTTGGAGATTTACGACACTTTTAAGATTAATGGCGTCACTGATGACGCCATTCGTTTGCGCCTTTTTCCATTCTCCCTCAGATCCAAAGCTAAGGCGTGGTTGAATTCCCTCCCACTAGGATGTATCACCACCTGGGCCGAGCTTGCGGAGCGGTTCTTAACGAAGTATTTTCCGCCCGCCAAAACTGCAAAGTTACGGGCGGACATTTCTTCGTTCGTGCAGAACGATTCTGAGTCTCTTTTTGAGACTTGGGAGCGCTTTAAGGAATTCCTCCGCAAGTGTCCGCACCACGCGCTGCCTGCGTGGTTGCAGGTCCAAATCTTCTACAATGGGCTTAATTATCAGACGCGTCAAATGATTGACGCGGCTGCCGGGGGTACCTTGAATAATAAGACCCCCGAGGCTGCCCAAGCTCTTATTGAAGAGATGGCTATGAACGCCTACCAATGGAACGTCCCTTGGGGACGTCCCAAGCAGGCGGCCGGCCTCTTCGAAGTGGATGCCACTGCCCACTTAGCCCTTCAAGTTGAACGGCTGACAAAGCAGGTGGCGGAGATGTCTGCTGCCTCCACCACTCCTCCTTGGGCGATTCCCCCTAATGCCGGCGTAGCAAATGAATTCGTAGACTACGTGGGAAATGCTGGGCGACCTTCCTTCAACCCCAATAACAACCCTTATAACAATAACTATAATCCGGGTTGGAGGAACCACCCCAACTTCTCATGGAGCAATCCGAATAATGCGCAGCGCCCCCCCAATTCTTTCGCGCCTGGATTTCTGCCGCCTCCCCCTCTTCCAAAACCCTCCCCGATGGAGGATAATTTTTCTAAATATATAGCATCCAACGAGTCAAATATCCGGAACATCACCGGATCGCTAAAAAACTTAGAACTCCAGGTTGGACAGCTAGCGCGAATGATGTCCGAGCGCGCGCTCGGGGCACTGTCGGGAAACACGGAGCCCAATCCGCGGGAAAATATCAACGCTATAACCCTCCGTAGCGGAAAGGAGGTCATCGATCCAAAACGGACCGATCCTCAGGTACATATTTCACCTCCGACCCCTCTTCCCCCTTCTTTGATTTCGCCGCCTTTACAAATTTTAAATGAAAAAATTATTAAAACGCCCTTGCCGTATCCGCATAAACTTAATAGTGAGCGTAAGGACGCGCAATTTGAAAAATTTATTTTATTATTAAAACAAATTCATATTAATGTTCCCTTCTGCGAGGCACTCTCTCAGATGCCTAAATATGCGAAATACCTAAAACAACTTCTTTCCAATAAACAAAAATTAGAAAATATTTCGCATATTTCTCTTAATGCTGACTGCTCAGCGGCTCTTACTAATAAATTGCCCCTAAAAAGAAATGACCCGGGACGGTTCTCCATCCCGTGCCTTTTTGGCAATATATTAGTAAAATACGCTCTTGCAGATTTAGGCGCGAGCATTAATTTGATGCCGTTCTCGCTCTTTCAAAAATTAGGTTTGGGCACTCCGGCCCCTACTAAAATGCGAATCCAACTAGCGGATCGCTCGGTTAAGTTTCCCGTCGGGGTAGTGGAGGACGTACTTGTCCGAGTTGATAAGTTTATCTTTCCGGTAGACTTCGTCATCTTGGACATCGAGGAGGACACCGATGTACCAATTATACTCGGTCGCCCTTTTCTCGCCACCTCCCGCGCATTAATTGATGTCAGTAACGGTCGTCTCCTCCTTCGGGTAGGAGATGACGAAGTTACTTTCTCTATTAATCCCTCCATAGGAGACTCGTCATCGAGCGATGACTTTTGTTATAATTTAGACACATATCTCGGAGATTGTTCTTCCCCTATTTTTGAGTCTACGTTTTTAAACGACGATCTTTTTGCGCTCGAAAAGTTTAACTGCGATGAGAATACGTCTATAGACTTGCCTTTCGAACCAATTGGTAAGAAAGACATAGGAATTAAAACCTCGTTAGAAGAACCGCCCTACCTTGAACTCAAACCCCTACCCGATTCACTCAAATACGCCTTTTTGGGGAAAGATGGTACACTCCCTGTTATCATTTCTTCGCATTTGAGCGAATCGGAGACTTCCGATTTATTGGGAGTTTTGCTTAAACATCGCCACGCAATTGCTTGGCAAATTTCTGATCTCAAAGGGATTAACCCGTCTTTCTGCACCCATAAGATTTTCCTTCTAGATAACTGCCGCAAAACTATTCAGCCGCAGCGACGTCTTAACCCAAACATGAAAGACGTCGTTAAGGCCGAAATTATTAAATTATTAGATGCGGGGATTATTTATCCCATATCGGATAGTACGTGGGTTAGTCCCATTCACGTGGTGCCCAAAAAGGGCGGTCTTACCGTAGTGGAGAATGAGCACAATGAACTCGTCCCAACTCGTACTGTTACGGGTTGGCGGGTGTGCATCGATTATAGAAAACTAAATGACGCCACCCGTAAGGATCATTTCCCACTACCATTTTTAGACCAAATTTTAGAGCGTTTGTCTGGTCATCCGTATTTTTGTTTTCTCGATGGATTATCGGGGTTTTTCCAAATCCCCATTTCCCCGATGACCAAGAGAAAACAACTTTTACCTGCCCGTTTGGTACCTTCGCATATCGAAGAATGCTATTTGGCCTTTGCAACGCGCCCGCTACATTCCAAAGATGTATGCTGGCGATCTTTGGCGAGCTGGTAGGAGACATTATGGAAGTCTTTATGGATGACTTCTCTGTTTTCGGAAGCTCTTTCCCGTCCTATCTTCATAATTTAGACCGTGTCCTTCAGCGATGCGAGGACACGCATCTTGTTTTAAATTGGGAAAAATGTAACTTTATGGTTCGAGAAGGTTTGGTTCTCGGCCATATGATTTCGTCTAAGGGGATGGAGGTCGATAAGGCCAAAGTTGAAATTATAGAAAAACTTCCCCCGCCTTCCAACGTTAAATCAATTAGGAGTTTCTTAGGGCACGCGGGCTTTTATAGACGTTTTATTCAAGATTTTTCAAAAATAACAAAGCCGCTAACTCGCCTCTTGGAAAAGGAATCAAATTTTGTCTTTGATAGCGAATGCGAGTCTGCATTTAATTTCATAAAACAAAAACTTATCAATTCACCTATTTTAGTGGCGCCCGATTGGACCCTTCCGTTCGAGATTATGTGCGATGCTAGTGATATTGCTGTAGGAGCCGTTCTTGGCCAACGTATAAACAAATATTTTCATCCTATTTACTACGCTAGCAAGACCCTCACTTCCGCACAAGGAAATTATACGACAACGGAAAACGAACTTTTAGCCGTCGTATTTGCTTTCGATAAGTTCCGCTTGTATCTAACGTTATCCAAAGTTATCGTATTTACCGACCATTCCGCCTTAAAATATTTGTTAGCAAAAACGGACGCCAAACCCCGCCTTCTTCGATGGATCCTCCTCTTGCAGGAGTTCGATTTAGAGATCCGGGATAAGAGGGGCGCGGAAAATTTAGCCGCCGATCACCTCTCCCGCTTAGAAAATCCCGCTGCGGAAGCGCTCGTCGAATCTGACATAAATGACAAATTCCCCGAGGAACGCCTCCTTGCCATAACTACTAGTTCTTCTTCCCCGCCTTGGTTCGCAGATTTTGCAAACTATTTAGTTGCGATGGTACTTCCAAAAGACTTTTCAAGCCAGCAAAAGAAGAAATTCTTTTCTGACTTGAAATATTTCTTTTGGGAGGACCCTTTCCTTTTTCGTCTCTGCGCGGACCAAGCAGTCCGAAGATGTGTCGCGGGTGTGGAGTGCACGCAAATCCTTAGGCACTTCCATGAGGGTCCGGCTGGTGGGCATTATCAAGCTAACCGGACCGCGCGGAAGGCGCTAGAGGCGGGCTTCTTTTGGCCCACTCTATTCAAAGACGCTCACAATTTTGTGCGCGCATGCGATAACTGTCAGCGGTCGGGTAACATCTCTCATCGCGACGAGATGCCCCAAAACATGTTTTTAGAATGCGAAGTCTTCGATTTATGGGGCATAGATTTTGTTGGCCCCCTACCTCCGTCTTTCAAAAATATGTATATTTTAGTAGCGGTCGACTACGTATCGAGATGGGCGGAAGCGCAAGCTGTAACATCCCATGTTACTTCTAGACCCCTCAACTTAGATTGGGTTAGGCATGGGGTGAGATTTGAGGAGACCAACTAGGTTTGACCCTAGGTAGTGGGTGGTAGCCATGTGGGGCCCACTATAAGACAATAGTCAAACTAGGTCAAACTAGCCTAAGAGGGGACCCTAGCCACACCATGACCCCACCACATTGCCCTAACCCTAAAGACAATCTAAGTGGACCCTAGGGTATGTCACTGGGTCAACATTTTGACCCCAGTTGACCAAGGTCAACCTTGGGCTTAATTTGGTCAAACCCACACCCATAGGCCTAATTAACCTAAGTGGGGCACCCCCTTGACCCAAACCAAGTTGGGTGGTGCCACTAGGCCCATTTCCACCAGGTGGGGTCAGTCCACCCACCATAGTTGACCAGTCAACCCCAAAAGTCAAATTGGTCAACAATTTGACCTAAGGAATGAAATGAAGGCCAAGTCATTCCCCCTTGGACCAAGCCCACCAAAATTGGCCCATAGTCAGCCCAAGTGAACAAGACCAACCCTACCCCTCTAAACCAGGAGAGAGAATGCATGCAAGGGGGTAAAATTGGAAATTTTAGGAGAAGAGGAGAGAGAAAGAGGAATGAAGGAAATGGTGGCCACATGGCCACCCCATCAGCTGACTTAGGCTGCCTAAAACCAAGTGGCTGACCTCCCCTCTTCATTTCCAGCAGAATTCCAGAGCTGAGAGCCACATGGCAGCTGGGTGAAATCTCCAAAGCCCAAAACCGAGCTAGCATTGGAGATATCTCCACTTATAGCCCACCTCAGTCCAAACAGAGCTCACCATCAGCTTCAGAAGGCCGAGAGGAGTGGAATTCGACTACTTACTCATGGAGAACGGTGGAGAATTGAACTTTCGGGGAGGAGCTCGCCGGCGCACCACCACCACGGCAAACCGCCGCCTGACCCGCAGCCAAGCCCCGATTATGGTGCGTTTCACTTCACCTCTACCCGCACTAGCTTCTTAGATCAAATAGGCGAGAGATCGGGCTCAATTGAGACCGATGCCATGTGAGAAAATCGAGAGAATTCTAAGTTTCTGAAACCGCTCGGGATCGCCGTCGCCGCCGTCTTCCGCCGCCCCATCGCCGGGAAATGATAGCCACCACCACCGTGAAGGTGATGGCACCATTGGCCGGAGGTGGCGACGTCTCAGCTGGCCGGAAACCGCCGGCAAAATAGCTCCAGGTCGGCTCGATCTCAGCCGTTGGCTGGAGGTAGACGATGAACAGATCCCGTCCGCTTTACTTTAAGATTCGTGCTTAGATATTAATATGAATTTAATTTAATAAATGAATAGTAACATTTCTGTCACATATATTCAGCCCTCTTGCATGTTACATTTAGGCCTCCTAGAGGCATTTCCAGACCTTAGACCCTCAATGAAAAATGTAGCCTAGGGTCTTACCTTTAAAATGCCACCCTAAACATACATTTTGGAGTAGTGTACAGCCCTGTAGGATATTTCTCTTAGGACTGGTCCTAGACTAGGTCAAAAATTATATTGGATGCCCTGGTCTCAATATTAGTCACCATGACCCCAAATTTTGGGCACATGCATGATAGGGCTTACTTACCTCCTGCCAAAATTTAGGAATTTTTGGAAAATATTTTCCTATAGTTTTTGGTAAAATATCAAAATTTAAATAAATGATATATATGGAGTTCTACTCCTCCCCATGGCCCCAAATTTTGGTGGTGGGTCAGTGGGGTCACCCTTGGTGCATGATGAAATTTTCAGCACCTTGGGATCACTGCATGTGGGAGAATCCACTTGCATGTGCTAACCTATGTGAAGGCTTGGTGTGCAAATAGCAAAAATGCAAATTGGTGAATTTAGCCCAATGGTTGCATGCAAGAATTATGAAATTATTTATAGTGGCTCATTAGGGTAAATGTCACTCTTCAAATTAATAATGGAATTTTTGGAATCAAAATTCCATTTATTGGAATTTACTTTAAAAATAGCTATTTTGGAATTAAAAATTGGAAAATAGGATTTATTCAAGTACAAATCCAAACAACATTACCAAGGCATAGATTACATCACAATTGACTTAGGAAAATTATGATTTCTCTGTTTTGAAGAACCTTGGAGTAGATACCCTAAATTTCCCATTTTACCCTTATCATGATAATTCTTGAAATGATATATTTATACCTCTGAAAAATTTGGGATTTATTCTACTGTTATAAATGTTGTTATTAGTTTATCATGAATTTCTCAGAATTTATTGGATGCATTACTTGTGTTAAATTAGTACAATGGCATTTTGGTAAATACCTTATAATGGAACCCCATAGGCCATCTTACATTCAATGTTGATGATTCTCTGCCAATAGCCATAATTTAGTGTCCTAAAGGCTCTGTAATTTTTTCTGGAAGTTTTGAGTATATAATGCTTATACTTCATGTGTAAAATGGAATTTATGTGGGATTGATATTAAATAGAAAATGACAATAAATAATTTAAGGAAAATTATGAAATTCTGAAGGCAGCAATATTTGGTCAATATACATCTCAGGAAAAATTTCCTAAGTCAGTGGATGCTTAATTAAATCACTTTATGTGTAAAGTGGCCGAGCATTTAAATTAAGAGAATTAATTAAATGACCATTTGGCCAGGAAAAATTATGAGGATCCGTAGGGTAGTTCCCTTAGTCCATAATACCTTAGGATAAATATTTAGAGGCAAGATGCCTTAAGTTTTGGAAGATCACATTTCTAGGGTAAACATAGGTCATGGTCTGCATATAACACAAATAGGTCTTGCCTTAGGGGAATTACCAGGGGACTGATTATCGGCAGAAATAAGAGAGAGTTCAACATATGTAACCCTGGTGGGTAGAGTTTTTCTCAGTGAGGGATCAAAAGTGCAAGTCTTAACTAACAACTGGAGTGGGGATCGGCGGAAGACCGTCGGTTTTCCCGGTAATAACTTAAGTCACTAGGGTAATACTAAAGCAATAAGGAGAGCTGGGAAGATACATGGGTAGCCATCAACTAAAATAAATATCCTTGCGAAAGGGAACGCTGGGCGTAATCCCAACACAGTTCCTAGTGCCCCTTGAGAGCCCTTCACAGGGAATACCGGGGGCAGTCCTGGGATTAACCTAAAATCTCTAAGTATAATAAACCGTAGGCAAGAGTAGTTTAATAGGTTAGGACATTGTTGTACCTTCTCGCCCGTGTGGGGGCTGGAGAGATTCATGATATATGCTCACCCGTTTGGGGTTTGAGGGAGTTGACACAAAGGCACTGATGTGCGTTCTCACCCGGGTTTGGGTTTGAGGGATTCAGGACGGGTTTTTGTCCTGCGAGCGGAAGGCTCAGTATGAATTACTTGCATGTGCATAAATATCGTGGCGGGGCATGCGGTACTGGCCGTTCGTTACACCGATGGCAGTACGGTGCACCAGGCGGTTGTGGGAGTTAGAGGGGCCAGTGGGTTGTTTTACGCTGCGGTCTGGAGGACGACCCCCGATAACACACATCCGACCCAACAAGACTGACGGGTTTGTCAGCAAAGTACGTACGCGAGACTCTAGAGTGCACCTTGGACGTGTACAGAGGCGTATGAGAGGGGTCTAAGGCTTGGTAGTGTGCATACCGGTCTAGAAGCGGAGACGCCCGCTCCGCTGCTGCCGTAGCCACAGCGGTGGTACCCGAGAGTGATGCTAGCTCTCAAAAAGTGGGAACTAAAGGTCTGTGATCACAGAGTCGTTGTGTGTGAGTTGCACTTGCCTGCGCATAAAAATTGCATCATATCATTCATTCATATTAGGTCATACGCTTCATAGATCCTTATCATATAAATTAGTATGGGCTCTTTTATATGATAAGTTAAATTTCCTGGAAATCCTAACTTATATATTTGTATGGGCATTTATATAAGTTAGGGTACGTTTGTGATGATAGCTTAGTGGTAGCTTAGTTTATTTACTTTTTCATACCGCTGTTTCTTTACTTTCCTTTACTGCACCGCACTTACTTACTTACTACTTGTACTGTACTTAGCATTGCTAGTGTAGAATTTCATTACTTAGTACCACTTTAGATAGATATTGTCACCTGCTTCCATTTTGCTACCCCTTGTTGTCCTCCGCTTCGTCCTCCCGCTCGGTGCCTAGGAGTTGCGGGGCGAGGTGTGGAGGAAACGACTTAGTCTTTTGACTAATGGTCGGTGACCAACTATTTTTAGGAGCCCGTGGAGATGGAGCACCAGCACGTCGAGGAGGCAGGACATGAGGAGCAGATACCGCTTCAGCAGGCTACCACTACTACTGTGCGTCCTCAGGTGGGACGAGTCTTGATGTTCTAGTTTAGCTTCCGCATTTACTATTTTGTGAGAGAGAGATTTGATGTACTGGGCATAAGCCCTTTTTACTCTTTCTTCTGTACTATTATGTGGACTATTGTACTATTCATTTCTTTTATATGATTGTACTGTGACTTGTGGACTGATGGCATTTTGTACACAGTTTTACTTCTTATTTCTCATATTGGCCTACAGGTTTATGATCGTACTAGCCGGCAGAATCGGCGTGTTGCGGTGTCGACTAACCCGTGAGTTAGTGCCACCGTAAGACGGCGGTTCTGGGCATAAGATCCGGTAGCCCTCCTTGGTAAGGGGAGGGGGTCTTACAAACTGGTATCAGTCGAACAACGATCATATGAGAAAGAAGTCCACAACATGGGACCACCCCCGCCCCAGCATTAGTTTGCGGACAAACTATGCAGCGGAAGCAGTGGTGTGCCCATGTACAAAAGTCACAGAAATGGTCCACAAAGTACAATTTGATAGGCCAATTTTGCTTTAACCTTACCTTTATGCAACCTCCACAGGTCGCAGCACCGCAAAATGTGGCTCCTCCCCCTCCAGCTGCCACTCCATTCCTACATACGGAGATGGGGCAGACCCTGACGGTGATTTTGGATGCCTTTAGAGCCCAGCAAGTCCCGGCTCCACAGCCAAATCCGGGGTCGAGCTGGCTGAGTGCATTCAAGAGCCTGTCCCCACCGACGTACCGCGGGACAGAGGATGCGGTGAAGATAGAAGAATGGCTGGAGGCCATACACGAGATCTTAGCGGGCATCAGCTGCCCAGTCGGCCAGGCAGTACCTCTAGCCACCTCCGTGCTAGAGGCCCACACAAAGAGATGGTGGAAGTCAGTCCGGGAGACTACTTATGCGGACTTTGAGTTGTCAGAGATTTCTTGGGAGGAGTTTGGCGATGTGTTTCTGGAGCACTTCGTCTCCGCTACGGACAAGGATGCTTTGGAGGAGAGGTTTTTGAACCTCAAGCAGGGGACCAGATCAGTGATAGAGTACCAGAGAGAGTTCTCCCACTTGGCCAGGTTCGCGGGGATTCAGGACACCGACGATAGGAGGTATGCGAAGAGGTTCTACCGGGGCCTCAGGGATGATCTGAGGCAGGCTCTGCTATTCATTTCTCATGGCACATCCAGGCAGATCATCGAGATGGCGAAGAAGCTGGAGGCTGACCAGCTGATGGTGCGAGCCGGAGGGAAGAGACCATTTGATGGATCGACATCTGGTGAGAGCAGTAGGGGCTCTCAAAGAGGCAGGACCATCGGATACAGGAGGGGTGGGGGACGTCGTCGTCCCAACTTCAGGCAGGAACAGGGGCCTCCTCCAGCTTTGGCTCCCCCACCTCTACAGATGCACGATCCGAGGAGACAGGATGACCGAGGCCACCGACAAGTGGTTTGTTATGGGTGCCGCCAGCCAGGGCACATCAGGTCGGAGTGCCCGCACCGATTCCATCCCCCTCCTCCTCCTCCACCTCCAGTGGCCCCAGTACAGCAGGGCCGAGGACGAGGCCGAGGACGAGGCCGAGGCCGGGGATACCATGGCAGGAGACGCGAGCAGGAACAGATTTACGCCTTGGACCTCACAGAGCCGAGGAATCCCGAGGAGGTCATTATAGGTACTTGAAGTTAATTTTGAGTTTTCTTAAATTTTTCAATGATATATATAGTACCTGGAACCATAGGATAACAATTAACCTTCACATAAACAAACCTCAGGCATAGTCATGATCAGCGGCAAGCCTGCCCATACTCTTTTCGACACGGGTTCGTCACACTCGTTCGTATCCGAGACCTTCATCGACGGACTCGAAGGCGTGGAGAGGTTCCCTGGACTAGAGATGAGGGTACGCCTACCCGATGGGTCGGAGCTGCGGACTACTGCACATTGTGACATGGAGGCCGAGATTGGCGGCAAGGCTTTTGAGGCGCCGGCGACTATTCTGAAGCTGCAGGACTTTGACTTGATCTTGGGCATGGCCTGGTTGCACCGGAACCATGCCCAGATAGATTGTCCGTCCAGGAGGATCACGCTGAGACATGGCGACTCTCATGTTATCGTTGAAGGTATCCAGCCTGTCTGCCACCTACTATTATCTTCTATACAGGCTGTGAAGGCCCATGAGCAGGGTGAAGAAGTCTATATTGTCTGCTTCGAGATGGTGGGGACAGAGGCGACTATCTCAGATATTCCGGTGGTTCGGGATTTCTCCGACGTATTCCCGGAGAAATTGCCCGGGCTACCGCCTGCTAGAGACTTGGATTTCAGGATTCAGCTAGTGCCGGGAGCGAAGCCGGTGTCCCGAGCACCCTACAGGATGGCCCCTAGAGAGTTAGCAGAGTTCAGAACTCAACTGTAGGAGCTAGTCGAGTCAGGATTTGTACGGCCCAGTTCATCGTCATGGGGAGCGCCAGTTCTATTTGTGAAGAAGAAGGACGGATCACTGCGATTATGTATAGATTACCGGGAGCTGAACCGGTTGACGGTCCGAAACACCTACCCTCTGCCTCGGATAGATGAGTTATTTGACCAGCTACAGGGAGCATTCTGGTTCTCCAAGTTAGATTTGCGATCCGGCTATTATCAGCTCCGTATCAGGGAAGAAGACATACCGAAGACGGCTTTCAGTTCGCGCTATGGATTATACGAATTCACGGTGATGCCTTTTGGGCTCACGAATGCTCCTGCTGCATTCATGTGTCTGATGAACCGTGTTTTTGAGCCTTTCTTAGATCGCTTCGTGATAGTATTCATCGACGACATCCTTATATATTCTCGGACTCAGGAGGAGCATACGGAGCACTTGGCACAGGTCCTGCAGAGGTTGAGGGAGACACAGATGTACGCAAAATTTTCGAAGTGCCAGTTCTGGTTGCAGGAGGTGGCTTTCCTGGGGCACACGATCAGCGGGGCTGGGTTAGCAGTGGACCCGGCCAAGATAGAGACAGTGAGGGATTGGCCACGGCCGAAGACCGCATCTGACATCCGCAGTTTCTTGGGACTAGCAGGCTATTACCGCAAGTTCGTGGAGGGGTTCTCGAGGATAGCACTCCCCCTCACGTCCTTGACGAAGAAGGATGCAGATTTTGTTTGGTCAGAGCGGTGTGAGGCGGCTTTTCAGGAGCTGAAGGACCGACTAATCTCATCCCCCATTCTTGCGCTTCCATCCGGGAGCGAAGGATTCCAGATCTACACGGACGCCTCTTACCAGGGGATGGGTGCAGTCTTGATGCAGCATGGACATGTTATCGCTTATGCTTCGAGACAGTTGAAGAAGCATGAGCATAACTATCCAGTACATGATCTAGAGCTCGGGGCTGTGGTTTTCGCCCTGAAAATATGGAGGCATTACTTATATGGGATTCATTGTGACATCTTCTCAGATCACAAGAATCTCAAGTATATCGATACTCAGAAGGACCTAAACCTGAGACAGAGGAGGTGGCTAGAATTTCTCTGTGATTATGATTACAAGATCCACTATCATCCGGGAAAAGCAAACACGGTTGCGGATGCTTTGAGCAGGAGGGCCGACACTTCTGGACCGGAGCCCCGATTGATGTCCATAGAGCTGCTTCAGATGATGGAGGACATGCACATTACCGTGGTGTCCGAGACCGAGCCAGTGGTATATAGAGAGTATTTGAGCTCAGTGATCAGCTGCGATGATATACAGGAGCGCATCCGAGCACATCAGAGGCTGGATGCTGCGTTACAGCCGATTTTCAGTGCCCTAGAGAGGGGCAAGGTCGAGGACTACACACTACAGGATGATCTTCTTCGGTTCCTGGGGCGCATCTACATACCAGCAGGGGGCAGTATTCGAGATGACATACTCCGAGAGGCACATTGCTCGAGATATTCAGTGCAACCTGGCATCACCAAGATGTGGGCAGATTTGCGGAGATCTATGTATTGGCCCGGGATGAAGAGGGAGATCACGGATTTTGTGACCCATTGCGAGACCTGCCAGCGTGTGAAGGCGGAATGCAAGAGCCCGGGAGGTTTACTACAGCCACTGCCAGTTCCAGAGTGGAAGTTCGAGGACATTGCTATGGACTTTGTACACGGATTGCCTCGCTCCAACTCCGGACATGATTCTATATGGGTTATAGTGGACAGATTGACCAAAGTCGCGCGGTTTATTCCAGTTCAGAAGGATGCCCCAGTCGCAGTTCTGGTGAGACTATTTGTGGAGCAGTACATCAGATATCATGGTATCCCCAGGACTATTGTTTCGGACCGTGATGGTCGGTTCACTTCGAGTGAGTGGAGGGCCGTGCATGCTCACTTGGGATCTCGGCTTACCTTTAGTACCGCCTTCCACCCGCAGACCGACGGACAGACCGAGCGGACCATCCGGACCATGGAGGACCTGCTCAGATTATGCATATTGGATACGGGGAGGCCTTGGGAGAGGCTGCTACCATTGATCGAGTTCTCGTATAATAACAGCCACCAGGCTAGCATCAGGATGGCTCCGTACGAGGCTCTTTATGGGAGGAGATGCCGGACACCGCTATCATGGGTACAGGATGTGGATACCAGGGCTCTGGGATCTGATTATATAGAGGACACTGAGGCTCAGATTCGATTGATCAGGGATCGGCTACTGGAGGCCCAGAGCAGGCAGGCAAAGTATTATGATGCTCGGCACCGGCAGGTGGAGTTCCAGGTTGGAGATAGGGTATTCTTGAAGATACGTCCGGTACACGGTGTTTCACGGGTGCGGAGGCACAAGAAGCTCAGTCCACGATACATGGGGCCCTACCTGATCCTGGAGCGGATCGGCCCCTTAGCTTACCGACTGCAGCTGCCACCGGAGTT
Source organism: Platanthera guangdongensis (assembly GCA_039583875.1). Taxonomy (NCBI): domain Eukaryota; kingdom Viridiplantae; phylum Streptophyta; class Magnoliopsida; order Asparagales; family Orchidaceae; genus Platanthera; species Platanthera guangdongensis. The sequence goes on from CM077148.1 coordinate 140,971,219, forward strand.
GGGTGCACTACATGACGTCTTCCATGTCTCTTCCTTACGGAGAGCTCTCCTTCGGCCGGAGCAGCACATCACTACTACAGCCGGACCGGTAGAGCCTGACAGATCAGTGAGATTGGAGTCGATCCGGATTGACGATACAGCCATCCGAGTGTTGCGGAAGAAGAAGGTTCCCCTGGTGAAGGTGCTGTGGTCCAACCATGGACGGGAAGAGCACACTTGGGAGCCGAGAGATCTGATGCTGGAGCAACACCCGGAGCTATTCGCATCAGGTACATTTAAGTTATGCTTTTAAGATTCTTGATAATTCTTGCAATTAGAACCCCGTAGACCCGAACTTAAATTTCGGGGACGAAATTATTTTCTTGTTTATTGGAATTTGTAACATCCCATGTTACTTCTAGACCCCTCAACTTAGATTGGGTTAGGCATGGGGTGAGATTTGAGGAGACCAACTAGGTTTGACCCCAGGTAGTGGGTGGTAGCCATGTGGGGCCCACTATAAGACCATAGTCAAACTAGGTCAAACTAGCCTAAGAGGGGACCCTAGCCACACCATGACCCCACCACATTGCCCTAACCCTAAAGACAATCTAAGTGGACCCTAGGGTATGTCACTGGGTCAACATTTTGACCCCAGTTGACCAAGGTCAACCTTGGGCTTAATTTGGTCAAACCCACACCCATAGGCCTAATTAACCTAAGTGGGGCACCCCCTTGACCCAAACCAAGTTGGGTGGTGCCACTAGGCCCATTTCCACCAGGTGGGGTCAGTCCACCCACCATAGTTGACCAGTCAACCCCAAAAGTCAAATTGGTCAACAATTTGACCTAAGGAATGAAATGAAGGCCAAGTCATTCCCCCTTGGACCAAGCCCACCAAAATTGGCCCATAGTCAGCCCAAGTGAACAAGACCAACCCTACCCCTCTAAACCAGGAGAGAGAATGCATGCAAGGGGGTAAAATTGGAAATTTTAGGAGAAGAGGAGAGAGAAAGAGGAATGAAGGAAATGGTGGCCACATGGCCACCCCATCAGCTGACTTAGGCTGCCCAAAACCAAGTGGCTGACCTCCCCTCTTCATTTCCAGCAGAATTCCAGAGCTAAGAGCCACATGGCAGCTGGGTGAAATCTCCAAAGCCCAAAACCGAGCTAGCATTGGAGATATCTCCACTTATAGCCCACCTCAGTCCAAACAGAGCTCACCATCAGCTTCAGAAGGCCGAGAGGAGTGGAATTCGACTACTTACTCATGGAGAACGGTGGAGAATTGAACTTTCGGGGAGGAGCTCGTCGGCGCACCACCACCACGGCAAACCGCCGCCTGACCCGCAGCCAAGCCCCGATTATGGTGCGTTTCACTTCACCTCTACCCGCACTAGCTTCTTAGATCAAATAGGCTAGAGATCGGGCTCAATTGAGCCCGATGCCATGTGAGAAAATCGAGAGAATTCTAAGTTTCTGAAACCGCTCGGGATCGCCGTCGCCGCCGTCTTTCGCCGCCCCATCGCCGGGAAATGATAGCCACCACCACCGTGAAGGTGATGGCACCATTGGCCGGAGGTGGCGACGTCTCAGCTGGCCGGAAACCGCCGGCAAAATCGCTCCAGGTCGGCTCGATCTCAGCCGTTGGCTGGAGGTAGACGATGAACAGATCCCGTCCGCTTTACTTTAAGATTCGTGCTTAGATATTAATATGAATTTAATTTAATACATGAATAGTAACATTTCTGTCACATATATTCAGCCCTCTTGCATGTTAAATTTAGGCCTCCTAGAGGCATTTCCAGACCTTAGACCCTCAATGAAAAATGTAGCCTAGGGTCTTACCTTTAAAATGCCACCATAAACATACATTTTGGAGTAGTGTACAGCCCTGTAGGACATTTCTCTTAGGACTGGTCCTAGACTAGGTCAAAAATTATATTGGATGCCCTGGTCTCAATATTAGTCACCATGACCCCAAATTTTGGGCACATGCATGATTAGGGCTTACGTTACCTCCTGCCAAAATTTAGGAATTTTGGAAAATATTTTCCTATAGTTTTTGGTAAAATATCAAAATTTAAATAAATGATATATATGGAGTTCTACTCCTCCCCATGGCCCCAAATTTTGGTGGTGGGTCAGTGGGGTCACCCTTGGTGCATGATGAAATTTTCAGCACCTTGGGATCACTGCATGTGGGAGAATCCACTTGCATGTGCTAACCTATGTTAAGGCTTGGTGTGCAAATAGCAAAAATGCAAATTGGTGAATTTAGCCCAATGGTTGCATGCAAGAATTATGAAATTATTTATAGTGGCTCATTAGGGTAAATGTCACTCTTCAAATTAATAATGGAATTTTTGGAATCAAAATTCCATTTATTGGAATTTACTTTAAAATAGCTATTTTGGAATTAAAAATTGGAAAATAGGATTTATTCAAGTACAAATCCAAACAACATTACCAAGGCATATATTACATCACAATTGACTTAGGAAAATTATGATTTCTCTGTTTTGAAGAATCTTGGAGTAGATACCCTAAATTTCCCATTTTACCCTTATCATGATAATTCTTGAAATGATATATTTATACCTCTGAAAAATTTGGGATTTATTCTACTGTTATAAAATGTTGTTATTAGTTTATCATGAATTTCTCAGAATTTATTGGATGCATTACTTGTGTTAAATTAGTACAATGGCATTTTGGTAAATACCTTATAATGGAACCCCATAGGCCATCTTACATTCAATGTTGATGATTCTCTGCCAATAGCCATAATTTAGTGTCCTAAAGGCTCTGTAATTTTTCTTGAAGTTTTGAGTATATAATGCTTATACTTCATGTGTAAAATGGAATTTATGTGGGATTGATATTAAATAGAAAATGACAATAAATAATTTAAGGAAAATTATGAAATTCTGAAGGCAGCAATATTTGGTCAATATACATCTCAGGAAAATTTCCTAAGTCAGTGGATGCTTAATTAAATCACTTCATGTGTAAAGTGGCCGAGCATTTAAATTAAGAGAATTAATTAAATGACCATTTGGCCAGGAAAATTATGAGGATCCGTAGGGTAGTTCCCTTAGTCCATAATACCTTAGGATAAATATTTAGAGGCAAGATGCCTTAAGTTTTGGAAGATCACATTTCTAGGGTAAACATAGGTCATGGTCTGCATATAACACAAATAGGTCTTGCCTTAGGGGAATTACCAGGGGACTGATTATCGGCAGAAATAAGAGAGAGTTCAACATATGTAACCCTGGTGGGTAGAGTTTTTCTCAGTGAGGGATCAAAAGTGCAAGTCTTAACTAACAACTGGAGTGGGGATCGGCGGAAGACCGTCGGTTTTCCCGGTAATAACTTAAGTCACTAGGGTAATACTAAAGCAATAAGGAGAGCTGGGAAGATACATGGGTACCATCAACTAAAATAAATATCCTTGCGAAAGGGAACGCTGGGCGTAATCCCAACACAGTTCCTAGTGCCCCTTGAGAGCCCTTCACAGGGAATACCGGGGGCAGTCCTGGGATTAACCTAAAATCTCTAAGTATAATAAACCGTAGGCAAGAGTAGTTTAATAGGTTAGGACATTGTTGTACCTTCTCGCCCGTGTGGGGGCTGGAGAGATTCATGATATATGCTCACCCGTTTGGGGTTTGAGGGAGTTGACACAAAGGCACTGATGTGCGTTCTCACCCGGGTTTGGGTTTGAGGGATTCAGGACGGGTTTTTTGTCCTGCGAGCGGAAGGCTCGGTATGAATTACTTGCATGTGCATAAATATCGTGGCGGGGCATGCGGTACTGGCCGTTCGTCACAACCGATGGCAGTACGGTGCACCAGGCGGTTGTGGGAGTTAGAGGGGCCAGTGGGTTGTTTTACGCTGCGGTCTGGAGGACGACCCGATAACACACATCCGACCCAACAAGACTGACGGGTTTGTCAGCAAAGTACGTACGCGAGACTCTAGAGTGCACCTTGGACGTGTACAGAGGCGTATGAGAGGGGTCTAAGGCTTGGTAGTGTGCATACCGGTCTAGAAGCGGAGACGCCCGCTCCGCTGCTGCCGTAGCCACAGCGGTGGTACCCGAGAGTGATGCTAGCTCTCAAAAAGTGGGAACTAAAGGTCTGTGATCACAGAGTCGTTGTGTGTGAGTTGCACTTGCCTGCGCATAAAAATTGCATCATATCATTCATTCATATTAGGTCATACGCTTCATAGATCCTTATCATATAAATTAGTATGGGCTCTTTTATATGATAAGTTAAATTTCCTGGAAATCCTAACTTATATATTTGTATGGGCATTTATATAAGTTAGGGTACGTTTGTGATGATAGCTTAGTGGTAGCTTAGTTTATTTACTTGTTCAAACACTGTTTCTTTACTTTCCTTTACTGCACCGCACTTACTTACTTACTACTTGTACTGTACTTAGCATTGCTAGTGTAGAATTTCATTACTTAGTACCACTTTAGATAGATATTGTCACCTGCTTCCATTTTGCTACCCCTTGTTGTCCTCCGCTTCGTCCTCCCGCTCGGTGCCTAGGAGTTGCGGGGCGAGGTGTGGAGGAAACGACTTAGTCTTTTGACTAATGGTCGGTGACCAACTATTTTTAGGAGCCCGTGGAGATGGAGCACCAGCACGTCGAGGAGCAGGACATGAGGAGCAGATACCGCTTCAGCAGGCTACCACTACTACTGTGCGTCCTCAGGTGGGACGAGTCTGATGTTCTAGTTTAGCTTCCGCATTTACTATTTTGTGAGAGAGAGATTTGATGTACTGGGCATAAGCTCTTTTACTCTTTCTTCTGTACTATTATGTGGACTATTGTACTATTCATTTCTTTTATATGATTGTACTGTGACTTGTGGACTGATGGCATTTTGTACACAGTTTTACTTTCTTATTTCTCATATTGGCCTACAGGTTTATGATCGTACTAGCCGGCAGAATCGCGTGTTGCGGTGTCGACTAACCCGTGAGTTAGTGCCACCGTAAGACGGCGGTTCTGGGCATAAGATCCGTAGCCCTCCTTGGTAAGGGGGAGGGGGGTCTTACACAGCTCTCCCGAACAACGTTGCGCAGTCGTTACAATTTCTAAAAGCTATTTCCGCTTCGGCACTCCGCGCGCTATTGTAAGTGATCGGGGGACGCATTCTGCAACACCCAGATGGCTAAGCGTTAGCTAGATACGGCGTCACGCACAAACTTGCCACCCCTACCCACCGCAAACTAGTGGCCTAGTAAGAGGTAGTAAATCGGGAGATAAAGCGCATAGTTAGAGAAAACCGTTTTCAACTTAATAGGAAAGATTGGTGTACATCAAGCTCGACGATGCGTTGTGGGCTTATCGTACCGCATACAAAACCGCAATTGGTTGTACGCCGTATCGATTAGTGTACGGCAAAGCGTGTCATCTACCCGTCGAATTAGAACATCGCGCACTTTGGGCTTTAAAACTTTTAATCTCGACGCTAACTTAGCCGCCCAATAGAAAACACTGCAACTAAACGAGCTCGATGAATGGCGTGCCAACGCATACAAGAGCAATAAGTTCTATAAGGAGCGTTCTAAGTTTTATCACGACCGAAAACTCAAGCCCCCAAAAACTTTTCTCTCCGGGCGATCTTGTCCTTCTTTATAACTCATGACTTAGACTTTTCCCCGGGAAACTTAGATCACGTTGGTCCGGCCCCTTCAAAGTTGAAGAGGTTTGGCCTTATGGACCGTACTCGTCTCCCACCCGGATAAAGGCTCGTTTAAAGTGAACGGTCATCGCTTAAAATTGTACATAGCAGGCGATCCTATGGACGGTAATTTCGAATCCATAACCCTCCTAGATATATAAACCGCCAACATAGTCAAGCTACGCGACTATAAACAAAGCGCTCCTGGGAGGCACCCCATGTTTATCTTTTTCGCTATCTCTTTACCTTTTTCTTTGCTATTTTTCTTCCTAATGCAGGGTTCCTAAACTGCGCCTCCCCCACCTCCTCTCAGGGAAGCTTCTCTACCCCCCCCCCCCATTTCTTTCTTTTCTTTGTATATATTATCTTCCCTATTTTGTTCCGCATACTTACGTTACAACATTGGGGACAATGTTGGACTTAAGTATGGGGGTGTTTTCTCGCTTTCTTTTTCATATTTCTATTTTCTGCACTGTCTTTCTATTTTCTGCACTATATACATAAAAAATATATATGAACAAAAAAAAAACTATAAAAATAACAAAAACTTCAAAAAAAAAATTTGAAAATGAAAACAAAATCCCAAAAACCTAAGTTTTTTTTTTCTTTCTGTCTTTAAAATGTTTTTGTCTTTTTAAAGCAAAAATCCCCAAAAAAATTGTAAAACACGTTTAGTTTCATTTTAAAGTCCAAAAACAAAAAGTCCAAAAAAATTATTGCAAAAATCCCCAAAAAAAAATTATAAAACAAAAACTCCAAAAAAAATTCATAAAACCAAAAGTCCAAAAACATGTTTAGTTTCATTTTGTAAAAATCTGTGTAAATATTTTTGTAAATAATCTTCTCTCCCCCTTCCTTTTCTCTCTCATACCATCTCTTTTTCTCCCACTTTCCGCAAAACCTTAAAAATCTAAAAAAGATAATAAGTTCACTAACCTTCAAAAAAAAAGAGATAATAAATAGAAAAAAAAACACAAAAAAAAAATGATGATGAAAAAAAAATAATAAAAAAACTCTAAAACAACCAAAAAATATTTTGAAACAAATAAATCAAATATACCATCCTTAATTTTTTTGTTATCCAAAAATTTTGCTTTGAGTTTATTTATATGTGAATTTTATTAATTCTTTGTTTGTTATTCGTTTGTTAATTATTGATTGAAAAATTTAAATATTCGGGGTTAAGTTTTAAAGAATTCATTATGCTTTGTTAAAAATAGCGAACTCGTTTTAGGCACTACTTCTAATTTTTCATTAATAGGAGCACGTGTATTATGTTAGAAAATAACGATTATAGGATTCAATTATGTTTACTTTTAGCTTTCTGAAAACTTGGAACTTACAATTTATTAAGGTTGCTCTCAAAATTGTTTTTTAATAAAAAAATCTAGTTTTCTTTTTCTCACCGTCCTTATCATGACTGACTTGGCATGATAAAATTGTTATCCTTAAAAGATCCTATGTCCATGGGAATAAGATTTCGTTCCGTAAACATAGGCACCCAATAGATTAAAAGATTATATGCTATGGAGTAAGAGGATAAAATTCATTACTCCTACACATATACATTGGGTTAACATTTATTATGAAGTTGAAGAAAAAAAATCGATATTAGGAAAATAAGATTTCGTTTTCATAATATTCCAAAAAAAAAACATAGAGGTTCGAGAAAAGATTACCTCGCCTCAAAAATCAAAACCCTCTTCATAAACCAACATCAACCCCCTTAGCCAATTTCACGATTCTAGATTTAATTCAAAAATCGTTTTGAGAGCATAATTTGTAAATTGCATTATTTCCAGTAAAACTCCTATAGGCTAAAAGTTCATATAATTCCAAACTATTCTTGTTAATCTAACCTTTACAATTATTGCTTTCTATTTGATTATATCAAGAAGTCTTTTGGCCAAAACTTTTGCGCTATTTAAATCATCTTCATAAATTTAGGACTTAACTCTTACGCCCCGTTTATTTATTTAGATCTCTCTTATAATTGATTAAGCGGTAGCTAAACTTAGAGTTTTTTTTTATTCCTTATAAGTTCATCTCAAACTTTTGCTCTGGAATAGCAAAAGCTTAAGTATGGGGGTATTTGATGAATTGTAAATATACCTAATTTTATGTACATTACTTAAGTCATTTTATTTATTTTTTGTCATTTCTACTTGTTTTTATTCAATAAAATGCTCCTATTTTTGTAAATATTATACTAACTTGCTTTATTTTATTTGTCAGAAAAAAAAAGTCAAAATCTGCAAAAATGACATGTCACGCCCGTGACATATTGGTCACGCCCGTCACCAGGACGTGACAGCTCAAAATCCCGAAAAGAGGCCAATTTTGAAGAGGAAAGCCCGACACGCCCGTGTTCCATAATCCGACACGCCCGTGTCACTCCGACACGGGGCGTGACCCAGCCGTGTCCATCCCGCTTGATGATTTCAACTCAACTTTCGTCGACCCATGAGGGCCACGCCCGTGTCTGATGTGCGACACGCCCGTGGCAGCCGACACGCCCCGTGCCAGCCAGGTCAATGTTTCGCGCTCAACGTTCGTCGAACCCAAGAGGGCCACGCCCATGTCCAATGTGCGCCACGCCCGTGTCCGCCCGACAAACTGCCGCCGGCGAATCCCGAAGTCAACATCGCCTTAAAGCGCCGAATGACACGCCCACCGTCACGCCCGTGACTTGGGGCGTGACCGCCGCGTTTTCGGCCGGAAAGTCAAATCGCCGTCAAATCCGTCAGGTCGCCGAATCCGCGGTAAAATAGTGCTGACACGCCCCCCGACACGCCCGTGTCGGAGGGCGTGTACTTGGAAATTTTTGCCTATAAAAAGGCAGCTGCTGTATGAGTTCAGGGTTCCAAAAATCCGAACCATTTTGATGTATAAGGGCTGTCGTTAGAGCTGCTTTAGTGCTATGTAAGGATTCTCTTTCCCCCTTTTTGAATTTAGTTTGTTTAAGCTCCTGTAATCAACTTCTTTTATTAATAAAATAGATATTTTTCTCATCCTCACATGCTCTGAATTTTCTCTAAAGGCCTCCTTTACTTCAATCTTATACACTTTCATGTTTTAAAACGCAAATGTTCTCGTTTTTTTTCCAAATATAACAAAACTTATAGCCGTTATTATGGCCGTTTTCATTCTCTAACTCTTTAAATTTGGTTAGACTTAGGATTTTCATGCTTCAAAATGCGCTTTTATGAACTTGTAAAACATTAAAAAGGTAGTTTTCATTCCTCTTAACTTCTTTTACTTTGTTTTAGCTATAAAACTACTGCTTCTTTTTAGCTTACTCTCTCTTTTTAAACCATTTTACAAGGCTATAATAATATATAAATTGTCATTTTTTTTTTCATAAACTTGCATTTTAAGTACTCACAAAAAATATCTTCGCTCAAACAATTTTATTTTCACTTTTTAAGCATTTCTATCAAAATCTAACGGTAAAAATGTAAACGTTTTAATTTTTCGGGCACTTGCCCTTCTCACTTTAATTTGAAAACTTTTTGCTCAAACAATTTTTATTTTGCCTTTTTATGCATTTCTACTGCATTCCAGCGGTAGAAATGTTGTCATTTTAATTTTTCGATAACTTTGATTTTTGCAATTATTTTAGCACGAGTGTGTGCGTGTATGAGATATTTTTCAGCTCCTAAGTTAAATTATGCAAGTGTGTGTGTGTGTGTGTTTATTTATGTCGAGTGCGTGAGTAGTTACTTTCAAGTAGAGTGCGTGTGTTGTTTTATTTTTCCGCCTACTCACTTGAGTTAATTGGCTGGATTTTATTCAAGTAGAGTGCGTGTGTAATTTTTATTTTTCCGCCTACTCATTTGAGTTAATTGGCTGGATTTGATTCAAGCAAGTGTTTGTAGTTTTTATTTTTCTGCCTACTCACTTGAGTTAAATGGCCGGTCTGTATTTTCAGTCCTACTCGTTTGAGTAGGACTTGTAATTTTCATTCTTTATTTTTCCGCCTACTCACTTGAGTTAAATGGCTGGATTTGATTTCCGCCTACTCGCTAGGAGTTAAATGGTCGGACTGTATTTTGATGTAAATATTTAAGAAAGCCCTGTAATCGCATTTATTTTCTCCTACTCGTTTGAGTATGACTCGCTTTCATTTCAGTCCTACTCGTTTGAGTAGGACTTGCACTTTTCAGCTTTTATTTCCCGCCCCCACTCGTTTGAGTGGGACTTGCAAATTTCAATTATGCACTTTTCAGCTTTTATTTCCCGCCCCCACTCGTTTGAGTGGGACCTGCAAATGTCAATTATGCAATTTTCTCTTATGTGTAAATTAGTTTTATTTCTTCCTTTTATATGTTTGAATGAGTGCGGGTGTGTTTATTTGTAACAACTTTTCTAAAATTAGGTTATTTTGCTTTTCTTCTTATTTTCTTTATAACCTTTCAGCGAATAGTTTAGGACGCTCGCATAACCAAACATACAAGCTTTCCCCATTCCGATGAGTGGCTAATTTCTTTTAGCCCTCGGTATCGAAGAGCTTTGGGATCTAAAATGTTTTAAATAACCAAATGTCTAATTTTTCAATTTAATTAAAAACTTAAGGTTTACCCCGGGTTAACGACGCGTAGACCCACATATCGATGTGTGGGCTCTATTTCCGTTATCCATACGCTAGCTAGCCGAGATGCCGTGCATATGGACAGATCACCCCTGGGTAGATAGAGTTCTGCACTAACCCTCGAGAGAGGAGGTGCGCTAACTCTACCGGATCGGGTTCCCCACCCAATAGCGGGGTTCTTAGCGTACTGCGGGCATTAAGGGGAATCCTTCGTCGGACGAGAGCCCGATCGAATAGCCTTAATGTCTAGGTGAGCGATATTCCTAGAGATAGGTGAGCTCATTATTTTGAACCTCCACGGCCAAGTTTCCGCATTAATTAAATTGAAACTTTAGATATCTAGTTATTCAAATCTATTTTTAATCCTAACGCAATTCGATACCGGGAGTTATCTCTTCATCGACTACTTTCTTAAAATCTATTTTCGTTCTTATTTTACTTAAAACCCTCAACTTCTATTTCGGTAAAATAATAGTGTTTTCGGAGGAGTAGGGGTAATCAACCCGTTCCCGGGAATAATACGACCTCGCTATTCTCCCGAATATCGAGTACTACTTGCGATAGGTGCACTTGCCTGCCCTAGCAAGCCCGCGGCGATCGACTCACCGAACCAACCACAGTAAGAGTCTGTTCGCGGGCCAATCATCTACTTATGGTTCTCTTGCTGCAGTTGACGAGTCTGATTTGTTTCTCATGGATCCAAGTGACGAACCAAGTGAAGATATGTCTGTGAAGGACATGACGATCATATCACAGGAAAGCAAAGCTAAAATCTCAGGTATGGATAAGGCAATTCACGAAAGAGTCAAAGAAACTCTATGCTCAAATGTAGCCCCATCCAAGAGCACTATAAGAAGTTTAAACTCCTCTCGTATACACAATTCTACGTTTACATTGATATTCTAAGTACCGCTAGACGTAGAATTAAGAAACTGAAAAACATCAACTCAAAACTATGTCTAGAGAATGACCTGTTAAAAGAAAGGGTAAATGTAAAATCTACATGTGTTGTTACTAATTCCTCTGCACGCTCCTCAGAGAACGATCCCATAACGTGTGTATATTATAATAAATTGAAATAAAAATAAGAGGTGTTTGAGAAAGAGCTTCTAATTGCAAGAGAGCAAACTGAGAAACTAGGTCTAGAAAATTCATCCTTAAAAAGGGATTGTGCTAGAGGAGATGACTATAGAGTTGAAATTCAGGAGATGAATGAGATGTTTGAAGAATATAGAAATAAATATGAGGCTCGCATTTGCTCTATAGTCGCCATTCTTAAAGATGGTACAATGGGTTACAGCAATGCTAGATTGAATCTCAAAAATAAGAACAAGTATTTGGAGGCGAAAATCAACGCACTTAAAGAAATTATGAAGAAAAATTCGTGAAATATAAACGTACAGTATCAAGCTAAATTCAGGAACATGGTGTACAAAAGTTCACACTCAGGAGTTAAGCAAATCAAAGGGAGTCGAAAAACTCAAGCTAGTATGTACTAATGTCCTAAGAATAAATATCATGTTCATAAGCAAGAGCAAATTACTCCATTTGTAAAATCAAATGAACGTAGATGTCCTTTTAGAAACTACTACTCCGGGAGTCTCTATGTTAGGCAAAAACAATTTTAACCTTAAGGATACCTTCAGTATAGTTAAACCTTTTACGCAATACTATTCAGTTGAAGATCATCGTATGAAGCCTTGTAGAAATCTAAAAGGATACTTACAACATAAACCAGAGCATAAACCAAAGTTTGAGTGGAGGCCCATAGTTAAAAATTTCGGACCTATACTACCTGACCGGGAACCCTCACAAGCAAAATTCCTAGGTGTATCTCATATTGTTTGGGTACCCAAGAGATTCAATCCACTGGGTCACAATTGGATATCTAAAACATATATTTCATAATATCCACTATATGCGTGAAGTAATCTCTAAACGAACTACAGTACATCTTACATCATTATCGGCTCACTAGGGTAGTTTTTTTCCTCCTTTATGTAAATACACTTTAGTTTACGTCGTGGTGTATTTTCTTTTATTGGTGTTTGTTGTGAGTTAGAATGATAAGACAATGATATCAAACTAATTAAAGTAGCAGAAAATCACAAAGAGTATAGGGGTAGCACAAAACACATCACATGATAAACAGCTACTAACTGAGTCTGGAGTTCACCTGTTTATTACATCACAAACTATAACTGAAAAAATATGAAAATACATATAAATTGCTACTCCTCTAAAGATTTTGGAGAAATATTGAGCTTGCTCATGATCATTTTTAGCATTTGTTTTTCATCCCCTTCACCTCCTTCGTTGTTTGTTTGATCTCCCGGCCTTGCTCCTCCACCATGTCGTAGTTGAACATGTTGGTTGCCATGAGATACCCTGTACGATGTATCGGTGGCTGCACTACAGGTGCCCGTGCCCGTGAGGAAGAAGGAATGTCACGTATCCTATAGATCTGCGAGCAGCAGTCTATGGGGTATGCTGACAAGTCGATATCCGGGTATTTCTCCATCAGGACACTCAGGATCACACCACCCGGAGGCAATGTGTTCACCCGCTTGCAGTCAGGGGATTTCAAGCGAAAGGTGTAGCGCTTCATGAAGAGGATAAGATCCGAGGCACTAATGGACTTCTCGGCCAGGATATAATATTTCACAATTGACAGCTGGGTCGTGACCTTCCTAGTGTCCCCAGCCTTAAACACGAGATAGTGACGCAGGATATCTTGGATGATGCAGGCATCAGGAGTGAGTGTATCCACCGAAGTGAAGATATATGAATGCCCCTCAACACCATGAAGAACCTCGTTCATCCTGTAATGCCTCCATTTGCCATATGGAATATAACGGTTGTTCCGGCCAGGGCCCCATGCCATATTTCATAAACAAACAGCGAAATCACGTATGAATATCAAAATCACGTTCTACTCGCATCCTATCTCAGAGCATTCTAGCGAAAGAGTTTTTAGTTACAAGAACCCATCACAATGAATGTCCACTAAATATATAAACCACACATTTATATATATCTCCAGGAATGTATACAAATACACAAACGCTCATGGCCTTAAGGACTTACATGTTTCTCTTTACAGATATGGCTTCAAACATCGGAACGCAGGCCGACCACACATGAAATATAAGACTTCGCACGTCCTTCAAGGGCCTTTAAGCAGAAAGGGCTTCAACCTGCTCAATCAAATTCAGACCGTCAGCACCTACAGTTGGACATCCACCCTAAGGGTGGTAAACAAAACAATGGTCAGCATTAGCTCAACAATTATAACGACCCTACCCCTTACTCGGGACAGTGGTTCCTTCCCTCTATGCATCGCAATCACAACATATATCTATATCGCAACAAGTGCTCTCAAGCACAACAACATCACAAGCGCCCACCTCCGCCAGACGCTCCGTGTACTGAGAGCACATTTACCATATACCGAATCATCCTTGGCACCACCACCAATCAGAGGCTCTTAACTTGTTGGCTATGGGTATAAGTCTACCCCAACACGCATGTTGGAGACCTCACGCACCCATCCCACTCAGAGGTGTTAACCTCACAACAAACTTGAGCATTTAGATCGACCGACCCCCATGGTGTAGCAACCCAGGTATGGCCCGCAGCCCCCCATTTTCATTGCCACCAATCAATCTCTCACAACACAGGTACATGTCATCCTTTTCCCGTTGCTCAATTCGTCAATAGCGCAGATCTTAATGCGGGTCGTCTTTCCCTTTCCTAATCAGCACACAGCTCTCGCAGAGCCGCTTTCCAGTTCTACACACATAATACAAGGGTTCATACAGAGCTTTTGAAAGTATTCACAATTCACAGGCATCCACACAATACATATAGTCTTCTCTAGTTCACAACATAAACATCACCAATCTAGACTAACCGTCTGGTTGGGCTTCATAAAGTATGCCTACGCCGTACTACACATTTCCAGCTCTAGATGCAGACTCAACCGGGGATATCAACTATCAACCCACTGGAATCACTTATGCTTTCCACCGCTTGGTGGAGGATTCCATGCTCATGCATAAAGGAGGACTTTACTTATCCATGAAGGAGATCGTTACCCTTGACAATCGCTTTGGATACATGAAAATCTAGCCGGATGGAAATCACCGCCAAGGCCTTGCCTCCAAGAATCTGAACTCGGCTCTCGATTCGGCAAGCTAAAGCTCCTCCGGTAGCCGGATTCCTTCTCCTCCTTCCTTCCTTGCTCTCCTCTCTCCATATCTCTTTAGAAAGAGAAAAGCCAAGATGAATGTAAGTTTATTCTTACATTCTCGACTTTATAATAGCAGAGAAAGGCCTGGACCACTAGATCGAAATTGAGGAAATTAACGGCCATGATTTGCCCATAAAAGCATTTTCTTGGGCCGACACGGCTTGTGACATGACGATGTTATAGGTCGTGTTCCTTAAGCAGCAAAGGAACCAACTCAACCCGACCAGGACACGGCCATATGACACCCCCGTGTCACAGGCCGTGTGCACTGACATGGCTTTGGACACGCCCTTATACAACCCGTGTTCAAATCCCTGGCCACAAACAGAGAAGGACACAGCCTTTGACAAGCCCGTGTCATAGGCCGTGTGCCCAACTATACTTTCCTCTTGAGAATCATCGAGTGCATTTCGTCGAGTGGAGTTCGTCGACCCAGAGGAGGACATGGCCTAGGACACGCTCGTGTCCCAGGCCGTATGCCTCACTCGAGACACACTTGAGACCCACTCGAGACCCACTCGAGACCCACGCGAGACCCACGCGAGTGCACAGAGTAGGACACGGCTTGGGAGACGCCCGTGTCCCAGGCCGTGTTGCCCAGCCTGCACTCAATCGCGAGATTTGGGGTGTTACAACCATCCTCTACTTACAAGAAATTTCGTCCCGAAATTTAGCTTAACTGTAGACACAAACATAACCATGCCTTTGTTGCACCTTGATAAAACGATCCGGGTTTAGTGCTCAGATGCCACAGTTTGTCTCGCCCCATGGTATCGTAAAAAGCACGTCGTTAACAAACATATTGTCATACATATATACACCATATATTTTACATCACAAAAGAAACAAAGTTCACTTATTTCCGCTCATCCGCATCTTTCATAATCCGTTTTATGGCGACTTGTACTTCCAGACTAAATAGTCGAGGCTGCTGTACTTCACCGATTGAGATTTGCGGCTCCTGTAATTCGAGATTGTACACTCGAGGTTGCGTTAGCGCTGCAGATGACTCTGTCACTGCCTTACTCTTTTCTTTATAAGACGCATCTGTCTTTTTCTCACCCCTTGAACGGCCACTCCAACAATCACGGGCTATGTCTCTGCTTCCCACATTTAAAACATGTACGTGTCTCAACACGTTCTTGTCCATATGTTGCTCCCGACGCAACATTCGAAGAAGTTTGTTCAGCAGGCCAGAACCTCTTCTTTTCTCGTTTCCTAAACTTCGATTGTTCTGACTGTGGAACTTTGAATTCTGGCTCTTTCGCCGACAAGTTCTTCTTATCCTACACCCGTTTCAAATCCTTCTCCAGCGCATGAGCTGTGTCTACTAACACTTGGAATCCTTGGTTCACCGAACCCGGGAGTGCCAACCTCAGCACATCATGAAGTCCCTCATAGAACCTATTCGTCTTCTGTTCCTCCTCAGCAAAAGTAAATCCCGCATAGCGCCCCAGCATAGTAAACTCATATAGGAAAGTATCAACACTACTCGTACCATGCACCAGATGTTGGAACTCATTTTCCATGGCAATTCGCTGCGACACTGGCAAATACTTGGCCAGAAATAATCTTTAGAATTCTTCGATCGAGATCTCCTATAATCCTCGACCTGCCAAGTGGTGCCATTCCACTTCATCCCAACAATGCCTCGCATCTCCTTCCAGCAGAAAAGTGGCTAATGTAACTTTGTGCCCTTCCTCAGTCCTGATTGCTGTCAGGATCTTCTTCACTCTTGCAAGACAATCTTCAGCCTGCGTTGGGGAACCCTCCCCTCCAAACATAAGTGGATGAAAATACATAAACTGTTTCAGTTGCTCGTCAGCTGCTTGCTCGTCAATCAGAGGCTCAACACGCTCTTGCCTTGCACAAAGCCGTACTGGAACCACCGCAGGCCTTGCCTGCCCAATAGGCTATGCATGCAATACTGCGAGCACCGTCTCAGTAACAAAACATATGGTCTCCGTCGAGGGAGGAGGTGTAGGCACCTCAGCAGGTGCCGCACTGTCATCAGAATGCTGAGGCTCAGACTGCCCAACACCACTCCTCGTCATCTATCAATGTACAAAATACCATTAACGGCCATTCCATTACGGTAAAAATACATTGTCGACACGCTCATGCTCCTCACGTGCATGTACTACATTCCTAGTGGACATTCTTGAGTTCAAATATGTTCTTCGTACCAAAAACCTGAGGCACTGATATAACTTTGTAATGCCTTCATTTGTCAAATGGAATATAACGGTGGGTCCGGTCGGGGCCCCACACCATATATCACAGACAAACGGCAGAATCAGGTATGAATATCAAAATCATGTTCTACTCGTATCCTAGCTCAGGGCATTCTAGCGAAAGCATTTTAAGTTACAAGAACACGTCACAATGAATGTCCACTAAATATATAAACCACACATTTATATATATCTCCAGGAATGTATATAAATACACAAACGTTCATGGCCATATGGCCTTACATGTTTCTTTTTACAAATATGGCTTCATACATCGGCATGCAGGCTGGCCACACATGAAATATAAGACTTCGAACGGCCTTCAAGGGCCTTTAAGCCGCAAGGGCTTCAACCCGCTCATTCCAATTCAGCCGGTCTGCACCTGCAATTGGACATCCACCCCAAGGGTGGTAAACAAAGTAACAATTAGCATTAGCTAACCAATTATAACGACCCTACCCCTTACCAGGGGCAGTGGTTCCTTCCCTGTATGCATCGCAATCACAACATATATCTATATCACAACAAGTGCTCTCAAGCACAATAGTATCACAAGCGCCCACCTCCGCCAGATACTCCATGCACTCGTGGCACATTTACGGTGTACCGAATCATCTTTGGCACCACCACCGATTAGAGGCTCTTAACTTGTTGGCTATGGGTATAAGTCTACTCCAACATGCATGCTGGAGATCTCACGCACCCATCCTTCTCAGAGGTGTTAACCTCACGAAAAACTTGAGCATGTAGATCGACCCACCCCCGTGGTGCAGCAACCCGGGTCTGTTGCGTAACCCCCCATTTGCATTGCAACCAATCGATCTCTCACAACACAGGTAGAAGTTAGCCTTTTCCCATTGCTCAATTCGTCAATAGCGTAGATCTTGACGCGGGTCTACTTTCCCTTTCCTGATCAGCAAACAGCCCTCGCAGAGCCGCTTTCCAGTTCAGCACACATAATACAAGGGATCATACAGAGCTTTTGAAAGTATTCACAATTCACAGGCATCCACACAATACATGGAGTCTTCTTTGGTTCACAACATAAACATCACCAATCCAGACTAATCGTCCGGATGGGATTCACACATCATGCCTATGTCGTACTACACATTTTCGGCTCTAGATGCAGACTCAAACAGGGATATCAACTATCAACCCACTGGAATGACTTACGATTTCCACTGCTTGGTGGAGGATTCCATGCTCATGTATAAAGGAGGACTTTAATTGTAAAAGAAGGAGATCGTTACCCTTGACGATCGCTTTGGAGCCATGAAATTCTAGCTGGATGGAAATCACCGCCACGACCTTGCCTCCACGAATCTGAACTCGACTCTCAATTCGCCATGCTGAAGCTCCTCCAGCAGCCGGATTCCTTCTCCTCCTTCCTTCATTGCTTTCCTCTCTCCCTATCTATTTAGAAAGAGAAAATCTAAGATGAATGGAAGTTTATCCTTCCATTCTTGGCTTTATAACAGCAGGGAAAGGCCTACACCACTAGATCCAAGTTAAAGGAAGTGGGTGAAAGAAGAATTGAAAAGCATAAGCCAACTCTACTATAATGGATACATTGTTGAGTTTCACGCTGATTTGCCCAGAAAAGCATTTTTTCTTGGGCTGACACGGCATGTGACACGCCCGTGTCATAGGTCGTGTTCCTTAAGCGGCAAAGGAACTGACCCAACCCAACCAGGACATGGCCATGTGACACGCCCGTGTCAGAGGCCATGTGCATTGATATGGGTTTGGACACGCTCGTCTCCAGCCCGTGTTCAAAGCCCTGGACATAAACAAAGAAGGACACGACCTCTGACACACCCGTGTCATAGGTCGTGTGCCCAACTCGACTTTCCTCTCGAGAATCATCGAGTGCATTTCATCGAGTGGAGTTCGTCAACCTAGAGGAGGACACGGCCTAGGACACACATGTGTCCTAGGCCGTGTGCCTCACTCGAGACACACTCGAGACCCACTCGAGACCCACTCGAGACCCACTCGAGTCCCACTCGAGACCCACTCGAGTCCCACTCGAGACCCACTCGATTGCACAGAGTAGGAGACGGCTTGGGACACGGCCGTGTCCCAGGCCATGTTGCCCATCCTGCACTCAATCGCGAGATTTGGAGTGTTAAACATCTCCCTCTAGTCCCGAGTAGTTCTAAAGGACTCCACGATGTCGAGGATTGGACAGTTTGTCATCCAGACATATTTAATATTGAGATACTAGTGGGTTATTATCACTATCTCTGTCCCAATGCAGGACGGCACACACCTACCTCGGTCCGTCTGAGCGGGATCCTGAAGGTTATTGTAAACTCTCGGGTAAGGGCCGAGAAGAATGGGTCACCAGATAAGATCACTGCAAGCATGCCCGATTTCTCCAAGTACTCATAGATATGAGTATATCGGTCATCAATATATATGATCATCGGAATGCTCATAGTTGCGTCATCTATAGTAGGGTAGGTGGAGACCGGCACCCAGGACCTCTTGGAAAAGCTGCAGTGAGTAGACTGGGAACTCGACAAAGCAATATCCTGAATATAAACCATAAAACCATTCAGTAAAATATATAAAAAGGGGGATAACAAAAAACCACACAATAAAAAATTGAAACCGGGCTCGAGATCCTACCGTCGGGCAGTAATTTGTTATCGCCAAGCAGTAGCGTCACAGACTGTCATCTTCCTCCGCCGCCGGATACTTTTCAAAGACTTGATCATGTGTTAAAATCTCCTCTCAAGCGCAGTAGAAAACACACATCCATGCTTATGAGGAGTGTTGGAACCCCACCTTGTTTAGGGTTGATTTGGGCTAGGTTCACTATTAGGTTTTTTCTGATGACCGACATGTAGAGTCTTGGGTCATAAGTATTTTTCTAGGTCTAGGTCAGGTCAACAAACTTAGTTCGTTGGATCAACCTTTAGAAGACATAGAGACAGAAGATCTTTAGAGAAAAGCAGTTTTCTTAGAGCAAAAAAGTCGTTCAAAGATTGTTGAACTAAGCTCGACTTTCGTCGATCGGAGATCGACGAACTCAGTTCTTTCTCTGAGCTATATTTGAAGAAATCCTTGCTGAGATAGACGAACTCAAACTTCTTATTTGAGCTGAGTTCGAAGAAATCTTAGCTGAGTTTGACGAAATTCTATCTTTTCCCAGAAGTTCAGTTCGACGATATGACTATATCAGTTCGATGATTTTGGAGCTCAGAGTGGAAAGTGAATTTTCTGTTTAGAGATATTGGAGCTCTGCTCGACGAAAGAGAGGTTCTGTTCGCTGATTGTTATACTACTTGTCTGTCTTATTCAGCTCGACGATATTGGATCTCAGTTCGACGAAAATTGTTTAGTTCGACGATTCTGTGACAGATTCTGTTCGATTATTTTCCATGCAGTTTTCCAAGGCAATTTGGTTTCAAATTTATTATTATATACCTATAATACTCTAATAATTAATGCTACATATTAAAAAGAATATATCTATTCCAAGGCAGTATTAATTATGGTATTCACATAGTAATTGACTTATTTACTGGGATAGTTATTGAAAGTGTTCAGTTGTCTACCTAAATCACCTAGAGGGCGGTGAATAGGTGAGTTGTGCGTCTTTTTACCGAATAAAAATTATCAATCTATGCACATAAAATAATCAAGCAATCATAAAGGGCACAAAGATTTATAGTGGTTCCCCAACCTTCGGTACATCCACTTTCCACTCAACGATCTAGCAAAGCACTAGACTCGGCTACTCCACTATCTCGGATTGAAACCAATCCTACGCCTTGGAACAAAGTTCCAACAACTCGATCCCCAACACGGGTCTACACTCAGAAGATGAAAACTTCCTACAACTCGGAGAATAAAGCTCATACACTCGTAGATCAATCTCCTACAAGAATAAATTGAGAATATGAAATACAAATAATATTATTTCTAAGATATGGAAATTTCAGCCAAGGACTTCATCTTGAACTTTGCGGCTTTATCATAAATTTTGAAGAAGAGGCTTGACTAGATCCTGATCTAAAACTTCTTGACTCACACGATCCAAGAGGTGATGAAGAAGTTGAAAAGCAATCTCGATCTGTAAGACAACTTGATCTGAATCTTCTTGAACGAAAGCCTTAGGCGATTTGCACGAAGTGGATCGGCGGCGGCTTCTGTTTAGGAAAGAGAAAACAGGATTCAGAATTCTTAAGGTATCTCTTTTCCGCGCTTGTTAGGGTTAATCGAAATGACAAGACCTTATATAAGATATACCTAACGGTTATAATTAGCATTAATGACGTCCATGTGGACCAATCACGTCGAGGCATTTGAAAATCCTGTGTGATTAGGACTTAGCGAATTTTTCTGAAAACTTGACTGAATTACTCGAGTGGAATATTAACTACTCGATTACACTGATGAGTACTCGAGTGGACAAAGTTAGACAACTCGAGAAGAAGTCCTTCAAGAAATATAGAATAAAATCTATAATCACTCGAGAGGAATAAGGTTACTCGAGATGTGGAGATGAACTACTCGAGAAAAAGACTTGGAGAAAATTCTGGAAGTTGAAAACTGATTACCCAACTACTAGAGCTGGACTACTCGAGAAGTAAGCAGACTACTCGAGTACATAAACTTTACTACTCGAGTAGGGTAGATTCAACACGAGAACATTCCTTCTGTAACTCGAGACAAAGGGCTCATCTACTCGAGTCGTTAACTTGACTACTCGAGTAATGTACTTAGAAAATTCCGAGATAGAAAATCTCTTAACTCGAGAATAAGAAGAAGTCTACTCGAGTAATGAAAATGGCCACTCGAGAGCTATGTTCAGACTTCTCTGAACCATTCCCTTACTCGAAAGTCAAGCTTAACTTACTCGAGTACTAACAGGAAATCCACTTGAGTACTTAAGTTCTACTCGAGTAAAATACTTAGAATAAAATTGTTTCCTGAAAATTTTCCTTCCTTCAATGAAATCGGCAACATGTCTCTCTCCAACAATCCTACTGTTTGAAAAATGAAGTGTATCCCAATAGAGAGGTTACACATGAGTCAACACTATGGATCACACAATGAGGGACTACATTGTATGCTTCTGTGTTTGGTGACCCATTGTAGACTGACATTGGTCTACACTTGGCAATTAAGTCATGCAAACACATAACTCAAACAATATATTAAATACAACTTAATTCATCTTAGTTCAAGGGTGACTTCACAAAATCTAGGTTATTATGGATACAATACCCAACAATCTCCCCCTATTTGTAGAAGTCAGAACCCTCTACACTAAGGTGAATTGCATAAACAAATAAAGAGCTAGACATGCAAGAGAGAAAACAAAATAATAAGCACAAAGATTATAGGCAAAGAATATATAATCAAAGTTGAGGATTATATAATTAGAATTGTCCAAAAATCATTTCTACACAATTCTCATCCACACCCTTATAACTTTCTTCATTCTTAGGCTTGAGGTTTCGGTTGCGGTTGCTGTCTATTCTTCGTTTCTTGTTGTCTCCTTTGATAACTGTATGGCTTTGTGTAGTACTTGGGAGGTTTTGGAGGTGCAACAGGATTGTTCCTTCCATGCTCTCTATCATAGAGTCTTCTCTTGGTCATAGACTTCTCATGCAAGTCCCATTCTTGCGAGCTATAATGATCATGTATATTCTCATTGAATCCCAAGACTAATTTGAGAGTATCAAGTTTAAGAGACTTTGATGCAAGACTCCAAATTTTTGCAAATTCAGGTGCTTTCCTTTTCTCTGATTCTGGAACAGGAATGGATCTACTGGCTGAAGCTCCATCACCATACTTCCTTTTCTTTCCTATATGAATTTCAGGAGGAGCTTGATGAGTCCGATATTTATAGGGTTTTTCGAATTCATCTGGGCTTGTTTTCTCACTCATGCACTGCATTTCAACCAGATATCAGTTATATTTGCATCGCTCGGTCATTGTCCGCTTTGTGCACTTTTGTGACCCAAGGGTGTGCAATTACGCATTCTGTTGTTGGGGGTAAGCACATGGTGTTCCCCATGGTTCTTTTTGTTCGTTTATTATATTGGTGTTGGGAGCTTGTGCTCCAGTTTTGGTTTTGTTGTGCAGGGGGTGCGTTTTCCCCAAGGCAGGAATTCTGGGAAAACACACGGTTGTGTGTTTTCTTGACCCACGGTTTGTGCCCGATCGAGCATTTTGTTATGCAGGAAAATCGCCGACCTGAGCTCGACGAAATATCGTCGAGCTGGGCTCGACGATTTTCTCGCGGGGTTAAACGCACGGTTGCGGACAAACCGTGCGAGAAGGAAATACAGGTTTTCCTGTAGCTTCCAGTTTATTCCGTTCTGTAGTTAATTATGCGAGTTGTTCACGCAAGGTCGGCTGCACCCGTGCGCGAGTAAAATGCACGGTTTTCCTATTTGTTTATATTTTCCTATGCTCTGTCGTTACCCGTGTGTTTCCTTCATGCACGGGCGGATTCGCCCGTGCGTGAGTAAAATGCACTGGTCAACACTTATGCTTCCACAAGCTTGATCTGGAAGTTAATATCACACGGTTTGTGCACGGTCGTGCGCCAAACCGTGCGTGCCTATTTTTCTGACCGGCTTCTATTTAAAGCGCAGATTTCTTCTTCTTAGAGGAGTTCCTTTCCAATCCGTACCAGCCGCCGTTTTCTCCTCTTTTGAGCGGGGAAACTTTCCCCTAGCCATCATTTTCTCTCTCCTCCTTGGAGAGTTGATCCGGCCACCATTTCTACGCCCAGTGCTGGCAACTTCTTCTTCTCTGACCACCATCGTCATCTCCAAGCTTCAGGCTCCATGTCAAGCTCAAAGGTTGCAACATCCATAAAGTTCTCCAGTTAGAAATGGCCAGCGATCATTCACAAAGAAGACGGGATATTCGAAGGAAGTGACAGCCCTTTTTGGTTCCCGAACATCATCCTTAGACCGAGCTCGGACAAGGCCCGACAACCCTTGACTCCGGTCATGAATCTCGGAAAGCATTCATGCGTTTGGTTACTTCTGTTCACCTTTACTTATAGTATTTCCTTTTTCTAAATATTTGGAGAGTTTGAATACTGTGTACGAATATTATTAGCTTGAATATTTCAGCATGTTTAGGTGTTGATTTATTTTAGTTTTGCATATCGTTATGAAACTCTAGATTTTCTTTTATGCTAGTTGCGATTGTGTCGTTCTAGTGATTGCTAGAAACGTGCGTTGTGAAGAGGTTATTCCGACCCTCATTAGCTCATCCATCTTCCCTTTTACACTCTTGGGTAATCCACCAAAGAGACGCGGTGACGGCGAACCGCATTAGTTTTCTTATTATTGTTAACTTAGGAACCAAACCAAAACCCCTTTGTTCACATTAACGGTTGCAATCATCTTTTCAATAGCGAAATCACATTCCCTACATGCACTCCTCGAGAGATCGACATCCGGGATTCAACTCCTCACTTTATTACTTGATTACGATCGGTACACTTGCCGAACGCATCAAGTTTTTGGCGCCGTTGCCGGGGAGTGCAACCATTGTGTGCATTTTTCTTTTGGAAAAATTTGCAAGTGTTTGCCACTTTGATAGATTTTTCTTGTTGTACGATAGATCCTAACCCTAGTAATATGGGTGAAAATTTGGGAGCTGATCTTGAGACCGCACAAGCGAGGAGAGCTCGCTTGCGTGCTGCTGCTGCTGAAGTTAGAATGGAATACTTGGGCCAAGTAGGAAATGGCTAAGGTGATAGAGTTATTGAGGGTCAGGAGGTGGTCCAACCTCACGTTAGGACGATGCGTGATTTCACTACCCCGACTGCGGGAAGTGTTTATCCAAGCTTTGGACCATCCATTGCCAACAACCATTTTGAGATAAAGCCCGCGATTTTGAATATGATCAGAAATAATACGCAGTATTCTTGTTTGCCGAGTGAGGACCCCCAGCTACATCTGGCGGAGTTCTCAGAGATTTGTGATACCTTCTGATATGTTGGAATTTCTGATGAGGTAGTTAAGCTGAAGCTATTCCCATTTTCACTGAGGGATAGGGCTCCGACCTGGCTTCAAACAATTGCCCCTGGGACCACTACCACATGTGAGGCTCTGTCCTCTAAGGTTTTTGAAAAGTTCCACCCAATGGACAAAATTGTGAATGCCCGAAGGGAAATTGCTACGTTCCGGCAGATGGACCAAGACATAATGTCTGAGGCGTGGGAGCATTTCGCTGACCTACAACGTCGTTATCCCCAACATGGCTGCGAGCTGTAGAATCTTGTAGAAATATTCTATTCTGGTGTCGAGCCAAACTACCGGGCTAAGATCGACGCAGCAGCCGGCGACACAATTATGAACTTTTCTCCTGAAGAGGCTTTGCTGCTTCTTCGAGACACGACCTCCCATAGCACATACTGGATTGCGGGAAGAAATGCCCCTAGGGGGGCGAAAAATCTGTGTGATGTCAATGCAATGATGCAACAAGCCGAAGTAAGCCACCCTATGATGGATGGAAGAAGGATGCTGGCCAGATCGACTAATCCTCCGACTCCGGTTGGGGGCATATCATGTTAGGGATGTGGAAATCCCGGCCGCCATGCTTTTGAATGCCCAGCTGGAGAGTCATTTGTGGAACCGACATGTATAACCTTTGACGAAAGTGTTAATTTTTAAAACAGTCAAAACTGCGCTGCGCGCTTTAATAATGCGTATAACCCAAACGCGAGAAATCATCTGAATTTCTCGTGGAATCAAAATGCCCCAGGTCAAAGATGGCACGAAGGCCAGCATCAATTTAATGCTCAAGCCTCTAATAGCCAACAGTGACCACTGCAGCCGGGTTATAATCAGAGCGGTCAAGGGGCACGTAGGATTGCTCTAGAAGAAATGATGGAAAAGTTTGTTGAGATGGCCCAATCTAACATGGCCACTCAAACCGCTTCTATGAGGAACTTAGAGACACAGCTTGGGCAACTTGGCCATGTGTTCTCCGAGTGTACTCACAGCGCGCTCCCAAGCGATACATAAAAGAATCCTCATGAGCAAGGGAAGAGTGCTAGGGAGGCAGAGGAGTGCAGTATTAATGAAGTGGTTGTTAAGTGTGAGATTAATGAAATTGAGATGGTAGCCCTTTGCGATTCAGGTCCGTCGTGCAACATTCTTGATCTGCAAGATGTTGAGAACTTAATTTAAATGTCGAAACTAATATCCAAAAATCACTTATGCTAGCTGATGGGTTGGTGGTTAAAACTGATGGGGTGATTAAAGAGGTGGAGGTGAAACTTAACGGGGTTGTGGTTGTTACCGACTTCCAGGTGTTAGGACCAATAGGAAATAATTCAAAGCCTACTCTTGGGGTCCCATTCCTGAAAGCCAGTGAAGCGACGCTGTACTTTAACGCATGCGGCATCACCTTGGCTTCCAAGGTTGATTTGTCGCTATCGCCATCACTTCCCACTATAATCCCGAGTGAATCTAAAAAATTGTTGGAATTAAATGTTTTATTATCTGATGATTTATCTAGAGCTAATGAGACAGATGTTGTGCTGAATAAGCAAGACCGGGCTGTACAAGTAAAAGATGTGCTGATGATTAATAACGGAGAAGTGAAGGAGGAATTGTTTGATGTGAAACAAGTTGCTGAAGAAAAGGAACGGGGGTTGTGCACGGCTATTGGGAGCCTGCAGGAAACAAATTTAAAAACTTCGATTAAGCTTAATGAATGTTGTAAAACTGTTAAATAGGTGACTTGGGCTAATATTTAATGCGCCGTGGGTGAGGAAAGGATCCCCCCAGATAAGAAAGATAGGCTTATTGCTGATTTGGTTGGGTGGATATACCACCCTAGCGATCCTCGTATGTTAATTTGAGAAGAAAAGAACTTCTTATACTCAAGGCATCAGATTTTTCCCGCCGTGCGAGAAGGATGAGGCTAGGGGTAGGGGAGACTCGTCTTCCCTGGGCCCTAAAGCCTTCACCTCGACCTCATCTCGCGTGACTGGGGGGATCAATCACAAGTCAGCATTCAGCTGAAGAGTGAAGGATCTTCGGGGCCCCCTTTCTTTCCATTTCTTGTTTTATTTATCTTCATGTTCTGTTTAACTTTGGACTTTTTCATGCATTCTGAACTCTTGCTTTTGAACATTATCTATATAACTGTTAATAAAGGTATTTGGTCCACCTTAAGGATGGTAAAGAAAAGGGCTTATGGGAGAATACCCAATGCTACTGCTTGTTTTAAATATGTGCAATTTAGTTGTTGTGCTTAATTGTGTATTGCTTTTTGTGGTTGGAGATATTCTATTTTGCAGGTGGAATTTGTTTGGGCCGTGGGTTTATTGCTGAAGTTTAATGCCAATCTTCTGGTATGCTCATTAGCTGAGCATGGGTAACCTCTCCCACAACTATCATTTCTTTAATTTTATTGCAAATCATGGATATATTATTTAGTATAAGTCTGGTGGTGGAAAATTTAGCGAGTTGCGTTTGCACATGCACTTGCATACCATAAGACTATTTTCATTTTCATTTTTTATTTTATCATGACGGCATTGTGCACCTACAACGCATGAGTGCGCACTTAAGCACGCGCTCTGCCCAAGTTTAATTTATTTATTTTATGTTAACTTTAAGATAGTGGTGTTGTCTTAGGATTTTAGGACAGGGTAGTGTGAAACTCGTGCATTGCTCCTAATCGAGGACTCACGGTGTATAGAAATAGTATAAATTTAATTTTTCTTTATGCTCGTAGATTTATGCTTTTCAGCATTTGTAAATAATGTTTGTACTCCTCAATATTGTGGAATCTGGAGCAATCGAACGGTAGTGTAAGAATGTGTGTAGCTGACACTAACCTCGTATTGCTCGAGTCGTGAGGAAGGATCATCTTTCTCGGTGGCTAAGAACTTGCCCCAAGCTACTCTCGAAGCTTTGGTGCATGGTTAGTCAAGCGTGAGTATGATGTAGGCCATCATTTTGGCCCGGTTGAGCCTTGTACCCAGTCCTAACGTAATCCTTGTTAGCCTATTTTGAACCTACCCCTCCTGTTGATTCAGCCCCACTCCATGATCACCAAAGCCTAAAAGCCTATCCTAGTAGCATGCCTCTAGCTTGAGCTATTAGTATATCACTTCTTGCATTTGGTGATGTTGCTCGGGTGCAGTTTTGTGTTTGTGAGGTGCAGATTTCATGATTATGTGGCCGAATGTGATATAAAAATTTTTGAAAAAGAAAAGAAAAAGAGAGAAAGAAAGTAGTTTGATATGAAAGAAGAAAAAGTTTAAATGAAAATTCCATTTGAGATTTTGTGCTGCTAGGCGGTGCACGCACCCGTTTGTCAAGTCCAAGTCTGGTGGTGTGGAGCACCTGTATGTATTTCTTGGGGAGAGGATTTTTTTTGTATGAGCTCATTTGGGTTGTGCGTAGCCATTGTTTACCTTTTGCATCCTTACCTACGTAAACGCCTAAGCCCCATTATGTTCTTATAGTCCTGCGGATTCACGCTCGAGTCAAACTAGCTCTGTGGAGAGAGTGTGAACGGGCAAGCATATGGTCCCTGACATTGGTGGATTCCTTTGGAGGTGGTCCCGAGCCCCGATCTTTGGCAATGCTCAACTTAGTGGCCTGCCAACTTTCTTCCTACGCATGACCGAATGATTTTCCACAATTCTATTTTTGAGTAGTTACAATGCTTAACTATACTTGTCGAAATCTATAAACTTCATAGCATAATTAAAACGTTTTTTTATTATATTTTATTTACCCATGAGTATTTGATTTCTTACTTTACATTATTTTTGAAATCTCTATACCAGCTAGCTATTTTCTAGTGCACGGAAAGTTGATTTGCTGGGGATGAGCAAATGTTTAAGTCTAGTGGTGTGATGAGTCCGATATTTATAGGTTTTTCGGACTCATCTGGGCTTGTTTTCACACTCGTGCACAACATTTCGACCGGATATCGGTTATATTTGCATCGCTAGGTCATTGACCGCTTTGTGCACTTTTGTGGCCCAACGGTGTGCAATTGCGCATTCTGTTGTTAGGGGTAAGCACATGTTGCTCCACATGGTTCTTTTTATTTGTTTGTTATATTGGTGCTGGGAGCTTGTGCTCCAGTTTTTGTTTTATTGTGCACATGGTGCGTTTTCCTCAAGGCAGGAATTCTGGGAAAACGCACGTTCGTGCGTTTTCTTGATGCACGGTTTGTGCCCGATCGTGCATTTTGTTATGTTGGAAAATCGTTGACCAGAGCTCGACGAAATATTGTCGATCTGGGCTCGACAATTTTCTCGCGTGATTAAACGAACGGTTGCAGCCAAACCTGAGAGAAGGAAACACACAGTTTTCCTGTAGCTTCCAGTTTATTCCGTTCTGTAGTTAATCGTGCGAGTTGTTCACGCACGGGCGATTGCGCCCGTGCGCGAGTAAAACACATGGTTTTCCTATTTGTTTCTATTTTCCTACGCTCTATCGTAACCCGTGTGATTTCCTTCAAGCACGGGCGGAATCGACCGTGCGCGAGTAAAACACATGGGTCAACGCTTAACCTTCCGCAGGCTTGATCTGGAAGTTAATATCGCACGGTTTGCGCACGGTCGTGCGCCAAACCGTGCGTGCCTATTTTTCTGACCTGCTTCTATTTAAAGCGCAGATTTATTGTTCTTAGAGGAGTTCCGTTCCAGTCCGTCCCAGCGATCGTTTCTGCTCTTTTGAGCGGGGAAACTTTCCCCTAGCCGTCATTTTCTCTCTCCTCCTTGGAGGGTTGATCATACCACCATTTCTACTCCCAGATCTAGCAACTTCTTCTTCTCTGACCACCATCGTCATCTCCAAGCTCCAAGCTCCATGTCAAGCTCAAAGGTTGCTGCATCCATAAAGATCTCTGGTTAGAACTGGCCAGTGATCATTCACGAAGAAGATGGGATATTCGAAGGAAGTGACAGCCCTTTTTGGTTTCCGGACATCATCCGTTGACCGAGCTCGGATAAGGCCCGACAACCCTTGACTCCGACCGTGAATCTCGGAAAGCCTTCATGTGTTTGATTGTTTCTTTTCACCTTCACTTGTAGTATTTCCTTTTTCTGAATATTTGGAGAGTTTGAATGCTGTGTACGAATAGTATTAGCATGAAAATTTCAGCATGTTTAGGTGTTGATTTATTTTAGTTCTACATATCGTTGTGAAACTCCAGATTTTTTTTATGCTAGTTTTGATTGTGTCGTTCTAGTGATTGCTAGAAGCATATGTTGTGAAGAGGTGATTGCAACCCTCATTAGCTCATCCATCTTCTCTTTTACTCTCTTGGGTAATCCACCAAAGAGACACGGTGACGGCGACCCGCAGTAGTTTTCTTATTGTTGTTAACTTAGGAATCCAAACTAAAACCCCTTTGTTTACGTTAACGCTTTCAATCATCTTTTCAATAGCGAAATCACACTCCCTACTTGCACTCCTCGAGAGATCAATATCCGGGGATTCAACTCCTCACTTTATTACTTTATTATGATTGATACACTTGGCGAACGCATCAGAGCTTGTTGAAATATATCTGCTGGATCTGATTCCCAAACTGAAAGAAATAGTACCTAATCACCTAGAGGGGGGGGGGGTGAATAGGTGACTTAATCTTTTTAAACTTTTAGGAAGATTATATCACAGATTTCACAGAACTATAAACAGCATACACAATATCAATCACATACACAGAGTACACACAGTTTTATAGTGGTTCCCCAAGGTCTGGGTACATCCACTTTCTGCCTTCGCCTATCTAGTAGTGTACTAGATTCGGCCAAACTCCACTATTCCTCAGATCCTCAGATATTACACTCAGAACCCCAACCAGGTTCCTATAGCTCAGAGTGATCCCAATCCTACAACTTAGGCTCAACAACCCTACTACTCAGTCTTCACGAAGACCTACACTTAGCCACAAGGCCTACACTCAGAGAAATGAATCTCCTACACTCAGGAACACAGGCCTTACCACTCAGCCTTTATAATTTCAGGCTTACAACTCAGATCCCTAAGGATCCTACAAGAAATTAAAAATACAATGTATATAACCTCAACTCAGAATAAGAGAGAAGAGTTGACAGGTTTCTTGATGAGTTCTTGAAAGAACTCTGCTAAGATCAACCTCACTTGGCTTTCTTCAAAGCTTCTTGAATGTAGAACACAATAGGGTTGAGTCTCTCTGCAGATAATCTTCAATCACTGCAACTTAAGTTTCATATCTCAATCTGAAACCTTCTTCACAGCCTGGTTCAACAGTTGTCTTCTTGGAAGGATCTCTCTCTCTCTCCAACTACTTAGATCTTCACTTGAATTGAATCTTCAATGAATTACTTGATCACTTTGGAGATTTCCAACAACTGATTATCTGTTGAATGTATAAGCCTTTATATAGACTTTCTTCATGGTGACCGGCTGATCCGGTTTCTAACAGCTTTCTGACATCTCTGACAGTTGCAGTAGACCGGCTGGAATGGTAGCTGTCATGTCATCCAGTCACTTCTTGAAATATCTGTAACTGTCTGAAAGTGTCGAGACAGTCTGTCTTTAAGTGTCGACACTTATAGACTAAGTGTCGACACAAGTAGACTAAGTGTCAACACTAGCCTTCATGGTGTCGACACAACTCCTTGTGTTGTAGAAATTACTTCTCGACACAGTTTCTTCAACATGTGTCGACACTGATATTGTGTGTCGACACAACTCATTGTACTTCAGTACTTAGTAAATTTCTTGTAAGTGTCGACACGACTCCCTTGTGTCGACACATCTTCTTGTGTTGAACTTGTTCAGTGTCGACACATCTTGGTGTCGACACATGCCTTCTGTGTTGATACTTGCTGAGTGTCGACACAGCTCCTTGTGTCGACACATTCTTCTTGTGTTGAGACTTTGGCTGAGTGTCGACACATCTCCTTTGCGTCGACACTTGTACTTAGAATTTATTGAACTTTGCTGAGTGTCGACACAGCCTCCTAGTGTCGACACTTTCTTCATGTGTTGAGTCTTCTACTGAGTGTCGACACATTCTTTATTATGTCGACACTTGTACTTAGACTCTGTTGAAGTTTGCCGAGTGTCCACACAGCCTCCAAGTGTCGACACTTCCTGATGTCGACAAAGTTCCTCTGGGTGTCGACACTGCTTCTAAGTGTCGACACTGCTTCTCTGGACATTTCTTCATTGAGTGTCGACACAGCCTTTATGTGTCGACACTTTCCTTCTGGTGTCGACTCTGCATCCCTGGTGTCGACACAATTACTCCAAGTGTCGACACTGCTTCTCTGGGTGTCGACACAAGTCTTCTTAAGTGTCGACACTTTTCTTCTGGGTGTCGACACATGGACTTAGAAACTTTTCAGCTATCCCTGCAAATACTTAACCTGCACAACTAAACTCAAAACACATCAAATACATTTTGATATATATCATTGAGTAGGGTGAGGCTTCTTCAAATCAGGTACATTAATTCCAATATACCCAACAATTTCCCCCTATTTGGAGAAGTCATAACCCTTAGTCAATGATATACACCATACATAACAAATTCATAGTATGATGTAAAACAATGTTAAATGACAGGGTAAGTACATAAACATGTATAAGCAAAACATGTATACACAATAATTACAGAACATTAATGTAATAGATTTAACATATATCACATTGTTCTAACAACTTCAACATATTCATTATCCAAAATTTTACAGACAGTTTAAAAATCAAATGATTACAACGGTAAACTAAAGAAAAATTCTATCCTATTGCTGCTCAGGCTCCTTGATAACTATGCCCTTTCCAGATTGTATCTTTGCTTGGACTGGGGCTTCAGCATCTTCAACAGCAGCAGGCTTCTTCCATTTAAGATCCTTCTTCTTTAACTCTTCAGCTTTGATCTTCTGCCTTTCAAAGTAATGATAAGGCTTGGGAAAGTACTTGCTAGGATCCTGGGCAGTAGGAGGTAGCTTTCCCATCTTAGCCTTTCTTCTATATTGCACAATTGCCTCTTGCTTGTTCTCATGCTTCCTCCACTCCAGTTCAGAATACCACTTGTTTTTATCTTGAATATTGTCTTTGGCAGCCTTCCATGCAGTCAAAATAATATTCCTGGAGGTGGGGCTCCATTGTTCAAAGTCAGGTCTCAATTCAGGTTGCTCCCTGAATCTCTTCTTAGACAATTGGGCTTCATGTTCTTTCTACAAAGCTTCTTGTTCTTTCAGTATAGCCTCTAGCACTGGCTGAACTACTTTTTCTATGATGACCTTCTGATTTCCCTCAGGTGGGCTATACATTGACTGTATATCTGCATGTATCATATCAAAGTCTGGTGGAGGATAGATCACTTGAGCTACTTCAGCTTGCTCACCTCCAAGATATGCAGGATTAATCCCAGACTCTGCAACATTATCATCATCACATAATGGAGGATATCCAAGGGTGGCTCTGATGGAATTGGAAATCCATTTTGCAAGACGTTTTGATTTCCCTCAGGTGGGCTATACATTGACTGTTTATCTACATATATCATATCAAAGTCTGGTGGAGGATAGATCACTTGAGCTACTTCAGCTTGCTCACCTCCAATATATGTAGGATTAATCCCAGACTCTGCAACATTATCATCATCACATAATGGAGGATATCCAAGGGTGGCTCTGATGGAATTGGAAATCCATTTTGCATGATCAGAGCAGGCTTTGACTAACACCCTCTCCCCCTTTATGACTTCTCTTTCAATGTGATCTCTTATATCATCTTTTTGAAATCTGATTTGTGCATTTAGGTAATTTACTCCATCTTTGTAGAAAGGTTTGAACTTTTGAAGTTGTTCAGTGATTTTCTTCTTAGAGTCTTCAAGAACAGTCTTAAAAGCAGTGATGTGCTCTTGGAACTTCTTATCAAACTCTTCCTGGGCAGTAGTCCTTGCTGTAGTTTGAGCAGCAGCCAGATTCTGCATCTCAGTGACTATCACATTGTGTGATTCAGTCAAATTATCATTCATCCTTATCTAGTTCTCCAGTACATAGCCTTGCTTTACTACAATTTCATCCAATTGAGCTTTGATCTTCTCTTGATGAGTTGCTAGATAGACTACTGCATTTCCTCCCTTATGAAAGCAGTCAGTCATCTCTTTCTTATTCAGATTCATTTCAAATCCGATGGACTTAATATCTTGTGCAAGATCAAATTGTAGAAATTTATTCCCTTCATCTACATACTTTTCCAGAGCTTGCCTTTGCTCATCAAGCTTAATTTGTAAAGCCACCATCAATGAACTGTAATCTGTTGATGGGGCTGGCTGTGATCCAGGCTGTGGTGCAATTGTTTGCAGAGCTTTCTTATAATTCTGGCTCTTCCTCTTGAAAACTTGAAATTTTATCTTCTTAGCTCTTGCAGCCTCTGCATCTTCAGAAGCAGATGTACTATCAATAGTCACTCTGTCCTTAGGACTTGGAGATAACTCCTTCTCAGTCCTTTGTAGCCCTTCAATATCTTTTGGCATCTCAGTCTCTTTGCCTGCAGTTTTTTCTATAGTCTCCACTTGCTCCCCCTCAATAATTACTTTCTCCCCCTCAGCAGCAGCACTTTCTTTCTCAAAGTCAGTTTGGAGAAGGTCAGGGAATAGTTCTTCTAAGGCAAATTCTTGTTGAGAAGGGGCTGGAGAATCCCTGATCTCATCAACCACTTGATCAGATACCACTTGAAAAGCAACAGATGTGTCCTCCATGACAACATCTGGGGGTTGACTATGAATCTGAGGTTGCTGATTAACATCAGATAATGTGTCAGTCATAACTTCATTCTCAATAAGGAAATCTAATTGGTTGATTTTAGTTATTACCTCAAGTATGGTTTGAGTAGCTCTTTCACTTTCTAAGGGAGTAGGCTCATCCACCAGTAGAGGCTCCCCCTAAATTGAATCCTGGTGAATTGGGCTTGCTGGTGGTAGCTCCCCCTACCTTGGTGCATCTTCTTGTCTAGCAGGAGATTGTCCACCATTTCCAGTGTCTTGTTCATCATCTGGAGTAAAGACAACTTGCTCTTCAGAGCTACTAGAGGATTCTTGAGCCACAGGGGCTGACTTCTTCTTCCTTTTCTAGGGTGTTACCTTCTCAGGAGTTGGCATTTCCTTGGTTAACACTCTATCCCACCTAGAGAAGATCCTCAAATCCATTCTCCTCATTTGGTTAATCTTAGTTCCAGCTGCTTGACTCATGACCTCTGGTATACTACCAGTCAGGTAAAGACTTAGAATCCTACCCAAATTGGGCTTCTTCATACTCTCCTTTATCTTTTCAAACACAACTGCAGACCAATCAGTTTCTACTTTGAAGATAATCCTTGTCATAAGGCTAAACATGTAAGCTGAGATTCTGTCATGGCCTCCAGGCTTGCTCAGGATTACTTTGCCAACAATTTCAGATAGAAATTTGCCTTGCATATTCATTCCTTTTCTAGTGAACACAGATCCAATTTTCATGTTGGAATCCAGTCCACACCATGTTAATGCTTCCCTAGTTTTAGAAGCAGAAACATTCTCTTCTTCCTTAGTCCTAGGTAGTTGTAGTACCTTTCTCAGACTCTTAGGAGAAACTTTCACCTTTGCCCAATGAACTCTAGACTTTATCTTGAGTCCAGATTCATCTATTGTTGCTCCATTTAGAAATTCCAGGGCTTCTTTCTTCCATATCTTGGTCGGTTCGGAAACAAGAAATTCTAACCCTGTCTCTTCTGTTAGGTTTATCACACCTTTGATCTCTGGTTCTGCGTCATCAAAAGCATGCCGCATGAGTTCGTATCCTTCATTCACATTCTCTTCAAGCTTGGGTGCCATTAGGGTTTGAAGAAATTTCAATCTTAGAGAAGAGAGGTGCCGACACACAAGTTTGGTCTCGAAACTTTGGTGAGCGTGTCGACAGACAATGGCAAAATCCTATTTATACCTTTCTAGAATCGAAGATGAAAGGGCGCGTCAAAATACTTAAATTGTGTCGACACTGTTGATAAGTGTCGACATAGACTTATAATGTCTCGACAACCATGTGTCGACACAAGTATAGTCGACAGAATATGTGTGTCGACACTTGTTGATGTGTCGACACAGCTTAGCTCGACACTTAGTCGAGACTTTACCAGACTAATGTTGAGTAAATCCTAAGTGTCGACACCACCTTGGATGTGTCGACACCTACTATTTATGTGTCGACACTAATTTTCTTAAGTGTCGACACAGACTGTCTAGATGTGTCGACACCATTTCTCTGAAATGTCGACATCACTTTTCTGTGTCAACACAGACAACTCTGTGTGTCGACACCATTTTACTTAGCCAATTTTGAAAATTTATTCTAAGTTGATGATACCTAATTCAATTTTAAACCTATTAAATTTGGTTTCATCTAAGGGCTTAGTATACATGTCAGCT
Source organism: Platanthera guangdongensis (assembly GCA_039583875.1). Classification (NCBI taxonomy): domain Eukaryota; kingdom Viridiplantae; phylum Streptophyta; class Magnoliopsida; order Asparagales; family Orchidaceae; genus Platanthera; species Platanthera guangdongensis. The sequence continues at coordinate 141,007,416 of CM077148.1, forward strand.
AGTTGATTATCTGTATTAACATACTCTAGTGAAATATCTCGTTTTTCCACATGTTCTCTCAGAAAATGATATTTTATTTCTATGTGCTTAGTCCTACTATGGGAAACAGGATTGTTTGTAATAGATATAACACTAGTAGAATCACAAAATAGTGGTGTTCTACTTACTTGAATACCATAATCTTCTCGTTGATGTTGTATCCATAGAAGTTGAGCACAGCAACTTCCTGCAGCCAGATACTCTGATTCTGCTGTGGAGATAGCCACACTGGTTTGCTTCTTGCTACTCCATGATATCAGTCTTCCACCTAGGAATTGACAGGTACCAGTTGTACTTTTCCTATCTTCTTTGCAGCCTGCAAAATCTGCATCTGAATAACCTGTCAGTTCAAAGTCTCCATTCCTAGGGTACCAAAGGCCTAGATTAGGAGTGCCCTTAAGATATCTCAGTATTCTTTTGACTGTTGTCAAATGAGATTCTTTAGGGCATGCTTGGTACCTAGCACAGACACATGTAGCATATATGATATCTGGTCTACTTGCAGTCAAATACAATAGGGAGCCAACTATCCCTCTATACAAAGTCTCATCTACAGGTTTCCCTGCATCATCTTTGCTAAGAGACATACTTGACCCCATAGGAGTTTTCATGGTACTGGTTGATTCCATACCATACTTCCTTATTAATTCTAGAGTGAACTTAGACTGGCATATGGATAAACCATTCTCAGTCTGTCTAACTTGGAGACCCAAGAAGAACTTAAGTTCCCCTATACTGCTCATCTCAAATTGTCCTTGCATAAGTTTTGCAAACTTTCTGCAAAGACTATTTTCTGTAGACCCAAATATAATGTCATGTACATATATTTGGACTAAGATTATCTTACCTCTGGATTCCCTAAGGAATAGAGTCTTGTCTATTTTCCCCCTTGTGAATTTATTCTCAATGAGGAAACTAGACAGGGTTTCATACCAAGCCCTAGGTCTTGTTTTAACCCATACAAAGCCTTCCTAAGTCTATAAACATAATTAGGTTTAGTTGAATCAACAATACCTGATGGATGTTCCACATAGACTTCTTCCTTCAGATTGCCATTCAAAAAGGCTGACTTAACATCCATTTGGTATACTTTAAACCCTTGATAGGTTGCATAGGCCAAGAATATTCTTATTTGCCTCTAGTCTGGCTACTGGAGCAAAGGTTTGATCAAAGTCAATACTTTCTTCCTACCTATATCCCTTAGCAACCAGTCTTGCTTTGTTCTTTATAATGACTCCATGTTCATCCATCTTTTTCCTGAAGATCCACTTAGTTCCAATTATGTTGTGATCTTTTGGTTTAGGAACAAGCTCCCAGACATTGCATCTCTTGAACTGGTTCAGCTCCTCTTGCATTGCCTTAATCCAATGAGGGTCTAGGATGGGTTCTTCAAATTTCTTTGGCTCAACTTGGGATAGAAAACTGGAGTAGAGTACTGAGCTTAGATTTCTGCACCTTGTTTGTACCCCTTGTCTTAGATCACCAATAATTTGATCTGCTGGATGATCTCTTAGATGCCTAGTAGTTGGAGGCAGCCTGGCTTCATGTTGAACTCCTTCAGCTTCTTCAACTTGCTGCACCCCTTGGTCTTCTTCTGCATCAAGTGCATCTAGTACTCTCCCTGGACAACATCCACTATCATCTACATGCTGACTTGCAGTAGATCCTTCTTCAATAGTGAGCTTGTCCATCTTCTTAGTCACACCTGTAGAGCTGCAAATACTTCTAGACAATTCATGGTTAATGAGTCTAGTTTCATCAAAAACTACATGTACTGACTCTTCTACAACTTGTGTAGTCAAGTTGTAGACCCTATAAGCCTTACTATTATTACTGTACCCAATAAAGATCCCCTCTTGGGATTTGGCAGCAAACTTGGTTAAGTAAGACTTACAATTATTAAGTATATAGCATTTACAACCAAAGATCCTGAAATAGGATAGGTTTGGTTTTCTGCCTTTCACAATGTCATATGGGGTCTTATTATGGCTCTTGGTGATAGTAGCCATATTAATTACATGGCATGCAGTATTAACTGCCTCAGCCCAGAAATATTCTGGGAGAGTTGTGTCACTTAATAGGGTTCTACCAGCCTCAATCAAGGTTCTATTTTTCTTTTCAGCAATGTCATTTTGCTGAGGTGTTCTTGGTGAAGAAAATTCCTGAAATATCCCAAATTCTTCACATAGCTTTGTCATACTATCAGACTGAAATTCAGTACCATTGTCACTTCTTATTTTGACCACTGTACTGTCTAACTCATTCTAAATTTGTTTGACAAAACTATAGAAGATACTAGGTGTTTCAGATTTCTGTCTAAGGACGAACACCCAGGAAAACCTTGAGTAGTCATCTACAACCACAAATGTGTAAACCTTCCTACCTAGGCTGTGAACTGGCATAGGACCAAAGAGATCCATATGCAAGAGGTATAAGCACCTCACAGCATCTTTATTTTCAATGCTATTAAAGGTGGATCTAGTCTGCTTGCCCTTTTGACAAGCTGAGCATATCCCATCTTTAATACACTTAACCTGAGGACCATTCCTCACTAACTCTTTACTATAGAGTTGGTCAATTGTCTTGTAGTTGAGATGGGCTAGCCTCTTGTGCCATTTGACACAATGAGAGACTTTCTCATCAGCTACAATACACACTGGAGAAACATTGTTCTTACCCATAATGTCTAGACAATAGACATTTCTCTTTCTGTAACCAGTCAGAATGATCTCTTGATCATTTGATCTCCTGATATGACAACCATCTTTGACAAATGAGATGTCATATCCTAAATCACTCAGCTGACTTATACTAATAAGGTTATGTTTCAAACCTTTAACATAAGCCACTTGAGTAATTGTTATAAGGCTGCTAGAAATGTTACCAAAACCTTTGATGATTCCTTTTTCAGAACCACCAAAGGTGACTTTAGGACCATCCTTGATTGGTGTGTAGTCCTTTAGCAATCCCCTAGTTCCAGTCATGTGTCTGGAACATCCACTGTCTAAGTACCATATTGGGGCATGGTCACTTGGACTCACCTGCAAAACAGATTAGTTAACCTTAGAACCCAAAGAATTCTTGGGTCCTTGGTGCTAGTTAGTTTGCCTCTTAACAAAACTACCTGTAGCTTTTCTAACAGGCAGATTGCTACTCACTTTGGCACTTGAATTGTGCCAACAGTCCATGGCAAAGTGGCCCACCTTGCCACAACACCAGCACTCAAATCTTTTGTACCTTTTCTTAGGTACAACCCTAGCTGTTTTATCTACAGCAGGCTTGTTGAGTACTGGGGCTTTGTCCTTAGACTTGGACTTTACAGTCCTAGCAGGTTGTGTAAACCCTAATCCAGTTTTACCCTTTTGATGTACAAATTCATCTTTCAAAGGTAAAATAGATTTTGGTTTAGAAAACCTTGCAACTATATCTCTCTCCTTCTGAAGACTAATCTCCAGATTTCTGATTTGATCATTCTTGAATGTTATAGTCCCCATCTGAATAACAGTTATGTTCTTCAGCCTGGCTATTTCATTTAGTTTTTGATCAATCAACTTATCAAAATCTGTTGCAGCAACTTTAAGACTGGCAATTTGCTTAGCCTGACTTTTGGCCAAGGATTTGCTTTTCTTCAAAGCTTGCAACACTACTCTATATTCATCAATCAATTGATGAATATCTCCTTCAGATTCAGATTCACTCTCATCACTTGATGTTGAAGAATCTGATTCTGAATCAGTACTAGAAACTGAACTTGAAGAAAAATTTTGTACCTGACTAGGTCCAGGCTAATCCTGGATTTTATCTCCTTCTGATAAGGCCATCAGTCCCTGGCACTGATTGTCCTCTTGCTCATATATAGATTTCATTAGCTGGATGAACTCCTCTTCCTCTTCTTCAGCAAACAGTCCTATGTAAGCTTCAGCTTCTGAATCAGTTTCTGAAGAAGATATATCTGACAAGCTTTCTGTCCTTCTTAGCAACAAAGGACCTTTCCTTCTTGCCCTTGATTTGAGTCTTCTTCTTATCTGTTCACTCTCTCCTCTTCTCTGGACAGTCAGCAATAACATGTCCTTGTTTGTTACAACAATAACAAACTATTATTGAAGATGGAGTTCTATTTGACTTGGGTTTTCTCCTGTCATTCTTTGATGACTTCTGTGAAGTGGATGGCTTAGTCCTCCACTGTTTCTTCTTTAGGAACTTCTGAAAGTGTCTTGTGAAAGCTGCAAAGTCCTCATCACTCTCACTGTTTTCAGAATTCTTGCTTTCTGACTCATCTGACTCAGTCTCAGCAGCTTTTGGGGTGGAGATGGAGACTTACTTTTATATTTCTTGGTGGCTTCTGTCTTGAATGCCACAGCTCTTTCTTTATGCTCAATTCTGGTAGACTTCTCCTCTTATTTCCTTGCCATTAGCTGCATTTCATAGGATAACAGCTTTCCAAACAATGTTGGAGGAGGAATATCTGCTAACTTGGCCATTTCCCTTATAGCACAAATCTTAGTGTCCTAGTCCTTTGTTAGGGATCTCAAGAACTTATCATTCAGCTCATAATTGCTGAATTCTCTTCCATAGGACATCAACTCATTGATAATCCTATAGAATTTCTTGTAGCATTTTGTTATACTATCAGACCTGCCTTTTCTGAAGCTCTCATATTCTTGGTTTAACAAAGACTTTCTGTCATGTCTAACTTCTTCTGAACCCTCCATGTACACTATCAGAGTATCCCACATCTCCTTTGATGTTTTACAGTGTATCAAGTTCTGAAATGTAGCATCATCTATTGCACTTACAATGATATTCTGAGCCCTCTTGTCCATTGTAGCAGGAATAATCTCATCCTTGGTCATTTCAGAATAGTCTTTTGGTGTTCTCTGATTTGCATCTAATACTGATACTTTCATAGACACATATGGCCCTTCTTTAACTGTGATATAGATTCTAGGGTCAGAGGCTTCCATAAATAGTCTAACCCTTTCTTTCCAGATGCCAAAAAGCTCCTTTCTACAGATTGGCAACTTCATGGATCCAAGTTCTTTGTGATTCTATGTGGAACCCATTTTCTTTATTTTCTTGATTCTGCGCTTGATTAAACTGAATCTGCGAACAAGATCCTTTACTCAGACAGTATGTCCTTTTATGTCCTTTTTGAGTAACCTCGCTCTGATACCACTTGAAAGAAATAGTACCTAATCACCTAGAGGGGGGGTGAATAGGTGACTTAATCTTTTTAAACTTTTAGGCAGATTATATCACAGATTTCACAGAACTATAAACAGCATACACAGCATCAATCACATACACAGAGTACACACATAGTTTTATAGTGGTTCCCCAAGGTCTGGGTACATCCACTTTCCCCCTTCGCCTATTTAGTAGTGTACTAGATTCGGCCAAACTCCTCCACTATTCCTCAGATCCTCAGATCTTACACTCAGAACCCCAACCAGGTTCCTACAGCTCAGAGTGATCCCACTCCTACAACTCAGGCTCAACAGCCCTACTACTCAGTCTTCACAAAGACCTACACTCAGCCATAAGGCCTACACTCAGAGAAATGAATCTCCTACACTCAGACACACAGGCCCTACCACTCAGCCTTTATAATTTCAGGCTTACAACTCAGATCCCTAAGGATCCTACAAGAAATTAAAAATACAATGTATATAACCTCAACTCAGAATACGAGAGAAGAGTTGACAGGTTTCTTGATGAGTTCTTGAAAGAACTCTGCTGAGATCAACCTCACTTGGCTTTCTTCAAAGCTTCTTGAATGTAGAACACAATAGGGTTGAGTCTCTCTGCAGCTGATCTTCAATCACTGCAACTTAAGTTTCAGACCTCAATCTGAAACCTTCTTCACAGCCTGGTTCAACAGCTGTCTTCTTGGAAGGAGCTCTCTCTCTCCAACTACTTAGATCTTCACTTGAATTGAATCTTCAATGAATTACTTGATCACTTTGGTGATTTCCAACAACTTGATTATCTGTTGAATGTATAAGCCTTTATATAGACTTTCTTCATGGTGACCGGCTGATCCGGTTTCTAACAGCTTTCTGACATCTCTGACAGTTGCAGTAAACTGGCTGGAATGGCAGCTGTCATGTCATCCAATCACTTCTTGAAATATCTGTAACTGTCTGAAAGTGTCGAGACAGTCTGTCTTTAAGTGTCGACACTTATAGAACTAAGTGTCGACACAAGTAGACTAAGTGTCGACACTAGCCTTCATGGTGTCGACACAACTCCTTGTGTTGTAGAAATTACTTCTCGACACAGCTTCTTCAACATGTGTCGACACTGATATTGTGTGTCTACACAACTCCTTGTACTTCAGTACTTAGTTGATTTCTTGTAAGTGTCGACACAACTCCCTTGTGTCGACACATCTTCTTGTGTTGAACTTGTTCAGTGACGACACATCTTCTGGGTGTCGACACATGCCTTCTGTGTTGATACTTGCTGAGTGTCGACACAGCTCCTTGTGTCGACACATTCTTCTTGTGTTGAGACTTTGGCTGAGTGTCGACACATCTCCTTTGTGTCGACACTTGTACTTAGAATTTGTTGAACTTTGCTGAGTGTCGACACAGCCTCCTAGTGTCGACACTTTCTTCATGTGTTGAGTCTTCTGCTGAGTTTCGACACATTCTTTATTATGTCGACACTTGTACTTAGACTCTGTTGAAGTTTGCTGAGTGTCGACACAGCTTCCATGTGTCGACACTTCCTGATGTCGACAAAGTTCCTCTGGGTGTCTACACTACTTCTCTGGACATTTCTTCATTGAGTGTCGACACAGCCTTTATGTGTCGACACTTTCCTTCTGGTGTCGACTCCGCATCCATGGTGTCGACACAATTACTCCAAGTGTCGACACTGCTTCTCTGGGTGTCGACACAAGTCTTCTTAAGTGTCGACACTTTTCTTCTGGGTGTCGACACATGGACTTAGAAACTTTTCAGCTGTCCCTGCAAATACTTAACCTGCACAACTAAACTCAAAACACATCAAATACATTTTGATGTATATCATTGAGTAGGGTGAGAATTCTTCAAATCAGGTACATTAATTCCAATGTACCCAACACAAACCTGAGTATAAGATTCTAGAGAAGGGGCTTCAGAGCCTTCAGGTCTTGGAGAGAAGGAAGGCTGAGGAACTGGAGCTAGAGTTAGAGGAGCTAGGGGATTCAGATTATGAGGAATAATGTTTGGATCTGATCTGAAAATCAGGGAATATCTGTTTGTGCATCCACACAGCTGCATCATAAGTATGGAATTTTACATTATGGATTTGATTCTGCACATGATCATGAATTTCCTTTAGCTTTTCTTCCCAAAGGGTTTGCTTGGCAGCATTTGAGGCTTCTAAGTATCCTTTGACTAATGCCTCCCCCTTTCTGACTTCTACAGTTAGATTATTTATGGCATCTTCTTTGAAGGTACCTACTTCTTCACAGATTTTGAATGTGTGATCTTGGGCTGACTTTTCTAACTATATTTGGTTATTTGAAAAAGTAACAGCTTGTTTCATTATATGACCAACACTGGTGATTGTGTGGTCTATAGCTTTTCCACCTATCTTGAATATTTGTATTAACTCATCAGTATTGTGCTGAATTTTAGCAAAACCTCTGCTCATCTCTTTCTCAAGAGCAGTAAATCTATCTTGAACAACTATGAGAGAGTCATCAAAATGCTTTCTCTGATCTAGAAGCATCTGTTCAATCTTACCTATAATATCATTTGTAGCAGGAGGTGGAGTTACAGTCCGAGGAGCTAGAGGAGGAGGAGGAACAGTCCATGGAATAACTTCTTCAACAATTACTGAGCTCTAAGCTCTGGTTGTGTGAATCAAGAACATCTTCTTCTTCATCAATGAATGTGGGGATAGGGAAATCCAAGCTCTTCATAGGAGCTTCAATTGTTTCTGGGGATTGCTCTTTCTCATCAGGAATCAGTATTGTCTCAGCTTGTTCTTTCTCAGCAGCAGGGGATTTGGGAGATGGAATAGGAGATCTTGGAGATGGAGTATAAGTGGGTGATGGTACTGGTGTTGGTTCATTTGATGGTTCAGTAGATTATTCTTTCTGGAAGGGTGGAAGAGGCTCTTCAGAGCCGAGTTCTTCAATCATCTGATTGATGGCTTCTTCTGTAGAGAGAATGGTGTCTTGTACCTGAGCATCTGAAGTAGTTTCTTCTGGAGTGGATGGAGTGAGAGAGACAACAGTAGGTGGAGTAGGTATCCTGTCTTCTGGAATAGAAGGAGCAGGCTCCCCCTCAACAGCTACACCAGATGTGCTGGCAATATGAGGTGGAGAGGGAGATGGGGTCATGTCCTCTGCAGCTGGATGATCATGTGCTCTAGCAGTCTGGGCAGGATTCAACAACTTTAATTCTCATCTCAGAATGGAGGAAATTGATACTTTCATAATGTGGTGAAGGGTTGTGCCTTTGGAGAAATTAAAGACTTTAGGATTGATCTCATGCAGCATCAAAGAGATGCTACTAGCATAGTTAGGTGCCTTGATGCTCTCCCTTATCTTATCAAGAATTAACATACCAAACTGAAATCTCTTTCTGCAGATGATGGCTATCATGATATCAAACATAGGAAGTGAGATGTCTCTTATGGAACTAGTCTTGCACAGGAGAATTTTTCGAATGATGTCCACCAGGAACTTGCTTTCTGAGTTGAGGTCTAATTGTCAAATGGTAAGAACTTCTGGAGATAGTCCACAGAAGATACATGTTCTGTCAGAGTCTTCATGGCTTAGGTGTTCTTCTTCATCAACCACGGGTAGCCGAATAAGAGTGGAGACAGAGGTTTTGGTAAGTTTTATCTTGATTCCCTTGACTGTATATTTAAGGACTTTGCCATTTCTCCTGACCTTGATGTTTTGAAAGAACTCTTCAACTTCTAGAAATAGGATTTTGCACAGTTGCTGGAGAACAAACGTCAAGCTGGTGGTGTCTAGAAGAACGAGGATATTTCTGAAATCGTCTGACTATTCGACAATACTGGCGGTGAAAAGTTCAGAACCAATATCAATCTTTAATAGCGGTGCCATGATCCAGAGAGTTGAGAGAAACATGCTGCGGGGAACAAGATGGCGCGAGCTTTGCAACAGTCGGCGGAAGGCGAAGAGGCTTTCGTCTTACTCGAGAGAGAGGGTTTTGGAATCGTGTAGAAAAAGAAATCCAGATTTTTTCAATTTATATAACCCTAATTATTCGATGATTAAGAGAGAAATTAAACGAACATACCTTAGGAATTGTCGGTATAAGCTTCGGGTTGTGAATAAAGAAATTTGAATAGAAGTTGAGAAAATGTCTTCCTGATACTCGAGTGGACCGGCAGTACTAGAGTGAGATAATGAAGGTACTCGAGTGATGTCTTCATACTTCTCGAGTTGGAACTCAGCACTCGAGTAGTCTTACTCGATTGACTTGTGGAGTACTCGAGTAGTGTTACGCGAGTGACTTGCGAAGTACTCGAGTAGTTTAAAGAGGTAATCGAGTGACTTTCTTCTTATTCGAGTAATTAAGTCAGAATTTTCAAAAAGTTCAACTTTTGATGTATTCCTTGATCTCTGAGCTTTGTTGTGAGTCCTCCTTCTCTAATCTTCTTTGTTGAGCATTCCAAGTTCTGTTTTGAAGAACATGAACTTGGTCTCATCCAGCGGCTTCGTGAATATGTCTGCAATCTGCATGTCAGTTGGAATATATTTTAGATCTATGTCCCCATGCTCCATATGCTCCCGGATGAAGTGGTATCTCAGCTCTATATTCTTTGTCCGATTGTGAGAGACTGGGTTGTTGGCTATTACAATCGCGCTAGAGGAGTCGTAAAGCAAAGCGATGTTTTGGACTTTGATATTGAAATCTTCCAACTGATTTTTTATCCATAGCAACTGTGCACAACAATTGTTTGCAGAGATATACTCTGACTCAGCTATTAAAATTGCAACACAGTTCTGCTTCTTACTACTCCAGGAAATGAGCTTTCTTCCAAGGAATTGGCAAGTCCCGAAAGTGCTCTTCCTATCATTTTTTCTACCTGCAAAAAATCTACATATGAGAAAACAATTAGTTTGCTATCATAACTTCTTGGGTACCATACGCCAAGATTTGGTGTACCTTTAAGGTTTCTCAAAATTTGCTTTGCAGCAGCGTAGTGATATTCCTTAGTGTTCACTTGAAATCTAGCACATACACATGTTGAGAATATTATGTCTGGTTTACTGGCAGTAACGTAGAGCAAGGATCCAATTATGCTTCTATACTTGGTTTCATCAAAAGATTTCCCTTTTTCATCCTTGTCCAGAGACACAGCTGAACTCATTGGAGTCCTCATAGAGGTTGCGTTCTCCATTCCGAATTTCTTAATTAGCACTTTTGTGAAATTTGTCTGTGAGATGAAAATTCCATCTTCAGATTGTTTCACCTGAAGCCCTAAGAAATACTTCAGCTCACCCATACTGCTCATTTCAAACTTCCCTTGCATAAGTTTAGAAAACTTCTTGTAGAGGTTGTCGTCAGTAGAACCAAAAATATTGTCGTCGACATAGATTTGCACTATAAAAATCTTGCCTTTTATTTCCCTACGAAATAATCTCTTATTTATCTTTCCCCTTGTGAACTTGTTCTCAAGAATAAAAGTAGACAACGTCCATACAAAGCTCAAGGAGCTTGTTTCAAACCATATAAAGCTTTAGATAACAGATAAACATAATCTGGGAATTTAGAGTCAATGAAACCTGGAGGTTGTTACACATACACCTCTTCCTTTATATCAACATTAAGGAAGGCAGACTTTCACATCCATCTGATAGACAGTGAAGCCCTTCAGAGCCGCATATGCTAGGAATAACCTGATTGCCTCCAGCCTTGCCACTGGAGCGTACGTCTGGTCAAAGTCGATTCCTTCTTCTTGGTGATATCCTTTGGCGACGAGTCTGGCCTTGTTCTTTATGATCATTCCATCCTCATCCACTTGTTCCTATAGACCCACTTTATGCTGATGACATTCTTACCTTTGGGTCCTGGAACAAGTTTCCAAACTTCACACCGCTTGAACTAATTTTGTTCTTCAATTGCCATTATCCATGATGCGTCTGAGTTTGCTTCCTCAAACTTCTTCGGTTCAGCCTCTGAGAGACAACTTAAATATAGATTCTCGTTAAATGTACCTCTACGAGTTCTGACAACATCCCGGGTATCTCCTATGATTTGGTCCATTGGATGATCCTTCAAGTGTTTGAGCTCTAAGGTCCTTGCTTCTGGAGCTTCTTATTCCACAAGAGTGACTTCATCAACTTGGATGATTTCTTCATCTTGATCATCAACCTCTCCAATCGGGGTTGGAGTGCTGATCTTGATGAACTTTTCACCTTTTTCTTCAGTTGGCTCATCCAAGTTTAGTTCTTTCAACTTTGAACATACATCTTCAATGAACACACTAGAATAGTTGTTTTGCAGCAAGCTCATCTCATCAAATACAACATGTATTTCTTCTTCTACAACCAGAGTTTTTCTATTAAATATCCTATATGCCTTAATATGGCTACTATACCCTACAAAAATACCTTCATAACTCTTTTTGCTAAATTTTGTAGTGTGATACTTTCCATTGTTAAGGACGAAGTACTTACAGCCAAAGATTCTAAAATATGCAACAGTCAGTTTCCTGCCCTTTAGAAGTTCATAAGGTGTCTTATTGTGGTTCGTGTTTATGAGTGCTCGATTTTGCATGTGGCATACAGTGTTGACGGCTTTAGCCCAGAAGTATTCCAGTAGTGAGGCATCACTCAACATGGTCATGAAGGCCTCTATGAGTGTTCTATTCCTTCTCTCAGTTACTCCATTCTGTTGTGGAGTATGAGGAGAGGAAAACTCATGAAATATACTTAAGCTTTCACAAAATTTTGTCATGGCCCCAGACTTGAACTCTGTTCTATTGTCACTTCTGATTTTGACCATAGAACAGTTGTATTCATTCTGGACTTGCCTGACAAAATTAGTAAAGATGTCAAAGGTACCTGACTTGTGTTTCAGAAAGAACACCCACGCAAAGCGCGAGTAATCATGAACAATAACCAATATATAATCCTTACCTCCCAAACTTCTAACTTGCAGTGGACCGAACAAGTCCATATGAAGTAGATGTAAACTTCTATTAGAATCTTTGCCAATAACGCTTTTAAAGGTAGCCCTTGTTTGCATGCCTTTTACACATGCGTGACAAGGTCTATCTTTAGCATACTGGACATTTGGGGTATCACGTACTAAATTCAGAGAAAATAATTTATTAATAGTTTTGAAATTAATATGTGCTAGTCTCCTGTGACATTGGTCAACAAGAGATGCACTATCTTTAGCCATAAAAGACACGGGTGTAGAAGAGTCCATACAAATGAAATTCCAACAAAATATGTTTCTGCTTCGATTGCCTGATAGAATCGTTTCCATATTGTAAACCAATTTTATCAAGCACTTATCAGCATGGAATTCAATAACATATCCTTTGTCGCAGAGCTGGCTTATGCTTATGAGATTGTGTTCATATCCTTCAACAAAATCCACATCTGAGAAGGATACACTACCGTTAGAGATCATACCATAGCCTTTAGTATTTCCTCGGTCTGAACCTCCAAAGATGACCTTTGGCTCGTTCAAGACTGGAGAATAGTTCTAAAGAAGGCTTCTTATCCCGGTCATGTGCCGAGAGCACCCACTGTCCAAATACCAGATAGGAGTTTTAGTGTCCTTTGGACATACCTGTGTTCACAAATCAATTTGCCTTAGGAACCCAAACACGTTTGGGTCCTTGGTCTCTTATTACAATAATCCCCCTACGAGTATTAGAATTATGAGTGGTCTTTCTCATATTGCCCACTTGAGGAGTTGCAAAATTCTTGGAATTAAACCAGCAGTCAATGGCAAAGTGACCAATTTTGCCACAGCTCCAACAGTCAAACCTGTTGTATCTTTGCCTCACATTCTCTAGCTTGACCTTTTGAAATGGTGGTCTACCTGGGGCCGCATTCTTGGAGGAAGAAGCTTCATGGTGATTGCAATCACATGATTTCTTCTCCTTTAGTGGCCTTTCCACAATAGGCATTACATTTTGTGCCTTCTTGATGTTATGACCATGATTATAAGGTCCATAGCTCTGAAGAGTAATTTCTTTATAAGGTGCCTTAAAGACACTCTCACCAAAGTTTTGGGGACGATTCCATCCTTGGTAATGAAACTTCAGCTCTACATAAGTATGCCTGACAAAGTGACCATAGGACGAGTCAAGATCATACTCGTTTGTTGGAAATATGACTTTCTTGAAAGAAGTCTGAACTTGAGGGGCTTTCCCATTTTCTTTGGCCAAAGCCTTCTTGGCCGACTTATTCTATGTCTGAGCATTATTCCTCCTAGAAGATTTACTAGGAGCTTCAGTATGGTCTAGCCCAGCACCTTGGCCTTAGCTGAGAATTCAGCAACGAAAGGAAGGATAGTCTTGGGCTTCAAAAAACTTTCAACAAGTTTCTTTTCAGCTTCAAGTTGTGCTTCCAGTTCTTTAATGATCTTCTCCCTAAGGTCTAGGTGCTCGAGATCCTTGTTATTTTCTTCAATGGCAGCATTGAAGTTCTCTTTGAGTGAGTCAGTCTTAGCGACTTCCTCCCTCAAAGTGCTCTCTTCAGCCTTCAGAGGCTTTATCTCTTTAGCTTGAGTTTTCACGACTCATCGACATTTGTCGTAAGCCTTGATCACCTCCTTGTACTGGGACATGAGTTCAGACTCATCGTCAGAAGAGTTATCCTCATGATCATGTTCAAAAACATCAGATTCAGAGAGCGGTGTGTGAGAATTTACCTTCCCAGTGAACTCGGGTTCTTATTCGTCATCAGTCTGAGCCATTAACCCAAAGTAGGCTTCCTCTTCTTCACTCGACTCAGATGAGTCAGAGTTGCTAAGAGTCTTGCCCTTCTTGGCTATTAGGCTCTTTTCGGTTCTCTTCTTATTGTAAGAAGATTTCTTTTCTTCTCTTTTTCGACCCTCCTTCTTCTTGTGGGGGCAGTCAGCAATGACGTGATGTAACAGCCCACATTTTTATCAGCAGGCAATTTTCGGGTGACACGGCCTGGGACACGGGCGTGTCCCAGGGTGTGTCCTGTCATGCGTCGAGTGTCGAGAGGAACATTCGACGAATGGTCGACAAATTGTGGTCGATGATCGTCGAGCTTAGGACACAGCCTGTGACAAAATCAGCCCGACGACATTAAGCTAGGGCGTGTCTAGTACCGTGTATGGGCACACAGCCTGGGACACGGGCGTGTCACAGGCCGTGTGAGTCTCAGGCGATTTTGGGATTTTTTCAGTCTGATGAACACGACCACAGATACGGGCGTGTCGGAAGGCGTGTTGGGTGACACGGCCCATGGCACGGGCGTGTCACATGGGCGTATCACTAATTTGGATAAGTCGGTTGAGCACCGCTTGAGGCACACGGCCATGAACACGGGCGTGTCACGGGCCGTGTTAGACAAAAATTTATACTTTTTGGTGAATTTGTGGCCGTCCATTCCTTCAGCCTGGATCCAAGGGCTGAGAGGCCTCCCTGTTTCCTTAAGGCCGTGAATGAGTGTAACACGTGACCTGTCTTATTGCAGCAATAACAAACGATGTAGTAGAAACATGTTTGTTTGGTTTAGTAGTATACCTGTCATGGCTGCTTGTGCCTTTTATGTGTCGATCGCCATCATGGCGTGATCTTCTATAAGAGGATTCCTTGCCTTTCTATTGCTTCTTTTTTAAAAAAAATTTCTTGAACTGTCTTGAGAGTAGAGAGCTCTCCTTCATATAGTTCTGAGCCAGAGGTACTTGTCTCTGAGGTTTCTTCTTCACTTACTTCTTGTGTTAGGGCAGGAGGGGCAGCCTTGGACTTCCTTGAGGTGTCTGCCTTGAGAGCTACAGACTTCTCCTTGGAAGAAGACATGTTCTTCTCTTCTTCATCTTTTCTTGAATTAATTTGCAGCTCATATGACATAAGCTTTCCGAAGAGATTTTGCGGGTCCGTCTCAGCTAGCTTTCCAAATTCCTGAATGGCACAAACCTTGTTATCTCATTCCTTAGTTAGGAATCTCAAGAACTTATCATTCAGTTATCCATTGGTTAAGACTCGGTCATATACTCTTACGTCGTTGACTATCTTGAAGAAGCTTTCAAACGTATCTGCAATTATATTCTTGTGTCCTTGTCGGAAGGCTTCATATTTTTGATTAAGAAGGGATCTTCTATAATCCCTAACTTCTTCTATGCCTTCCATCAAAGTGATGAGGGACTGCCACATTTCTTTAGCGGACTGGCAGTGGATCATGTTCTGCAGCATCGAGTCATCAAATTCACTTGTTATAATATTTTTGGCCTTCTTGTCTAGAGAGACAAGTGCAATCTCATATTTGTCGAGATCCATCAACTTCTTAGGAACTTTCTTTGTTAGATCTATAGTGGAGACGGTCATAGGAACGTAAGGACCTTCTTCAACAATCATGAAGATCCATGGATCCACATCTTCAATGAAAAACCTAATCCTCTCTTTCCACATGAGAAAATTATTCTTTGTACATAAGGGAAGCTTAGCAAAGTCTCTGGCGTTTTCCATGCTTGAATAACTCAGAAGACAACTTATGTCAGATCTGATCAAGGAGTTAACCTTTTAATGATCAACCTAGCTCTGATACCAATTGAAAGTGTTCAGTTGTCAACCTAAATCACATAGCGGGGGTGAATAGGTGAGTTGTGTGTCTTTTTGCGGAAGAAAAATTATCGATCTATGCATAGAAAATAATCAAGAAATCACAGAGGACACAAAGATTTATAGTAGTTCCCCAACCTTGGGTATATCCACTTTCCACTCACCGATCTAGCAAAGCACTAGACTCTGCTAATCCACTATCTCGGATTGAAACCAATCCTACGCCTTGGAACAAAGTTCCTACAACTCGATCCACAACACGGGTCAACACTCGGAAGATGAAAACTTCCTACAACTCGTAGAACAAAGCTCCTACACTCGTAGAGCAATCTCCTACAAGAATAAATTGAGAATATGAAATACAAACAATATTATTTCTAAGATCTGGAAATTTCGGCCAAGGTCTTCGTCTTGAACTTTGCGGCTTTATCAGAAATTTTGAAGAAGAGGCTCGACTAGATCCTGATCCGAAACTTCTTGACTCACACAATCTGAGAGATGATGAAGAAGTTGAAAAGCAATCTCGATCTGTAAGACAACTTGATCTGAATCTTCTTGAACGAAAGCCCTAGGCGATTTGCACGAAGAGGATCGGCGGCGGCTTCCGTTTAGGAAAGAGAAAATAGGATTCAGAATTCTTAAGGTATCTCTTTTCAGCACTTGTTAGGGTTAATCGAAAAGATATGACCTTATATAAGATCTCCCTAATGGTCATAATTAGCATTAATGATGTCCACGTAGACCAATCACATCAAGGCATTTGAAAATCCCGTCTGATTAGGACTTAGCGAATTTTTCTAAAAACTTGACTGAATTACTTGAGTGGAATAAGAACTACTCGAGTACAATGATGAGTACTCGAGTGGACAAAGTTAGACAACTCGGGAAGAAGTCCTTCAAGAAATACAGAACAAAATCTATGATCACTCGAAAGGAATAAGGTTACTTGAGCGTTAGAAGAGTTACTCAAGAGGTGGAGATGAACTACTCGAGGAAAAGACTTGGAGAAAATTCTGGAAGTTGAAAACTGATTACTCGAGTACTAGAGCTGGACTACTCGAGAAGTAAGCAGACTACTCGATTAAACCTTACTACTCGAGTAGGGTAGATTCAACACGAGAACAGTACTTCTATAACTCCAGACAAAGGGCTCATCTAAACGAGTTGTTAACTTGAGTACTCAAGTAAAGTACTTAGAAAAATTCTGAGATAGAAAATCTGTTAACTCGAGAATAAGAAGAAGTCTACTCGAGGAATGAAACTGGTCACTCGAGAGCTATGTTTAGACATCTCGTGAACCATTCCCTTACTCGAAAATAAGACTTAACTTACTCGAGTACTAACAGGAAATCTACTCGAGTACTTAAGTTATACTCGAGTAAAATACGTAGAATAAAATTGTTTCCTGAAAATTTTCCCTCCTTAAATGAAATCAGCAACATGTCTTTCTCCAACAATCGTAGTGTTTGAAGAATGAAGTGTATCCCAATAGAGAGGCTACACATGAGTCAACACCATGGATCACACAATGAGGGATTACATTGTATGGTCATATGTTTGGTGACCCATTGTAGACTTACATTGGTCTACACTTGGTAATTATGTCCTGCAAACACATAACTCAAACAATACATCAAATACAACTTAATTCATCTTAGTTCAATGGTGACTTCACCAAATTTAGGTTATTATGGATACAATACACAACAGTTATGGTAACAAATTAATGGATTTTTTCTAGACATTCAACTCCATGGATTTAGGAAGGAAATCAAGAATAAGATTCAAAAATTCAAAAGCTTAATTTTTGAAAAGGATATATAAGGTTACTTCTTTATCTTCAAGAACAATGAGGGAGACATACACATACAATACATAGAACTGAAGAAGAACACAACCTTCATACATTCTCAGCCCTTCTTTAGTTTTGCTTCAGGAATTTAAAGAGACAAACAATCTTCATCAGTCTAAGAGTTTCCTGAAGATCTTAATCAATCTGAAAGCCTACACCTTGTGCAAAGCTTCCACACTCCTGATCAGATCTATAACTTAGGGGGAGCTTTGACAACATCAAATTCACTAGACTTCTCTCTTACTGTTGATAGAGAAGAAATCATCTTTTACTTTCTTTTCAACCACTATACAAAGGGTTTATTAACTCCCTTCAAAAGTTTTTCCTTTTGGTTGTCAAGTCTCCTGATCAAAAGACTTGGTTTGGTTTTTGGGACCTGGTCAAAAGCTCAAAGAGTTGTTATATCTCCCTTAGAAAATAGATATTCTGGTGGCAGGTCACCTGATCAAAAACCTGTAGTGGATTCCTACCAGGGTGGTAGAAGAGTAGATGTACCCAAGTTTAGGGGAACCACTATAAATTTTTTGTGTCGTCTGGATTGCTCTATTGTTTATATCTGTGTGCTTGTGATTATCCTTTGCTTCTATTTCTCCTTATACATATAAATTTCACTTATTTTAATTCCGCTATAAAAACTAATCAAAGTTTTTAAATTACTCTATTCACCCCCCCCCCCCCCTATAGTTAAGATAGATCTATCCCACACTTTCAATTGGTATCAGAGGGAGGTTCTTTGGTTTCACAGGCTAACACCTGAACCAAAAGATCTTTGGTAGATCTTATTTTCTCAGTGTCTTTTTCAATCATGGCACAAAATAAAGAATACTCAAGCACCAGACCTGCAGTGTGCAATCTGAACAAGTTTGCACTTTGGAAGGTAATGATCAGATTATATATGAATTCTATTGATACAGATATCTATAATTCTATTTTGATAGGTCCCCCTACTCCTTCTGCAATAACATTAACAAGTATCTCAGTGTTCCACCGCCTGACTGGATAGAAGCTCAGAAAAAGTTGAAGATATCAGACGCTAGAGCTATGAACATCTTAACTCAAACCATGTTTTATGATATATTTTAAAAGATAGCTGAATGTACATCAGCAAATGCCATTTGGGATTCCCTCAACCAAATGGTTGCATGATCTGCTGATGAGAGGAAATATAGAAGATCCCTTCTCATCTCACAATATGAGAACTTCAAAAAGGAAGAGTCAGAGTCAATTGCTGATATGTATAATAGACTCAGCTTGATCATCAATGAGCTGAAGAACCTGGACAAGAACATATCACTGATTGGGATCAATGATAAGATCCTTATGTGCTTCCCCAGCACATGGGATTCTAGGATCTGGCCAATCAAGGAAGCCAAAAGCCTAAATGAAATTTCTACTGACTCTTTATTAGGCAAGCTCAAGTCTTATGAGTAGCTTATCAGCACTAGAGAGGCAGCTAAACAGAAGACTTCTACCTCAGGGAGGAAGGAGCAATGCATTGCCTTTAAGGAATCTGAAGAATCAGAAGCACTTCCAACAAATGAAGAGCTGAGGAGTCTTCTGGAAAAAAGATTGTACAAAATGGCCAAGAAGGACTTCAGGAGAAGATCTTCAAGAAATGAAGATAAACCAAGGTATGATAAAACTCCTACCAAAGAAATTGTTTGCTTTCATTACAGAAAGCCTGGACACATTCTACCTAAGTGTCCAGAGTGACAGAAGAAAGATAAAATGAAAGACAAGGACTCTAAGAAGCACTACAGCAAGCCTTCTTTCAGCAAGTATAAGAAGAAAGAAAAAGGCTTTGTTGTTGAGACTTAGAGTGAGTCTAAAGAAGGGCTTTCATCTTCCAGCTCCAATGAAGATGAAGAAGAGGCAAAAGCCAGAGAGATTTGTTTGATGGCTATCAATGCATCAAGCAATCCATCAGAAGCTAAAGAATCAGAGGCTGAGAATTCTGAGTCAGAAGAGGATCAGGTAATATCCTCATTTGATTTTACTTCCGAACTTTTTAAAACTGAATTTAAGTTGCTATGCAATGACCTAATTAAGTCTGAGAAGGAAATCAAACTTCTCAGACAAAAACTAATTGAATATCATAATTTGTTTTCTGAAAATATAAAATTAAAAGATGAACTAGATGTGATTTCTGAACAAATTATTTCGTTAAAAACTAAATTGAATGAAGCTAAGCAATTTGAAGAATCCCTTAATGGAAGAAGCATTAAATTAATGAACATTACTAGTACTGTAAATGCTAGGCTAAACGGTAAACTAGGCTTAGGAGCATCAACTAGTCAGCCACCTATCCTTAAGAAAAATATATTATCTACCCCCATTAAATTTGTTTCTGCTAAGGATAAAGAGAAAATTGTAGAAGTTAACAATAAACCAACAGAACTTCACAGAAAAATCATTCAAAGAAAAATAAAAATAAAAATTCACATAAAAATACTATTCAACAAAATTCGTCGAGTTCAGATCGACGAAATCAGTATTTTGCGTCGAACGATGATCGACGAACTCTGAACCCAGAGTTTGGGTATGATTACTCAAGAGAGGGTTGATGAGTACAATTATATATGTCCTTTTTACTATCATATTTGTAATCATGTCCACTACTGTATACCTCCAGTCGTTATAATTGTGGAAAATAGTTAATAATTTGAATTATCATGAAAAGAAGAGCACAGTATGGAGTTTCCTTTATTTCCTATATTAAGCTATTTATCTATTCATTCATCTTCTTAATGCAGGTATCGCAAATCCTTGGAACTAAAAGTCTTGGAGCAAACAGAAGTGTTCACGGATCCAACATGACTGAGAACAGGACTGTTATTGGGCACACACGGGTAGGAAAACGGCCATGTCACTACCCATGTCCTTTTTGGGAAAGATCATGTGGCTTGGAAGAAACAGCAGAGCACCACACTGGTCGGTACAAGCCCGTGTCACTACACGTGTCCATATCGGGAAGAATTAAAGGCCTGTTGCCATGAAGAACAACACAGCCGTGTGTGGAGCCACGAAGAACAACACGGCCGTGTTATCAACCGTGTCAAATGACACTGCCCATAACCAGAAACATCTTTTCATATTAAACTGCTTTTGAACCGGCCACACGGCCTGTGACACGGCCGTGTTGGAACCCGTGTTAGACCCTGTTTGCAAGAAGACTAGAAAAACCTGTATGAAAAATAGAAGAGGGACTTTTGGATTAAGAGGATTTGGAGAACTTCTGGAGAACGAAAGTGGAGCACTCAAGTGAAGGAGAAATTGAAGGAGATAATTCATATGGTTTTAATCTTAATGTATCTCTTTTAATCTTCCCTTTCTCTTAGTGGATCTAACTTTATTTTTATATTTCGCATGAAACTTGTTCTTTGAATGATTCGGTAATCATGTATGTTATTTGTTTATACAAGATTTGTGGTATTTTATCCGTATACCTGGTTTCAAATAAAGAGATTAATCCTAGATTTGAAGTTATTATTTGTTTTATATGAATTCCAAACTTCTAGATTGAGAAATTGTAAGTTTGTGATAAGGTTTATGCATTCATATTCTGGTGATCTTTCTCTTTGTATTTCAATTTGCATGATTGAGAGATATGTTGTTTGGATAATGGTAATACGGATAATGGAATTCATGGTATCTTAGATATAACATTTCATGAATTTATGTATTAGATAGGGTTGCTTTATATTAGTGCAAACTTGAGTGCTGTGAATTGTTCGAGAGAAAATTTACTTAACATAGGTTTAGGTATTGGACTGCTCGAGAGAGAATTCGATAGAGGTTTAACAATTACAATAAAATGAATTTGATAATCTTGTTATTACGTGATTACATAGAATTGAATTAATGAGTGATTATTCTCATGTGATTACTCAAAGACTATCAGCTTTTTACTATCCTTAATCCTCCAATGTCTCTTTATCCAAGTAGTCCTAGTAAGGTTAATTTAGGGTAATAATCAATTTTAATTATAGGTACGATAATAGAGTGAGAGTGAGTACACGTACTTGAAAAGACCCTGTGGAATATGACATGAGATGTAGATTTCTCCTATACTATGAATGATAGGTGCACTTGCCGGAGATTAAAAATATATTCAGCTTATGCCTATCTACATAGTTTATACTAGAGTGTAGAAAGAATCCGCATTATGATAATTTTTAAAGCATCAAGTTTTTGGCGCTGTTGCCGGGGACCCATTTTCAATATTTTGAAAGCTTAAACTCTATTAATCTACCAATTTTTGATTACTAACATACAATTGTAAATTCATTTATTGCATATTTATATAACTTAATCTCTATCTTGTAGTCTGTTAGTCTATGAGTAGGGGAGGAATTCTAGGCTAACACCATTTTATCCTGACCCGGAACGAATTATTGACAATACCGGTCAAAGGGACTTAAGAACTGATAACACAAATAATTCAAACAGATTTTCAGAAGAGGAAACAGTAAACTTAGGAGATCATCATCCATATAATCCAGATATCATGGCAAATCAGAATGAGCAAACCATGACTGACTTTGCTAGACTTAATCTCCAGGGTACTGGGTCAAGCGTCGTTAGACCACCAATTGTCGCCAACAATTTCAAATTGTAGCCAAGTATTATTCATATGGTTCAACAAGATGTCCAATATGATGACCTGCAAGATTAATATCCCAACACACATTTAGACGGATTCTTGGAGATATATGATACATTCAAGATCAATGGTGTTACCAATGATGCCATTCGATTGAGGTTGTTTCCGTTCTCACTATGGCACAAGGCGAAGCAGTGGTTAAACTCATTACCAAGAGGGTCGATTACTACATGTGATATGATGATTGAGAAGTTCTTAATGAAGTATTTTCCACCGGCGAAGACTGCAAAGCTAAGGAATGACATTTCTGTGTATGCTCAACTAGAATTTGAATCATTATTTGACACTTGGGAACGATTCAAGGATCTATTAAGGAAATGTCCCCATCATGCATTACCTTCTTGGCTTTATATTTAGACCTTCTACAATGGTCTCAACCCAGCCATTAAACAGATGATCGATACAACTAGTGGAGGCACATTGAACAATATGACACCTGAAGCTGCTCAACAGTTGATATAAGACATGGCAATGAATAACTAACAATGGACTACCATGAGACAAAAGCCCAATAAGCCTGTAGGAATTTATGAAGTGGATGTCGTCACTGTCTTAGCTATTCAAGTGGAGAAGCTTCACCAGAAGATGGATAACCTATCTTTAACATTGCCCTCCATGGTAACTCAACAATGGGATCCTTCATTAGTGGAATGTCTGGTTGTGAACCTCAAATGTATCAACATGTTGACTATATGGGCAACAATGGCAGGCCTCCCTTCAACAAAGCAAACAACCCATATTGTTCTACATATAATCCTGGATGGCGGAACCACCCCAATTTCTCTTGGGGAGGACAAGGAAATCAAGGTAAGCAACCTGCATTTTGGCATCTAAAACAACCAGAGCAAAGGAAGCCATCATTAGAAGTTGTCCTCACCAAGTTCATGCAAACTACTAATGTAGCTTTCCGGAATCAAGAGGGCTCTATTCAAAATTAGGAGAATCATATTGGTCAGCACGCAAGGATGGTATCTGAAAGGCAACAGGGAACACTTCCGTGTAATACCGAAACAAACTCGAAGGAGCATGCAAAAGCAATCAAATTGAGGACCGGAAAGGAATTACAAGACCAAAGTCTAACAAAGGAAGCACCCCAAGATGAGTCTAGTGGCGAAGTACAAAATGAGATGAATTCAAAATCAAAGGAGTATCAACCAACAATACCAGATCCAGCGAAGCTGAACAAGGAGCACATGGATGCGCAATATGAAAAGTTCTTATCTATGTTTAATAATTACATGTCAATTTACCTTTTTCTTAGGTCATTCAAATGCCGAAGTATGATAAATTTCTAAAGGACTTAATTTCAAATAAAAAGAAAATAGAAGAATTATCTTTAGTAATACTTAGTGAAGAATGTTCCACTATTTTACAGAACAAATTACCACAAAACTTAAGGATCCCGGTTCATTTTCAATTACATGTTTAATCGGTGATTTGCAAGTGAATAAAGCTTTAGCGGACTTGGAAGCTAGTATAAACTTAATGACTTATAAACTATATTTGAAATTAGTTCTAGGAGAACTTACCCCTACTAGAATGAGTATTCAATTAGCAGATCGTTCGGTTAAGTATCCTATAAGAATAGTAGAGGATGTATTGGTTAAGTAGATAAGTTTATATTTCCCGCCGATTTTGTTATTCTAGATATGGACGAAAATGTAGAAGTGTCGCTCATACTAGGTCGTCCATTCTTAGCCACATCTAGAGCTCTTATTAACATTTTTGATGGTAAATTAGTTTTGCGAGTAGGGGAAGATGAAGTCACTTTTCAAATTGGCAATACAATAAAGAAAACTTTGGATAATGATGATCGTTGCTGCTTTTGCCATGGTGTTGATAATATTATGACTTCAATGATTTCTGAAATATATTATAGAGATCCTTTAGAGATTTTCATCACTAACAGTTATTTAGAAGAAGACAAAAATCAAGACATTGTTGACCATTTTATTATCTAGATAGCTCTGTTTCAGTGAATTGGAAGATTGAGTATAGTTTGATTACACAAGGAGATCTTAAAGTTCTTAAGAATAATACTAAGGATCTACCGATAGTGGAACTTAAGAAATTACCGGATCATCTTGAGTATGCATTCTTAGGATCTAATTCTACTTACCCAGTTATTATTTCTTCTAATCTTTCTAAAACTGAAAAGCTAAAATTAATAACTGTGCTAAAGAAATATAAGGGTGATATAGCATGGCAAATAACTGATATAAAATGTATCAACCCTAGTTTTTGAACTCACAAGATCCTTTTGGAAGAAAACTATAAGCCTTCTATTCAACCACAACATAGGCTAAATCTAAATATGAAAGAGGTAGTGAAGGATGAGATTGTTAAGTTGTTAGATGTTGGAATGATATACCCTATTTCGGATAGTTCATGGGTTAGTCATGTACAAGTCGTTCCTAAGAAGGGTGGTCTAACAGTAGTAGCAAATGATAAGAATGAATTGATTCTAATGCAAACAGTAATAGGTTGGTGTGTCTGTACTGATTATCGGAAGTTAAACGATGCCACTAGGAAAGGCCATTTCTCCACTACCTTTCATTGATCAAATATTAGAATGATTATCAGGCCATTCTTATTATTGTTTTCATGATGGACTTTCTGGATATTTCCAAATCCTATAGCACCAAAAGACCAGGAGAAGACAACATTCACTTGCCCATTTGGTACCTTTACCTATAGACTTATGTCCATTCGGTTTATGTAATTCACCCGCCACTTTCCAAAGGTGCATGTTAGCTATATTTGATGAGTATGTTGAAGATATTATGGAAGTGTTTATGGATGATTTCTCTGTTTTCGGTGATTTTTTTGATTTGTGTTTGAAGAATTTTGAAAATGTTCTGAGGTGTGAGGAAACAAATCTAGTACTTAGTTGGGAGAAGTGTCATTTCATGGTGCAAGAAGGGTTAGTACTTGGCCATAAGATCTCAAGCCAAAGAATTCAAGTAGATAGAGCGAAGATTGAAACCATAGAAAAGTTACCACCACCAACCTCCGTTAATGTAGTGAGAAGCTTTTTAGGTCATGCTGGATTCTATCGCCGGTTCATTAAAGACTTTTCTAAAATTTCTAAACCACTTACTAGACTTTTAGAAAAAGACAACCTTTTATTTTTGATCAAGAGTTTCTGCAAGCCTTTGAGTTCTTGAAAGAAAGATTAATTAATTCTCCTATTATGATCGCTCCTGATTTTGCTCAACCTTTCGAGATCATGTGTGACGCTAGCAGTTTTGTGGTAGGAGCTGTTTAAGGACAATGCCGAAACAAGCACTTTCACCTTATATATTATGATAGCAAAACACTTAATAACGGAAAGGAGAATTATACAACAACGAAAAAAATAACTCCAAGCAGTGGTATTTTCCTTCGATAAATTTAGATCCAATTTAACATTGTCTATGCTGGTAGTATAAACAAATCACTCTGCCCTAAGATATTTACTTGCCAAAGCGGAAGCAAAGCCTCGTTTAATCCGTTAAGTTCTTTTGTTGCAAGAATTTGATTTGGAAATTATGGGTTAAATGATGAGTAAAAAACTTAGCGGCAGATCATCTCTCACATCTAGAAAATTCACTACGAACAATGTTAGATGAGTTTGAGATTAGTGATATATTTCCAGAGGAATCGTTATTCGCATTATCTACAAATATAGATATTGATTATCCGTGGTTTGTCGATTATGCAAACTATATTGTTGCTAGGGTCCTTCCAAAAGATTTTTCATATCAGTAGAAAAAGAAATTTTTCTCTGACTTGAAATATTACTTTTGGGAGGACCCCTTTCTTTTTCGGATATGTGCAGATTCCATTATATGTAGGTGTGTATCAGCGGAGGAGGGCTGGAAAATCTTAGAGTAGTGTCATTCAGGCCCTACATGCGGTCACTTTGGAGCAAATCGCTCTGCTAAAAAGGTTCTTGATTCTGTTTTTTATTGGCCCCTTCTATTCAGGGATGCCCAAAGGTATGTACATTCATGTGATTATTGTCAAAAATTAGGTAACATCTATAAATTTCATGAAATGCCACAAACGTTTATTCTTGAATGTGAAGTGTTCGATGTGTGGGGGATTGACTTTATCGGATCATTTCCAAGTTCTTATGGGAATAAATATATTTTGGTAGCTGTAAATTATGTATTGAACTGGATAGAGACGCAAATGTTTCCTACTAATGATAGTAGAGTAGTAATTCAATTTTTGAAATCCTTATATACATGTTTTGGCACACCATGTGCACTTATTAGCGATAGGGGTACACACTTTTGAAATCTACAGTTAGATAAAGTATTATAAAAATATGGGGTCACACATAGGATAGCCACTCCTTATCATCCACAAATTAGTGGTCAAGTTGATGTGTCAAATAAAGAGCTTATGAGAATCATAGAAAAATCTATAGAATGGAATAGGAAACAATGGTCTAAGAAACTAAACGATTGTTTGTGGGCATAAAGGACCGCCTTCAAAACACCCATAGGGATCACTCCCTTTAGATTATTCTATGGTAAATCATGTCAACTTCCTATAGAATTAGAATAGAAGTCGTATTGGGCAATACGCTCTTTGAATTTTTACACTAATTCTATATGGGAGAAACGAAAATTCAACTTAATGAATTAGATGAGTGGATAACCATGGCTTATGAAAACTCCCGAATATATAAGGAGAAGACTAAATTATTCCATGACTATCACCTTCGCAAACCAAAGACATTTCAGAAATGTGACCAAGACCTCCTTTACAATTCCCATCTACGTTTATTCCCAGGGAAGTTAAGGTCTAAGTGGTCGGGACCCTTCCAAGTCAAAGAACTTTTTCCCTTTGGAACGATCGAGCTAAAACACCCTGATAAGGGCGATTTAAAAGTCAACGGCACCGGTTAAAACCTTATTATGGAGAGTTTCCTCAAGATTTTACTCTCCAGGAATCATGCATCCGGCTAGGCATAGACTAAGTGTAACTCAGTAGATTTTCTAAGTCTTCATTATCGTTTGTAAAACTTTAGTTAAATGTTAGTATTAAAATTTTATAAAATCACATTGGAGGTAATTTCAATTCAAAGGGGCACATGGGTTAACACACGCTCGTGTGCCAGGCCGTGTTCATAACAAATTCATTTATCCCAGCTGTGTTTGATTTAAAACTGAGTATGAATTCTTTTTCACGAGCACCACATGGGTTAACACACGCCCGTTTGCCAGGCCGTGTAGATTTTTTTTTATTTTCTCACACAATCATCCATAGCATGACACAGGTTAACAAACACCCATGTTGGTTCCCGTGTGCAGATTCTATGTTCGACGAAGCATGATCCCGAGCAAGACACAGGTAGCTAACCAGCCGTGTTCTTAGCTGTGTCACAGTTCGACGATATTATTCCTGAGAAGGACACGGGTCCACACATGCCCGTGTGCAAACACATGTTCGCATGGCACGCTACTTTCCCGTCAGTTTGACCACACTTCTTTTCGAGGCTCGTGTTCCATGCAGTTAGAGATTCGTCAACACGGGTCCACACACGCCCACGTGGCAACCCGTGTTCGACATTATATATAAAGCCGTGTGTGGGGTGTTCATCTTCAACCTCTCCATTTCCTGGTTTCAACCCTACTATCCTGCACTACTTCATGCCCAGAACTTTGTTTTGAACTTTTGCCTTCCACTTCGCGGATTCGCCTCCTCTCCTTTCGATCTATCTTCCTGGATAATTTTTTTTTGATGTTCATATTTTTCCTTCTTTCTTCTTCTCCACTTTCTAGCTTTTTCCTCATTTTCTCATTTTATTTGTTTCCTCATTCTTCTTCCTCTTCTTTCCTCTTCATTTCTTAAAAATACTTCAACATGTGTGCAGATCATGTCAATGGGACATTCACAAGGGGGACGTCGTCGTTATCCAAATCTCACAGCCTTATCTACAGAAAGGCAAGGCAATGATCTGCATCTGGATTTTAATGATCCGGCGCAGATTAATCGGTATAATCGCCTCTAGTCCAAGAAATTTCAAGACATTCGTACTATCGACTGGAGAGTTTTGGTGGAGATTCATTTAGTTGACCAAGTTTGAGAGTTAATTTCTGTAATGGGGTGTGTACAATTTTTTAGTATTGATGAGTTGAGGTTTAAGGAGCTCACATTAGAGTTTATGTCCTCCTTCTACCTAAATCTCAGGCCGACTTTCACCAAGCAGACCAACACGCAGAAAGGGGTTATTTCGTTTCGAGTAGCGGGCACTACTTACACCCTTTCTCTTCTCTAGTTCACCCAATATTTAGAGGTGTATGAGGACTCTTTCCTCTATAATGCTGCCTATTCCGACCTTCACTTTGATCTCCCTTCTCGGGACCACGCCGCCAATATCTAGGCTCGACTTACTTTCGATATATACCCATATGAGGACAAGAGATCTAAGGCCTCTAAGTTGTGTTATCACGCTTTACATTACCTACATCATCTGCTGAGTCATACCTTGAGTGGCCGGGGTGAAAGCTTTGGTGTGGTTAGTAGGCAAGATATGCTTTACCTCTATAGCATGTCGTCATGATACCATATTCATTTGGGCTATATTTTAGCGCAGTTCATTCTTCACCAGGCTGAAAACTCCCGTATTTGGTCTATCTATCACGCGCTTGGCAAAGAATATGAATATCTTTTCTTCCCTTCCCTCGATGACAGTGGTAGCGAAGACTGCTCCTATGACTACGGCTAGTCTTTGATCTCTCCGCCTCATCAATGCCCATCAAGGTCAGGGTGGACCTGTTTATTCCATTGTGAGGCGCGGACCTCACCTTACTCCTAATTATGATGATGTCCTTCATGACCTCGATGAGCCTCTGATGCCTCCATCCCAGTCTACTTATACTCATGGAGAGTCTTCTGCCCCTCCTCCTCGATTGTGCTCTCAGTATTTGCGTGATTTCCATCACCTTTATGAGACCGTGATCTCGCCTCGCTTATAGCGTATAGAGGAATCGCAGAAGCGGACTGAGGATGCCATAGCTCAGATCAGGGATCACTTAGGGATCTCCCATCCATGACCGACAGCTCCCTGCCCACCTCGCCTCCCCGACGATCCTTTTGATGCTGCTGACCCAGCTTTTTATTTTTGATTTCTCTGTAATAT
Organism: Platanthera guangdongensis; assembly: GCA_039583875.1. Taxonomy (NCBI): domain Eukaryota; kingdom Viridiplantae; phylum Streptophyta; class Magnoliopsida; order Asparagales; family Orchidaceae; genus Platanthera; species Platanthera guangdongensis. The sequence goes on from CM077148.1 coordinate 141,036,864, forward strand.
TTTATATTTGAATATGTATTTCATCAGACATTATATGCTCTCACTTTTGCTCCTATTGTATGCTGATCCTCTTCAATTTCATTGATGTTCAGTTCTTTACCTTACTTGCTTTCTTAGTTCTTTATGATGCATTGAGGACACTGCAAATTTAATGTATGGGGGTGGATATTCTTAAATTCTAATATTTAACCACTGAAAATGGTTATAATTTGTAAAGGAACAGGACAAAATAAAAAATTCTAATTTATTTTTTTACTCATTATTGTTAAACCACCCCCCCCCCCCAAATAAAATTGTTTTTTTGCTTCTTTCTAAGCTTTCATTAATTCATCCACTTGGGATTATAACTAGTTAATTTGCATTGGCAAGCTGATTAAAATGAATTGAAGTAGACTCATTGAGTGTACAAATTTGTTGATTAGTAATTATGTCTAGAAATTCGTTAGTTTAATTTTCTCTATATAACTCATTTTTAAGATTAGTCCTCTATATTATGCACTAACAATCCCTCTATTTTATAAAATGTAATCATCTATAATAAAGTGAGTCGAATAGTGTAATGTTTTGATAATTTTGTATTAGGGAATCAAAATAAAGAATACTGTTTATTGGGGTCTAGAACTTACCCTCTAGCGATTCTCAAAACTTTTGATTAGTTAATTAGTGAGGGAGGAAATGACTTAGGCCTCTCATTGGATAGCTTGAGCCTTACATGCCCAAAATCCTAAACATTATACCCTTACACACCAAATTTGGACCTAATCCCTATGCCTTTCGATACTCTACTACTAAAATTCACCAAGGCCAAAAATCCTTACCTATTAGCACATTTATCAATGCGACCTTCTTGGAATGAGTTTTTTTATAGTGATATGTGGCCTGAGTGCGTGTACACCCACTCAGAATGTTCCCTACTATGGACCCTTGGATAAGAAAAACTAACAAAAATTTAGAGTATCCCTCAGAAAAAAAAAGTGGAGGTCCCACCGAGAAAGAAAAAATGTGGGAAGTATAATAATTGTGAAGTCTGGGGTGCTTTTATAATATTGATGTATGTTAGGGTAATTACAAATAAAGAAGCTCAATCTTTATCTAGGTGTGATATGAACCATCGAATTTATATTTAGAAAAGTCTATTATACTATTTCCTATACAATTACAACATCAAATTTCTCTTTGAATTCATAGCAACCAGCTTGCGGAAGAAAAATTAACTATCGGTATTCCAAATTCTTGAATTAGTTTGCTTGGGGACAAGCAAACATTTAAGTCTGGGGGTATTTGATGAGTACAATTATATATGTCCTTTTTACTATCATATTTGTAATCATGTCCACTATTGTATACCTCCAATCGTTATAATTGTGCGGAAATAGTTAAGAATATGAATTTTCATGAATAAAAGAGCACAGTATGGAGTTTCCTTTATTTCCTGTATTAAGCTATTTATCTATTCATTCATCTTCTTCATGCAGGTATTGCAATTCCTTGGAACTAAAAGTCTGAGAGCAAACAGAGGTGTTCACGGATCCAACATGACTGAGGACAAGACTCGAATTTGGCACACACGGGTAGGAACACGGCCATGTCACTACCCATGTCCTTTTCAGGAAAGATCATGCGGCTTGGAAGAAAAGGCAGTTCACCACACGGGTCGGCACACGCCTGTGTCACTACCCGTGTTCTTATTGGGAAGAATTAAAGGCCTGTTGCCACGAAGAAAAACATAGCCGTGTGTGGAGCCACGAAGAATAACACGGCCGTGTTATCAGCTATGTCAAATGACACGGCCCACGAACAGACACATCTTTTTGTATTAAACTGCTTTTGAACCGCCCACACGGCCTGTAACACGGCTGTGTTGGAACCCGTGTTCAACCCTGTTTGCAAGAAGACTATAAAAACCTGTATGAAAAATAGAAGAAAGACTTTTGGATTAAGAGGATTTGGAGAACTTTTGGAGAATGAAAGTGGAGAAATCAAGTGAAGGAGAAATTGAAGGACATAATTCGTATGGTTTTAATCTTCATGTATCTCTTTTAATCTTCTCTTTCTCTTAGTGGATCTAACATTATTTTTACATCTCGCTTGAAACTTGTTCTTTGAATGATTCAGTAATTATGTATGTTATTTTTTTATCAGATTTGTGGTATTTTATCTGTATGCGTGGTTTCAAACAAAGAGATTAATCATAGATTTGAAGTTATTATTGTTGGAGTTACCATTGTGATCTGGAAGTGATCAAACATGTAATCTCACTGTCAACGCGATATGGGCCTGCAGTGTCGCACATAAGAGATGTGGAGAAGTTGGATGATTGACTGTGTTGGTAAAGGTTGCCAATCACCGACCTGAATGGGGTTGTGGGCAAAGTGTTGCCTTAAAGAATCGTCGGGTTGGGCAAATGTTGCCTTGGAGGGCTGGTAAGAACTGTCGTCCGAGGGTCGATAACTATCGTCGAGAATCGTCTCTCTGATTCCCGCCGATCGACGAGAATCGTCTCTCTGATTCTCGCCGATCGACTAGAATCGTCGAGAATCAATATGCTGATTCTCGACGATCAGCGAGTTCGACAAGTATCGTCGACCGCGGCTCGACGATCGACGAGATTCGACGTGTATCATCAAGTGCGGCTCGACGATCGGCGAGAATCGTCGAGTATTGTACTCTGATTGTCGCCGATCCATGTTGATGCTCGCTGATCGATTCTCGCCGATTCTCGCCGATTCTCACCGACTGATACTCACCAATTCTGGTACTCTATTTTCGGGGTGGTCTGCGGATAGCGATTTTCCTAAGTTTATTTTATACTTTGAGTATAAATAGAACACTTAGGGTTTTCGGGCTTTATGCTTTTAGCTTTTGGCAGCCGATCGAAATCGACGGAAGCATTCCGCCATTCCGCGATCGTTCCGCCGATCCCGAATCCCGCCGCCGACAAAAGGGTTCTGCCGCCGCCGTGTTCGCTCTGTTGACCTCCTCATCTCCGGCGATCATCGCTGGTGTTGCTCTTCCTGGCGCGGACATAGCAGTCCGTGGAACAGCAAGGTGCGGTCATTGTTCTTCCCGATCTTCCGTGCGACGGAAAGCTCGGTGTTCTCCCGCTCGTGTGGACTTCAGCAGAAACGTGGATATTATTCTACGTAGAACTCGCCACTAGCAAGAAGACAAAGTTTGGAGCATCTCCGTTGAGTTGTGACACAACGCCACCGAGGTAATTTTTGCCTAGTTTTTGCTAACTTCTTGATTCAATGTTCATGGCCCGATCCACATCTCTTTGGGTTTTTCTTGATGTTTTTCTCTTTCGCTGCGTGCACAATTGTTGTGCCATCCCCATAGAGAAACCCAACAGTGCTATCAGAGCCAGGTTTCGGCCATGATCGTTGTATTGGAAGTTTGTTATTCCAGTGCGTTTAAACCTAGGGATTTAGAAGTGTTCTAAATGTCTAGATTTAGCCTTGGTTCCCCGCCAAGAACCTCTGGAATTGCGTGGAATTTCTAATTGTTAGAAATTGTGATCTCCTTAGCAGTAACCATCCCTCGATTTTGTTTTGGATTTTGAATCCAACAAAGAGAGATGAGCTTGTCTACTGCTTTAAGTTGAGTTGTCTTTACCTTTGTCCAATGCATGTAAATCTGAGGATTTGGAAGTCTCCGGATGTTCAGATTTAGCCCTTCCTTCTATCAATTGTTGATGGTGTCAGGATGTGCACATAAGGGATGCATGTGGTTTTAGAAGAATTGGTTTTCTTTGGATGTGCACATTGATCAAATATTGATCATGGTTAATTGTTAACCTATAATCAAAATCCCTTCATCTAATATTAAGTGTTCGGATGCCTTCCGATGGATGACACTCTTCCTGCCTCGATCGATGAAGTGTGGGCTTGCCAAAGCAAGGTGCATTAATCTATCTTGGTAAGGGTGCGAGCGGATAATTGTGATATCCCACTGTCGACATCGGGTCCATCTTAACTAGCTGACCTCAAAGGTTGAGTGCCTAGAGGCATAGGGTTGGCATGCACCATATGATGGATGCGAGTAAGGAGTTATTCACCAACCATACAAGAATTGCATGAGGATGCAATTGGCAAGCGTTGCCTACCTAAATAACCGCATCGTGAGAGGAATGCCAAAGCGGACTCATAGTGTTGGTGAAATACGGATCTTGTCCACTAAGAGAGTAGCTCGCATGAAATCTCTGAATTGTTAGTGAGGGCTATCATTTCGAATAAAATAGTGGGAGTATTTTAATTGAAGTCCGAATTAAAATAAATTGTATTTGAAATTTTGGTACTGATTTTATTTTGCACAAATTCTTGTAGAATTCCATGGCAAGTGTTTCACACTCCACGTTGTCTCTGAGAGCCATCCTTGAGAAGGATAAGCTCAGTGGGACTAATTACATGGACTGGTACAGGAACCTGAGAATTGTTCTCAGGCAAGAGCGAAAGCTCTATGTCTTGGAAGAAGAAGCCCCCGAGGTGCCGACCGGGAACTCTTCCCGTGCTGAAAAGGATACTTATAAGAAGTATACTGACGACGCTTTAGATGTCGAATGCCTTATGCTTGCCACTATGAACTCTGAGCTTCAGAAGCAACATGAGAACATGGGGTGCAAGGAGATTGACGAGCATCTCAAGAAAATGTTTCAAGGGAAGGCTCGTCAAGAGAGGTTCGACATCACAAAAGCGTTGTTTTAGTGCAAGATGGGAGTTCGAGACTCAGTAGGGACTCACGTACTCAAGATGATTGGGTATATAGAGAACCTTGAAAGGCTGGGTTTTCCTCTTGGTCAAGAGTTGGCCACGGATCTGATCCTGCAATCGTTGCCGGACAGTTAAGAGCAGTTCGTCTTGAACTACAACATGAATGAAATAGATAAGACACTGCCCGAACTCCTAGGCATGTTGAGAACTGCCGAAATCAATATGAAGAAGGCCAAGCCTGCCAGCCCCATACTGATGGTGCATAAGGGCAAGCGCAAGGCCAAGGGTTCTAAGAAGATGAAGGTGGGACCTAAGTCATACCTTGAGCCCAAGTATTCAGCACTGATGAAAAAGAAAAGCACGGTGAAGGAAGGGAAATGCCACCACTGTGGCAAGGCTGGTCATTGGAGGAGGAACTGTCCTTCGTACATTGAGGTTCTGCAGAAATTGAGGGGAGGTATGACTTCCGCTTCAAATGTTTATGTTATATAGATAAACCTTTCTCCTCCTTCATCTTGGGTATTGGATACCGGATGTGGTTCTCACATTTGTACAAATGTGCAGGAACTGGGAAGGAGAAGATTGCTGAGTAAAGGGGAGGAGGACCTCCGTGTTGGCAATGGAGCAAGAGTTGCTGCTGTAGCCATAGGGGTTTATCGTCTTTCTTTGCCCAGTGGGCTTGTAATAGAACTAGATAACTGTTATTTTGTTCCGACCATAACTAAAAACATTATATCTATTACATGTTTGGACATGATTGGATTTTCTTTTATAATTAAGAACAACTGTTGTTCTATATTTAAGAATGATGTTTGTTATGCTGTAGCCCAATTGTTTAATGGTCTTTATGTTTTGAACTTGGACCATCTGATCTGTAATGTAGAAAATAATAAAAGACCAATAACAAATGACTCGAACCCTACTTTTCTCTGGCATTGTCGTTTGGGTCATATCAATGAGAAGCGCATATCCAAACTCCATAGAGATGGACTTTTGGACTCATTTGATTATGAATCATTTGAGCAATGCTAATCTTGTTTGTTAGGCAAGATGACTAAAGCTCCTTTCACTGGTTATACTGAGAGGGCTGAGGATCTCTTGGGTGTTGTACATAGTGATGTATGCGGACACATGAGTTTCATGGCTAGAGGTGGGTATTTCTACTTTGTTACATTTACTGATGATTTCAGTAGATACGGATATGTGTATCTTATGAAGTGCAAATCCGAGACCTTTGAAAAGTTCAAAGAGTTCAAGAATGAAGTAGAAAACCAGTTGGGTAAAAGGGTTAAAGCACTCCGATCTGATCGAGGTGGCGAATACCTGAGTCATGAGTTCCGTGATCATCTGAAAGAGTGTGGTATTGTATCACAGCTCACTCCACCTAGAACACCACAACATAATGGTGTGTCTGAGAGGAGAAATCGTACTCTGTTAGACATGGTACGTTCGATGATGAGTCATGCAGACTTGCCTGTTTCCTTTTGGGGTTTTGCTTTAGAGACTGCTGCAATGACATTGAATCGCGCTCCAACGAAAACGTTCTGAAGACACCATATGAGATATGGACTGGGAAGCGTCCTAGTATGTCGTTCATTAAAATTTGGGGCTGTGAGGCATACGTGAGACGTCAAATGCCTGACAAGCTGGAACCCAAATCGGATAAATGTTATCTGGTGGGATATCCTAAGGAAACGAAAGGGTATTACTTTTACCTACCGTCTGAGGGCAAAGTGTTTGTCGCAAGGACTGGTGTCTTCTTGGAGAAAGAGTTCTTATCAAGAAAGACTGAAAAGGTAGAGCTTGAAGAAGTTCAAGAACCACATGTAGTGAATGAACCGGAATTGGATTCTGAGACAGGACTACAAGATGTTGTAGCTAGAGAACCTGCTCAGGGAACACAAGTCCTACGTAGATCTGGTAGACCGAGGTTTGAGCCTGAGAGATATGGATTTCTCGTGTCTCAAATAGGTAATGTGTTGCTTATGGATCATGATGATGAACCAGCAACCTACCAAGAGGCTATGAATGGACCGGACTCCGACAAATGGCTTGAGGCTATGAAATCCGAAATGGACTCCATGTATACAAACCAAGTTTGGAACTTGGTGGAACCACCTGAAGGGGTACGACCCATAGGGTGCAAGTGGGTCTTCAAGAAGAAGACCGACATGGATGGGAATGTACAGACATTCAAAGGGCGACTGGTGGCTAAGGGTTTCAAGCAAATTCATGGTATTGACTATGATGAGACCTTTTCCCCTGTTGCTATGGTGAAGTCCATTAGGATATTGCTTGCTATTGCTGCGTATTATGACTACGAGATCTGGCAGATGGATGTCAAAACGGCTTTCCTTAATGGAAACCTCCTTGAGGAAGTGTATATGACACAACCCGAGGGTTTTGTATCCCCAGATGAAGCCACTAAAATATGCAAGCTGAATAAGTCCATTTATGGACTGAAACAGGCCTCTCGAAGTTGGAATCTTCGTTTTGATGAGAAAATCAAAGAGTTTGGTTTCATCAAGAATGAAGATGAGCCTTGTGTTTACAAGCGAATCAGTGGGAGCATTGTTGTCTTCCTGATATTGTATGTAGATGACATACTGTTGATTGGGAATGACATTCCTACCCTGAAAGTTGTTAAGAACAACCTAGGGAACTGCTTTTCAATGAAGGATTTGGGTGAAGCGACTTATATACTCGGTATTAAGATCTATAGAGATAGATCGAAGAAGTTGCTGGGTTTGACCCAGAGTACGTACATCGAAAAGGTGTTGAAGCGGTTCAACATGCTTGAGTCCAAGAAAGGATTTTTGCCCATGTCTCATGGTGTGAATCTCTCTAAGGACCAGTGTCCAAAATCTTGTGAAGATAAGGACCGCATGAAGTTGATTCCATATGCTTCGGCAATTGGATCAATCATGTACGCGATGTTATGTACTCGGCCCGATGTCTCCTTTGCTTTGAGCATGACTAGCAGGTATCAGTCAGACCCCGGTGAGTGTCACTGGATTGCAGTCAAGAATATCCTGAAGTACTTGAGAAGGACTAAGGATGTGTTCTTGGTGTATGGTGGAGAGGAAGAGCTCGTTGTAAGTGGTTACACAGATGCTAGCTTCCAAACTGATAGAGACGACTCCAAGTCTCAGTCAGGTTTTGTGTTTTGCCTGAATGGAGGAGCTGTGAGCTGGAAGAGTTCCAAGCAAGAGACAGTTGTTGATTCTACAACAGAGGCCGAGTATATCGCAGCAGCTAATGCGGCGAAGGAGGCTGTATGGATTAGGAAATTCATCGGCGAGCTTGATGTAGTTCCTAGCATTGTTGGTCCCGTAGTTCTCTACTGTGATAACAATGGTGCAATTGCACAATCTAAGGAACCTAGATCTCATCAGCGCTCCAAGCACATACTTCGGCGGTTTCATCTTATTCGTGAGATTGTCGAACGAGGAGATGTAAACATTTGCAGAGTGCCGACTGAGGAAAATATTGCGGATCCGCTGACAAAGCCTCTCGCGCAGAGAAAGCATGATGGTCATACTAGATCGATGGGTATACGATACCTAAATGATCAACTCTAGCGAGAATCTTGTGGATTGCATGTAAATATGTATTTTGTTGGCTGTTTGTTCATATGATGAACTGTGTACCTAGTTTTTCCTTTTACAATTAATGGCAAATTCTTTTATTATGTATTTTTCTATGTGATAGTTAAATGTTTACATAATAGATACCCTTAGAATGTTCGCTTCCATGGGACATCAAGTACGTGACTTGAATGTGAGAGCCCATGATTTATTTGAAGCTTCATTCTTAAAGGTCCCTGGTCGAGTATCATCATAGAAGCTAAGGGTGATGATGGTACATGAAGACTAGCGCGTGTGTTGACTGATGACCGGTTCTCACAGGTCATGATATTGTGATATCAAGTCATCACGTGGGTACTTATTAGTGAATAAGTTGTACTGGACAGACCCAACCTGAGACTACTCTGTGGATTGTCATCCAATCGTGTCACGAGTAGGTCTCAATTGACAATGGTGTTGTGATCCTTTGACCTGAAGTCACAGCATTCATCAAGTGAGGAAGAGCATGCTTTGATGCCATCTAAAGTCTTCCTTGAGAAAGGTTGATGATAAGGGTGGTTGTTGGGCATGTTACGAATCATTTGGGTGTTTGTGTGTGAGCAGATATGGGATTTGTCCTCCTGTATGACAGGAGTTGCATCCATGGGCCCCTTGATGGAACTGGACTGAGAAATGCATGGCCATGCTTGGTTGAGTCAATATGTGATATTAGACTCACCATTCTCTGGAAGTCCATCCTGGATCAAGAAACTTGGATTGAGCTATTACGAGGGTGACACGGTCCATGACTCTAGTTCTTTCCGGATGTAAGGGACAAAGGGACAAAGACAACGCTGATACATTGGTCATAAAGGCTTATGAGTTATAAACTCTTATTGCTTGGGGAGCAATGATGCATTGCTAGATGCCGCTCATTGTTTGTGAGGTTTTTGCTTTGATACTTTCGAGATCAAGTGGGAGTCCTTTGGAGTTACCATTGTGATCTGGAAGTGATCAAACATGTAATCTCACTGCCAACGCGATATGGGCCTGCAGGGTCGCACATAAGAGATGTGGAGAAGTTGGATGATTGACTGTGTTGGTAAAGGTTGCCAATCACCGACCTGAATGGGGTTGTGGGCAAAGTGTTGCCTAAAAGAATCATCGGGTTGGGCAAATGTTGCCTTGGAGGGCAGGTAAGAACTGTCGTCCGAGGGTCGATAACTATCGTCGAGAATCGTCTCTCTGATTCCCGCCGATCGACGAGAATCGTCTCTCTGATTCTCGCCGATCGACGAGAATCGTCGAGAATCAATATGCTGATTCTCGACGATCGGCGAGTTCGACAAGTATCGTCGACCGCAGCTCGACGATCGATGAGATTCGACGTGTATCATCAAGTGCGGCACGACGATCGGCGAGAATCGTCGAGTATTGTACTCTGATTCTCGACGATCCATGGTGATGCTCGCTGATCGATTCTCGCCGATTCTCGCCGATTCTCACCGACTGATACTCACCGATTCTGGTACCCTATTTTCGGGGTGGTCTGCGGATAGCGATTTTCCTAAGTTTATTTTATACTTTGAGTATAAATAGAACACTTAGGGTTTTCGGGCTTTATGCTTTTAGCTTTTGGCAGCCGATCGAAATCGACGGAAGCGTTCCGCCATTCCGCGATCGTTCCGCCGATCCCGAATCCCGCCGTCGACGGAAGGGTTTCGCCGCCGCCGTGTTCGCTCCGTTGACCTCCTCATCTCCGGCGATCGTCGCTGGTGTTGCTCTTCCTGCCGCGGACCTAGCAGTCCGTGGAACAGTAAGGTACGGTCATCGTTCTTCCCGATATTCTGTGCGACGGAAAGCTCGGTGTTCTCCCGCTCGTGTGGACTTCTGCAGAAACGTGGATATTATTCCACGTAGAACTCGCCACTAGCAAGAAGACAAAGTTTGGAGCATCTCCGTTGAGTTGTGACTCAACGCCACCGAGGTAATTTTTGCCTAGTTTTTGCTAACTTCTTGATTCAACGTTCATGGCCCGATCCACATCTCTTTGGGTTTTTCTTGATGTTTTCCTCTTCCGCTGCGTGCACAATTGTTGTGCCATCCCCATAGAGAAACCCAACAATTATTCATTTTATATGAATTCCAAACTTCTAGATTGAGGAATTGGAAGTTTGTGATGATGATTATACGTTCATATTCTGGTGTTCTTTCTCTTTGTATTTCAAATTGCATGATCGAGAGATATGTTATTTGGATAATGGTAATACGGATAATGGAATTCATGGTATCTGAGAGATAGCATTTCATGAATTTATGTATTAGATAGGGTTGCTTTATATTAGTGCAAACTTGAGTGTTGTGAATTGTTCGAGAGAAAATTTACTCAACTTAGGTTTAGGTATTGGATTGCTCGAGAGAGAATTCGATAGAGGTTTAACCGTTACAATACAACAAATTTGATAATCTTGTTATTACGTGATTACATAGAATTGAATTAATGAGTTGTTATTTTCATGTGATTACTCAAAGACTATCTACTTTTTACTATCTTTAATCCTTCAATGTTTCTTTATCCAAGTTGTCCTAGTAAGGTTAAGTTAGGGTAACAATCAATTTTAATTATAGGTACGATAATAGAGAGAGAGAGTGAGTGTGAGTACTTGAAAAGACCCCATGGAATATGACACGAGATCTAGATTTCTCCTATAGTATAATTGATAGGTGCACTTGCCTGAGATTAAAAATATATTTAGCTTATGCTTATCTACATAGTTTATACTACATTGTAGAAAGAATCTGAATCAAGATAATTTTTAAAGCATCAAGGGTGCTCGATGAAATCAACATGTTTCGCCGAATAGAGATCGACGATCGTGGAATGCAGAAAATGAGCATTATCATTCTCTGAACCGAGCTCGACAACATAAATAATATTCGTCGACCTCAGCACGACGAACTCAACTAAATTTGTCGAACACAAATTTTGAAAACCAAAAATTTGATTTATTTCAAAAATACAATCAACCACAAAAATTCATGAATCCTTTTACGCAATTGATAATTCCACCTAGGAGATTTCATCCTATAGGATATAAGAGTCAACTAGAATTTTCTTATATTTCTAGCTTTAAATTTGAAAAGAATCAAGGACCCAAGGTTACCTGGGTAAAGAACACCAATTCTTTTATTTTGTAGGTAAAGAAGTATCCTACCACAGTGGAACAGTGGTACCTGGATAGTGGGTGTCCAAAGTACATGACAGGAAGCAAGGACAACTTAAACAATTACATGTCAAAGCTTGGACCAAAGGTGATATTTGGAGATTCCAACTATGGCCAAATAAAAGGCTATGGGAATGTCAAAGTTGGAGCTATCACCTTCAGGAAGGTAGCATATGTCAGTGTCCTAAAACATAACCCAATATCCAAAAGCCAGTTATGTGATGAAGGTTATCAGGTAACTTTTAACTAATCTTCCTGTATTATTACTTCAGTAGATAACAAAACTGTTTTAACTAGACTTAGACAAGGAAACATTTATGTAGTTAATTTCAAGTCAGCCAGTTCAGAGATTTGTTTCTTCAATCAAATTAATAATAATAATAATTTATGACATAAAATATTAGGACATGTTAATATTAAAAATATTGCTAAATTATCTAGGGACAACCTTGTTAGAGGATTGTCTTTTGTCCCCTACAAGAAGGAAAGCCTCTACAGGGCTTGTCAAATAGGCAAGACAACTAAAAATAGCTTTAAATCTATTAATAAGATTGATTCACCCAGGATTCTGTACTTGCTAAATATGGATCTTTTTGGACCCATTGTTGTACAGATCTTGGGAGGGAAATCTTATACTTTAGTTATTATAGATGATTTATCTAAAATCACTTGGGTGTTCTTTTTGAGAAACAAGTCAGATAACTTCAAAGTTCTTACAGACTTTCTTAAGAGCATTAAGATTGAGTACTCTACTCTAGTTTCATTGATCAGAAGTGATCATGGCACTGAGTTACATTCTCTTCTCATGCAAGAATTCTGTGAGAAGCAAGGTATCAGGCATTGCTTCTCGGCTCCTAGAACTCCTCAACAAAATGGTGTAGTAGAAAGGAGAAATAGAACCCTTATTGAATCTGCAGGGACATTGCTTGCAGATGCTCACTTGCCGCAATCATTTTGGGCAGAGGCTGTAAGCACAACAAACTATGTCCTGAACATGAGTTTAATACATAAACGCAGGGGCATGACTCCCTATGAATTTCTCAAAGAGAAGCAACCTAAAGTTAACTATTTTAAAGTATATGGTTGTCGATGTTTTATTCATAATAATAACAAGAAACATCTTAGAAAGTTTGAAGCCAAAGCTGCACAGGGAATGGTTCTTGGATATTCCCAAGTCAGCAAGCCCTATAGGGTTTTTAATAAATCCACCATAAAAATTGAAGAATTTGTACATGTTTCATTTGATGAAGCTAACATGTTTTACAAGGAGAAGGATTCTTCTACCATAGAAAATTTGTAGGTACCAAATTTGTGTGAGAAAATGGATGACTTAAACCTAACACAAGAAGATATATCACATCCCTCTTAACAATTTATTGCTGAAGACAGTGAAGAAGATTTCATTGAAATGATTGTTGACCCTACAACAACCAAAATATTTCCAGAAGAGGAATTAATTCCAAATGTTGTAGCTGTCCAAACTCCTACTGATCTTATCACACTTAAAGATCAGCCTATATCTCAAGTGATTGGAGACATATCAGTTGGTGTGCAAACAAAACATCAACTCAACCAGGATTTGATGCATGCTTGCTTCATATCTCAACTTGAGCCCCAATCTATAAAAGATGCAGAGCAAGATCCATACTGGATTATTGCAATGCAAGAGGAGCTCAATCTGTTTGAGAGATGCAGAGTTTAGTATTTAGTTCCAAGACCCAATGACTACACAGTCATTGGAACTAAATGGGTATTCAAAAATAAATTGCATGCACAAGGAGCTATCATAAGGAACAAAGCAAGATTGGTAGCTCAAGGCTATTCTCAGGAGGAAGGAATTGACTATGATCAAACCTTTGCCCATGTTGCAAGGTTGGAGGCTATCAGAATATTCCTCTTTTATGCAACCTATAAGAAGTTCAAATTCTACCAGATGGATGTCAAGAGTGCTTCTCTAAATGGTGAACTTAAAGAGGAAGTTTATGTGGAGAAACCACCAGGTTTTATCTCTCCGACTCATCCCTTTTTTGTTTTCAAATTGCATAAAGCTCTTTATGGTTTAAAGAATGCTCCAAGATAATGTTTAAAGCTTCAAGGGTGCTCGACGAAATCAACATGTTTTGCCGAACAGAGAACGACGATCGTGGAATGCAGAAAATGAGCATTATCATTCTCTGAACCGAGATCGACAACATCAATACTATTCGTCAACCTCACCATGACGAACTCAACTAAATTTGTCAAACACAAATTTTGAAAACCAAAAATTTGATTTATTTCAAAAATATAATCAACCACAAAAATTCATGAATCCCTTTACACAATTGATAATTCCACCTAGGAGATTTCATCTTATAGGATATAAGAGTCGACCAAAATTTTCTTATATTTCTAGCTTTAAATTTGAAAAGAATCAAGGACCCAAGGTTACCTGGGTCAAGAACACCTAATCTTTTATTTTGCAGGTAAAAAACTATCCTACCACAGTGGAACTATGATACCTGGATAGTGGGTGTCCAAAGCACATGACAGGAAGCAAGGACAACTTAACCAACTACATGTCAAAGCTTGGACCAAAGGTGATATTTGGAGATTAAAACTATGGCCAAACAGAAGGCTATGGGAATGTCAAAGTTGGAGCTGTCACCTTCAGGAAGGTAGCATATGTGAGTGGCCTAAAACATAACTAAATATCCATAAGCCAGTTATGTGATGAAGGTTATCAGGTAACTTTTAACCAATCTTCCTGTATTATTACTTCAGTAGATAACAAAACTGTTTTAACTAGACATAGACAAGGAAACATTTATGTAGTTAATTTCAAGTCAGCCAGTTCATAGATTTGTTTCTTCAATCAAATTAATAATAATAATAATTTATGGCATAAAATATTAGGACATGTTAATCTTAAAAACATTGCTAAATTATCTAGGGACAAGCTTGTTAGAGGATTGCCTTATGGACCCTACAAGAAGGAAGCCTTTATAGGGCTTGTCAATTAGGCAAGCAAACTAAAATATGAAAGATAATAGTTGTCAACCTAAATCACCTAGAGGGGGGTGAATAGGTGAGTTGTGCATCTTTTGCGGAATAAAAAAATCTTAGAACACAGTACAGATCTATCTACCAAAATATCACAGACGAGACAAGATCTATAGTGGTTCCCCGATCTTGGGTACATCCACTTTCCCTCACCGATCTAGCAATATACTAGACTCGGCTACTCCACTATCTCGGATTGAAAATCAATCCTACCCTCGGAACAAAGTTCTTACAATCTCAATCCAACCAACTGGACCTACAAATCAGAAGAAACACCTACCTACAAACTCGGAGTGGAAAACTTCTACACTCGGAGAAAAATTCTCCTACAGAAATGGAATACAAGTACTGAAAAATACAAACAGTGATATTTCTGTCAGATCTGCAAACAACAACCCAGATCTTGTTCTTGTGAGCTTTGCGGCACTTTCAGAAATGATGAAGAAAATCTCGGCCAGATCTGAATCTTCTGTCTTACACGATCGGGAAGAGGATGAGCAATTTGAGAAACGATCTCGATCTATAAAACTTCTTCAGTCTCTTTCCTCTGAAAATCGAAGCCCTTGCCGGAGAAGAACAGAGGCGGCGGCGGCTTTCATTCTATGAAAAGAGAGAGAGAGGAAACAACGATTCTTTGGAAAGAGGCGGCTGCAAAACATAGAATAGTTTTCTTCTTGAAAAACTTGTTTTCTGATTAGGGTTTGTCGATTAGACAAGACCTTTTATATGAGTACTAATAACGGTCATACTAAGTTTTAATGACGTACACGTGGACCAATCATATCACGGAATTTGAAAATCTGTAAAATCTAGACTTAGAAGAAATTTCAGAGAAAATGAGGTCATATACACGAGTAGGTATAAAACTACTCGTGTAGGTTAAGGACTACTCGAGTAAGCAAAGAAATATTACTCGTGTATATAATTCATGACTACTCGAGTAGGTTGAAGACAACTACTCGAGTACATATAATCAACTACTCGAGTACTTAGAAGATCTACTCGAGTATACAGAAACGTTTCACGGGAAGGAGTTGAACTACTCGAGTACAAGTTGTACTACTCGAGTAGGCAGAATTGAACTACTCGAGTGGTTAGAAGAACTACTCGAGACAAACACTTAGAAATATTCTGCACACGGGAAAAACAGCTACTCGAGTAGTCAGATTGAACTACTCGAGAGGAAAGAAATCTTCTCGAGTATGTGAAAGACTTACTCAAGTATTTCTCAACAACTCGTCATAGAGAAGAGAGTTACTCGACATAGTGTCGAGAACTACTCGAGTATATAAAGTACCTACTCGAGTAAATGACAAAAAAAAACTTGGAAACTGAATTCTGGGCAACTCGAGTAGGAAGAGTGATCTACTCAAGTAGTTAAGTAAGCTACTCGAGTATATCAGTGAACTACTCGAGTGTTTTTCTTAACTTCACGAGAGGAAGAATTTTCTTACTCGAGTATGCAGAAGTTTTACTCGAGTATATCTCAAGCAATCTACTCGAGTAGTTAAAGACCTACGCGAGAGAAACACTTAGAGAAATGTCTGTCAGAAATATTTCTTCTACCAGAGGGGAATCAGCATCAGGTCTTTTCACTGTCCTATAGCTTGAATATGAAGTGTATCCCAATAGAGAGGCTACACATGGGTCAACACTTTGGAACACATAATGAGGGATTACATTGCATGGTCCTGTGTTTGGTGACTCATTGTAGACTGACATTAGTCTACATTTCCCATTGGTGTCCTGCAAACACATAACTCAAACAAAGCATCAAATACAAACTAATTCATCTTAGTTCCAGGGTGACTTCATCAAATCTGGGTTAATGTGGACATAGTTCCCAACAATCTCCCCCTATTTGTTGAAGTCAGAACCTTTTACAATAAGGTGAATTATAGACATAAATAGTGCTAAGTAGAAAAATGTGCAAGCAAGAAATAGACTTATGAGAAAAGATAATAAGAGCAAAAACTTAGAATCATATTAATAAGAATGTCCAAAATTATCAACTCTACAGTCAATCATTTCACAATCTCAAAAATCCTTGAAAGTCAGCCTTGATTCTGTTGTTTATCTAATTTCTCTTGTTGTCTCCTCTAGTAACAGTAGGGTTTTGCATAATACTTGGGAGGTCTAGGAGGGGCTGCAGGGTTGTTCCTCCCATATTTTCTGTCATAGATTCTTCTCTTGGTCATGGATTTTTCATAAAGTTCCCATTCATATGAGCTGTAATGAATATTCCTGCTCTCATGGAATTCCATAACTAATCTGAGAGTTTTCAGAATCAGGGAATTGGAGGTTGGAGACCAAACTTCAGCATGTTCAGGAGCCTTAGCAGGAACAGTCTTACTAACAGAAGGACCTTCACCATACTTCCTTTTCTTCTTGTAAGTTTTGATCTCTGGAGGAGCCTGAAGGAAAATGTCAGCAGGATCTTCTTCCCAGCCTTGAACATAGGTGTCTGGAGGAGCAACTGAGTCTCCAGGCCTGGGAGAGAAGGTGGGTTGCAGAGGACTAGATGGGGCAGAGGCATCTATAGCTAGAGGATTTAAATGATGAGGAATAATATTGGGGTCAGCAGCAAGGTCTGGCAGAATCTGGTTGTGCATCCAGACAGCAGTGTCATAAGTGTGGAACTTGACACTCTGAATCTGGGCTAACACATCAGCCTTAATTTTTTCCACATGAGTTTCCCATAGTTCCTGTCGGAGAGCAGCAGATTTTTCTAGATATTCTTTCACTAATCCCTCCCCATTTCTGACTTCGACAGATAGCTTCGTTATAGCATCTTCTTTAAAAAGACCAACTTCTTCATAGATTTTCACTTTGTTGGCTTCATTTCTCTTGTCCAGTTCTATTTGATTATTTGTAAGGGTAACACCTTGTTCCATAACTTCTCCAACACTAGTGATAGTGTGGTCTAGGGCTTTGCCACCAAGTTGAAATAAGTACTCGAGCTTGTCAGTGTTATGCTGAATTTCAGGAAATCCTCTGCTCATCTCAGCTTCTAGAGCAATAACTTATCAGTTATAGTCTTTAGAGAAGTATCAAAATAATTTCTCTGTTCTTGAAGAAGAAGTGCGATTTGGTGCATCAAATCTGAGGAGGAAGAGACTGTAGCAGCAGTTTAAGGAGCAGCAGAAGGAAGAGGAGGTACTACACATGGAGCTATTTCTTCAATGATCACAGAGCTGTGAGCTCTTGTGGTATGAATGATAGCAACCCCTTCTTCTATAACATGAGGGAGAGAGAAATCTAGGTTTCTGAGAGGAGCCTATGCTAGCTCTAGAGAGGGCTCATCAGAGATAAGAATTGTGTCTTGCTGGTCTTTGAGGGCAGCAGGAGAGTTTGCTGGAGTCCTGGCTGGAGAATTTGCTGGAGAGTGTTCGGGAGTTGAGTCTTTGGGAATTTCAGAGGATGGATCTAGAGGAGACAAAGGAGGAGGAGGAATAGGCAGCACTTCTTCAGTGAGTTCTGCAATCATTGCATCTATAGCAGCAGCTGTTGAGAGAAGAGATTCTTGAGGTATCTGATCTGAAGGAGTTGCTGGAGTTTGAGGTAGGGAAGAAGTTGTTGGCTGAGGAGAAGAGGTAGTGTTTGTTGGAGAGGGCTTCCTGACTGAAATAGAAGGAGCAGGCTCCCCCTCACTTGGTGCACCAGAGGAGCTGGCCACATGATGAGGAGAGGGAGATGGAGTCCTGTCATTGAAGGCTAGAACTTCTGAATTCTTAGTAGCTTGGGAAGCATTTTTAGTTTGAGCTCCCATCTCTGAATAGAAGAAATGGAGACCTTCTTCATGTGGTGAAGAGGGGTCCCTTTGGAGAAGTTGAAAACTTGGGGATTTGTTTCATGGAGGAGCAGAGAGATTATTCTGGCGAAGTTAGGGGATTTTAAGCTGTCCTTGATTTTATCCAGAATCTGCATGCCAAACTGGAATTTCTTGCGACAGACAATGGCTTGCATTATGTCAAAGAAATACAGTGGAATGTCTCTTATGGAGTTGGTCTTGCACAGCAAAATCTTTCCAATAACATCAACCAGAAATTTTCCTTCTGCGTTCATGTCTGATCGTTTGATAGACTGAACTTCCGGCGAAATCCCACAGAATAAGCAGGTTCTGTATAAATCTTCGTCATCAAGGTTGTCTGCTACAGTGATTACTGGTAGACGGAGGAGTTGAGAGATACTTGTCGTAGTAAGTTTAATTTTCAGATCTTGTACCTTGGATTTCAGAACTTTGCCATTCCTTTTGACCATCAGATTTGTGAAGAATTCTGCTACCTCGGGGAAGAGGATCCAGCAGGGTTCTTGGAGACCGAAGGAAAGTCCGGCGGTATCTAGAAGAACCAGCAAGTTGTGGAAATCATCTAAAAGATCGGCAATCCCAGCGGTAACAAGTTCTGATCCTACATCAATCTTGGAGATGACGGCCATGATCCAGAAACTGAGAAAAGCTCTATCGGGGGGAAGAGGAAAAGTCGCGGCTCTGCAATTTCTTGAGGGAAGACGAAGCGGCAGCCAGGTACTCGAGAGATTGGAAATGATTTCGTGTAGAATTAATTTGGAATTTCGAATTTATAAACCCTAGGTTTATGTCTAATCATAGAGAAGGAAATAACTTAAAGGGAAAGGCGGCACAGGAAACTTTGAAAGCCAAGAGGCATATTCACGAGAGGTAAAAGAAGTACTCGAGTATATAGGGAGTTACTCGATAAGGTCTATAGGAGTTACCCGAGTTGGTCTATAGAAGTTACTCGAGTAGGTCTATAGAAGGTACTCGAGTAGGTCTATAGAAGTTACTCGAGTAGGAGAATCTGCAATGACTCGAGTGGAAGAATTGACTGACTCGAGTAGATGAAGTGTACTACACGAGTACATTAATTATCTTACTCAAGTAGGTTAAATGGACTACTCTAGTAGGTCAGGTCTAACTTGAGTCAGAGAAAGAAGAAAACTTTGAAAAGCCAGAATTTGCCTAACCTTTTAATTTCCTTTGCTTTCTTGAAATCCAAACTTCTCTAATTTTCCTTGTTGAGCATCCCAAGTTCAGTTTTGAAGAATGAGAACTTGGTCTCATTCAGCAGCTTCGTGAAAATATCTGCAACTTGCCTGTCTGTGGAGATATATTGGAGATCTATGTCCCCGTGCTCTACATGCTCCCGGATGAAATGATACCTTAGCTCGATATGCTTTGTTCGGCTGTGCGAGACTGGATTGTTGGCTATTGCAATTGCGCTGGAAGAGTCGCAAAACAATGGGATATTCTTGAACTTCAAGTTGTAATCCTCAAATTGATTCCTTATCCAAAGTAACTGTGCACAACAACTGCCTGCAGAGATGTACTCTGACTCGGCCGTTGAGATTGCGACACAGTTCTGCTTCTTACTACTCCAGGAGATTAGCCTTCTTCCAAAGAATTGGCACGTCCCGGAGGTGCTTTTCCTATCATCTTTGCTTCCTGCAAAATCTGCATCTGAAAAACCAATTAGTTTGCTGTCATTACTTCTTGGGTACAATAAGCCAAGATTTGGTGTACCTTTAAGGTATCTCAAAATCCGCTTTGCAGCAGCGTAGTAAGATTCCTTAGAGTTCACCTGAAATCTAGCATAGACACATATTGAGAACATTATATCGGGTCTACTGGCAGTAAGGTAGAGCAACGATCCAATTATGCTTCTGTACTTGGTTTCATCAAAAGGTTTCCCTTTTCATCCTTGTCCAGAGATATAGTTGAGCCCATTGGACTCCTCATAGACGTTGTGTTCTCCATTCTAAATTTCTTAATCAGCTCTTTGGTGAGCTTGGTCTGCGAGATGAGAATTCCATCTTCAGATTGTTTCACCTGAAGCCCTAAGAAATACTTCAGCTCGCCCATACTGCTCATTTCAAACTTCCCTTGCATAAGTTTTGAGAACTTTTTGTGGAGGTTGTCGTCTGTAGATTCAAAAATAATGTCGTCGACATAGATTTGCACTAGCAAAATCTTGCCTTTTATTTCCCTAAAAATAATATCTTGTCTATCTTTCCCCTTGTGAACTTATTCTCAAGTAGAAAACTAGACAGCGTCTCATACCAAGCTCTAGGAGCTTGTTTTCAGACCATATAGGGCCTTGTGCAGGAAATAGACATAATCAGGAAAGTTAGGATCAACGAAACCTGGAGGTTGTTCCATATACACTTCCTCCTTTATGTTACCATTTAGGAAGGCAGACTTCACGTCCATCTCATAGACGGTAAAGCCTTTGAATGCAGCATATGCTAGGAACAACCTTATTTCCTCCAGCCTTGCCAATGGAGCATATGTCTGGTCGAAGTTGATTCCTTCTTCTTGACGATAGCCTTTAGCGATGAGTCTGGCCTTGTTCTTTATGATCGTCCCGTCTTCGTCCATCTTGTTCCTGTAGACCCATTTTGTTCCAATGACGTTCTTTCCTTTGGGTCTTGGAACAAGCTTCCATACATTGCAGCGCTTGAACTGATTTAGCTCTTCTTCCATTGCCAATATCCACGATGCATCTGAGTTTGCTTCCTCAAACTTCTTGGTTCCACCTGCGAGAGAAAGCTTAAATAAAGATTCTCGTTAGTTATAACTCTTCGAGTTCTAACACCATCCCAGGGGATCTCCTATGGGGTGATCCTTCAGATGTCTGAGCTCTAAAGTTCTTGCATCTGGATTGTCTTCAATCACCGGAGTGATTTCATCATCTAGGATGACTTCTTCATCTTGATCATCAGCGTCTCCAATAGGGGTTGGAGTGGTGATCTTGATGAACTTTTTGCCTTTGTCTTAGGACTGTTCATCCAAGCTAGTTTCTTTCAGCTTTGCACCTGCATCTTCAATGAGCACACTAGACGGATTGCTTTGCAGCAAGCTCGTCTCATCAAATACAACATGTATCGATTCTTCTACCACCAGGGTTTTTCTATTAAATATTCTATATACCTTACTATGGCTACTATAACCTACGAAAATACCTTCAAAACTCTTTTCACTGAACTTGGTGGTATGATACTTACCATTGTTAAGTACGAAGCATTTACAGCCAAAGATTCAAAAGTATGAGATGGTTGGCTACCTGCCCTTTAGAAGTTCGTAAGGTGTCTTATTGTGGTTTTTGTTTATGAGTGCTCGATTTTGCACGTGGCATGCAGTGTTGACGGCTTCGGCCCAGAAGTACTCCGAAAGTGAAGTGCCACTCAACATAGTCCTGCAGGCCTCTATGAGTGTTCTGTTCCTTCTCTCAGCCACTCCGTTCTGTTGTGGAGTATGAGGAGAGGAAAACTCATGAAATATACCTAAGCTTTCACAGAATTCTGTCATGGCCCCAGATTAGAACTCTGTTCCATTGTCACTTCTGATTTTGACTACGGAGCAGTTGTACTCATTCTGGACTTGCCTGATAAAATTAGTAAAAATGTCAAAGGTATCTGACTTGTGTTTCAGAAAGAACACCCACGCAAAGCGCGAGTAATCATCAACAATTACCAACGTATAATCCTTACAATCATGTTCAGAAACATCAAAATCTGAAAGAGGAGTATGGGAATTTACCTTCCCAGTGAACTGGGTCTCTTGATCGTCATCTGCTTGAGCCATAAGCCCAAAATAAGCTTCTTCTTCTTCACTTGACTCAGATGAGTCAGAGTCACTAAGAGTCTTGCTCTTTTTGGCTATCAGGCTCTTCTCTTTCCTCTTTTTGTTGTACGAGGATTTCTTCTCTTCTCTTCTACCACCCACCTTCTTCTTTTGAGGGCAATCGGCGATGACGTGACCTTGCTTATTACAACAATAGCAAATAATGTCAGTCGAAACGTATTTGTTCTGCTTGGAGGAATACCTGTCATGGCTACTTGAGCCTTTTCTTTGCAGATCACCATCATGTCATGATCTTCAATAAGAGACATCCTTGCCTTTCCATTGCTTCTTCTTGTTCAAGCATTTCTTGAACTAACGTGAGAACAGTGAGAACTCTCCTTCTGATAGCTTAGAGCCTGAGGTACTAGGCTCAGAAGTTTCTTCTTCTTCAGCAATCTCTTTAGCAGGAGCTGGGGAGACAGCCTTTGTCTTTCTGGAGGTGTCTGCTTTTAGAGCAACAGACGTTTCTTTGAGAGCAGACCTGCTCTTCTCTTCTTCAGCTTTCCTGGTGTTGATTTGAAGCTCATATGACATAAGCTTCCCGAAGAGATTTTGTAGGTCTGTCTCAGCCAGCTTCCCAAACTCCCTGACGGCACAGACCTTGTTGTCCCATTCTTTGGTCAGGGATCTCAGGAACTTGTCATTCAGTTCTCCATTAGTGAATACTCTGCCATAAACTCTAAGGCCATTCACTATCTTGAAAAAGTTCTCAAATGTATCAGCAATGGTCTCTTTGCTTCCCTATCGGAAGGCTTCATACTTCTGATTGAGGAGGGATCTCCGATCATCCCTCACTTCTTCTGTTCCTTCCATTAAGGTAACCAAGGACTGTCACATCTCCTTTGCAGATTGGCAGTGGATTAAGTTCTGCAGTATTGAGTCATCAACTGCACTTACAATAATGTTTTTAGCTTTCTTGTCTAGTGAGACAAGTGCAATCTCGTCCTTATCTAAATCCATCAGCTTCTTTGGAACCTTCTTGGTAGGATCTATAGTGGAGACAGTCATAGGGATATAAGGACCTTCTTTAACTATAATGAAGATCCTTGGATCCACACCTTCTATAAAGAATTTGATCCTTTCTTTCCACATGGGAAAATTGTTCTTGTTGCATAGGGGAAGCTTGGCAAAGTCCTTTGCCTTGTCCATGATAGATAGATCACAAATGACAACTATTGCAGGAACTGATCAAGGTGTTAACCTTTTAACGATCAACCTCGCTTTGATACCAATTGAAAGATAATAGTTGTCAACCTAAATCACCTAGAGGGGGGTGAATAAGTGAGTTGTGCATCTTTTGCGAAATAAAAAAATCTTAGAACACAACATAGATCTATCTACCAAAATATCACAGACGAGACAAGATCTATAGTGGTTCCCCGATCTTGGGTACATCCACTTTCCCTCACCGATCTAGCAATATACTAGACTCGGCTACTCCACTATCTCAGATTGAAAATCAATCCTACCCTCAGAATAAAGTTCTTACAATCTCAATCCAACCAACTGGATCTACAACTCGGAAAAAACACCTTCCTACAAACTCGGAGTGGAAAACTCCTACACTCGGAGAAATATTCTCCTACAGAAATGAAATACAAGTATTGAAAAATACAAACAGTGATATTTCTGTCAGATATGCAAACAGCAACCAGGATCTTCTTCTTGTGAGCTTTACGACACTTTCAGAAAAGATGAAGAAAATCTCGGCCAGATTTGAATCTTCTGTCTTACACGAACGGGAAGAGGATGAGCGATTTGAGAAACGATCTCGATCTGTAAAACTTCTTCAGTCTATTTCCTCTGAAATTCAAATCCCTTGCCGGAGAAGAACAGAGGCGGCGGCGGCTTTCATTCCGTGAAAAGAGAGAGAGAGGAAACAACGATTCTTTGGAAAGTGGCGGCTGCAAAACTTAGAATAGTTTTCTTCTTGAAAAACTTGTTTTCTGATTAGGGTTTGTCGATTAGACAAGACCATTTATATGAGTACTAATAACGGTCATAATCGGTTTTAATGACGTACACGTGGACCAATCATGTCATGAAATTTGAAAATCTGTCAAATCTAGACTTAGAAGAAATTTCAGAGAAAATGAGGTCATATACACGAGTAGGTATAAAAATACTCGAGTAGGTCAAGGACTACTCGAGTAAGCAAAGAAATATTACTCGGGTATATAATTCATGACTACTCGAGTAGGTTGAAGATAACTACTCGAGTACATATAATCAACTACTCGAGTACTTAGAAGATCTACTCGAGTATACAGAAACGTTTCACGGGAAGGAGTTGAACTACTCGAGTACAAGTTGTACTACTCGAGTAGGCAGAATTGAACTACTCGAGTGGTTAGAAGAACTACTCGAGACAAACACTTAGAAATATTCTGCAAACGGGAAAAACAGCTACTCGAGTAGTCAGATTGAACTACTCGAGAGGAAAGAAATCTTCTCGAGTATGTGAAAGACTTACTCGAGTATTTCTTAACTACTCAACACAGAGAAGAGATTTACTCGACACACTGTCGAGAACTACTTGAGTATACAAAGTACCTACTCGAGTAAATGACCAAAAAAAAACTTGGAAACCGAATTCTGGGCAACTCGAGTAGGAAGAGTGATCTACTCGAGTAGTTAAGTAAGCTACTCGAGTATGTTAGTGAACTACTCGAGTGTTTTACTTAACTTCATGAGAGGAAGAATTTTCTTACTCGAGTATGCAGAAGTTTTACTCGAGTATATCTTAAGCAATCTACTCGAGTAGTTAAAGACCTACTCGAGAGAAACACTTAGAGAAATTTTTGTCAGTAATTTTTCTTCTACTAGAGGGGAATCAACATCAGGTCTTTTCATAGTCCTATAGCTTGAATATGAAGTGTATCACAATAGAGAGGCTACAAATGAGTCAACACTTTGGAACACACAATGACGGATTACATTGCATGGTCCTGTGTTTGGTGACTCATTGTAGACTGACATTGGTCTACACTTCCCATTGGAGTCCTGCAAACACATAACTCAAACGAAGCATCAAATACAAACTAATTCATCTTAGTTCCAGGGTGACTTCATCAAATCTGGGTTAATGTGCACATAGTTCCCAACAAAATACTTTTAAATCTATTCATAAGATTGATTCACCCAGGATTCTGTACTTGCTAAATATGGATCTTTTGGACCCATTATTGTACAGAGATTGGGAGAGAAATCTTATACTTTAGTTATTATAGATGATTTCTCTAGATTCACTTAGGTGTTCTTTTTGAGAAACAAGTCAGGTTACTTCAAAGTTCTTACAGACTTTCTTAAGAGCATTCAGATTGAGTACTCTACTCTAGTTTCATTGATCAGAAGTGATCATGGCACTGAGTTTGATTATCTTCTCATGCAAGAATTCTGTGAGAAGCAAGGTATCTGGCATTGTTTCTCAGCTCCTAGAACTCCTCAACAAAATGGTGTAGTAGAAAGGAGAAATATAATCGTTATTGAATTTGTAGGGACATTGCTTGCAGATTCTTACTTACCCCTATTCTTTTGGGTAGAGGCTGTAAGCACAGCAAACTATGTCCTGAACAGGAGTTTAATACATAAAATCAAGGGCATGACTCCCTATGAATTGCTCAAAGGGAAGCAACCTAAAGTTAACTATTTTAAATTATTTGGTTGTAGATGTTTTATTCATAATAATAATAAGAAACATCTTAGAAAGTTTGAAGCCAAAGATGCACAGGGAATGGTTCTTGGATATTCCCATGTTAGCAAGGCCTATAGGGTTTTTAATAAATCAACCTTAAAAATTGAAGAATTTGTACATGTTTCATTCGATGAAGCTAACATGTTTTACAAGGAGAAGGATTCTTCTACCATAGAAAATTTTCAGGTACCAAATTTATGTGAGAAAATGGATGACTTAATCCTAACACAAGAAGATATATCACATCGTTCTCAACAAATTATTGATGAAGACAGTGAAGAAGATTTCATTGAAATGATTGTTGACCCTATAACAGCCAAAATAATTCCAGAAGAGGAATTAATTCCAAATGTTATAGCTGTCCAAACTCCTCTTACTGATCTTGTCACACTTAAAGATCACCCTATATCTCAAGTGATTGGAGACATATCAATTGGTGTGCAAACAAAGCATCAACTTAACCAGGATTTGATGCATTCTTACTTCATATCTCAACTTGAGCCCCAATCTATAAAAGATGCAGAGCAAAATCCTCACTGGATTATTGCAATGCAAGAGGAGCTCAATCTGTTTGAGAGATGCAGAGTTTGGGATTTAGTTCCAAGTCCCAATGATTATACAGTCATTGGAACTAAATGGGTATTCAGAAATAAATTGCATCACAAGGAGCTATCATAAGGAACAAAGCAAGATTGGTAGCTCAAGGCTCTTCTCAGGAGGAAGGAATTGACTATGATCAAACATTTGCCCATGTTACAAGGTTGGAGGCTATCGGAATATTCCTTTCTTATGCAGCCTATAAGAAGTTCAAATTCTACCAGATGGATGTCAAGAGTGCTTCTCTAAATGTTGAACTTAAAGAGGATATTTATGTGTAGCAACCACCAGGTTTTATCTCTCCAACTCATCCCTTTTTTGTTTTCAAATTGCATAAAGCTCTCTATGGTTTAAAGCAAGCTCTAAGAGCTTAGTATGAGACCTTAGCTAGCTTTCTTTTAAAGCATAAGTTCACTAGGGGAGATAGAACTTTGTTCATTAGACATCATAAAGATAAAATTTTGTTAGTGCAAATATATGTAGATGACATCATTTTTAGCTCTACTGATTAAAAACTATGCAAAAGATTTTCTGACCTGATGCATTCCAAGTTTGAAATGAGTAGCATGGGTGAGCTTTCATTCTTCCTTGGTCTTCGAGTGAAGCAATCCCCTGATGGCATTTTTATATCCCAGTCTAAATATACTAAGGAGCTAATTAAAAATTTTGGGATGTCTGATGTCTCAGCTATGAAAACACCTATAGCTTCCAATGTTGTGATTGATTCTGATGAACCGGGCAAGCCAGTTGATCAAAAAACATATAGGGCTATTGTTGGGTCCTTATTGTATCGTACAGGTAGTAGGCCAGATATAATGTTTGTTACATGTCTTTATACTAGGTTCCAGTTGAACCCTAAAGAATCTCACCATATTTCCTTGAAAAAATTTTAAGATATATAAAGGGTTGCCCAAATTTAGGACTTTGGTATCCAACAGAGTGAAAATTTGACTTAACTGGATTCTCAAATTCTGATTATGCTGGATGTAGAGTGGATAGAATAAGTACATCAAGAACATTCCATTTCCTTGGTGATAGGCTTGTGTCTTGGTTTTGTAAGAAATAGACATATGTGTCAACCTCAAATGCAGAAGCTGAATACATAGCAGCTGGCAGTTCTTGTTCACAAATATTGTGGATTCAAAACTAACTCCTGGATTATGGTTACAATCTAAATAATTCAACTATATTTTGTGATAGTATCAGTGCAATTTCCATTGCATAAATTCCCGTGCATCATAGTAGGACCAAACATATAGAAATAAGGCATCATTTCATTAGATATTGTGTAGAAAAAAAGAAAATTAACCTTGTCTTTATCTCTACTGATTTGCAAAGAGCAGACATCTTCACTAAACCATTAGATGAGAAGAAACATATATTCTTTTTAAATCAGCTAGGCCTGATTAATGGAGAAGGTCTAATTTGATTTATGTCTGAGTTTTCAAGAATTGGTCACTTTTCGTCGAATGGAGATCGACGATCTGTGAACTCTTCTAGAATTTTTTGTCGAACTGAGATCAACGAAATCTCTCTGTGAAGTCATTTTTTTCGAACGGAGATCGACGATCTTGCTTCAGAAAATATTTCGTCGAACGGAGATCGACGATCTATTTTCCCCCGCTTCAAGCTAAGATCGACGATATCATTTCTTCATGAAATTGTTTCGTCGACCTGAGTTCTAAGCTTTTCTTTTTCGCAGGACGTAGTTCACCGTTTCGCCTTCTGAAAACTTATAATAGGGTTTTCATCGAATTCCATCCCGTGCTTTTCAGTTCTCTTGCACTTGATCTCTTGTTTCTTTTTGCAGAGCAATGGCGATTACTCCAGCCCTCCTCTCAAACATGAAATTTGACGCTGGTTTCGACATCGCCCTTGAATCCTTCAGTCACTCGGATCAGATATTCAAGGATATCCTTCAGTTGTTCGAAGCTCATATTCTGCAGTACTTCATGGCAACTAGAATCAAACTCCCAGTTTCAGAGATAAAGGAATGGATGTTTACTGCAAAGCTTCAGGATACCCCAGCCATTATTGGCACCATTTCTGGTAATCAAGTTATCTTAACTCCAGATGTTTTAACAGAGGTTTTTGGATTTGTTAATGGGGAAGATGATATTGAGTTATCTAGTGGTGAGTTTAGTGATATGCTAGATTGGTTGGGTCACTCCCAAGGAAACCCTAACCATTTACTCAAGAAGAATCTGTCTATAAAATACAAGTTTTTAGTAGATTTAGTAGGCAAAGTGTTATTTGGCAAACATTCCGCTCATGACCATATCACTAGGCACCAATTCAACCTGATGTGTGATATGGTGAATAATAAGTCAGTGAACTGGGGAATAAGTTTCTTTAATTCTATCAAGAAGAAGCTAATACGAAAATCTGGAGGATATGGCAGGATCCTAGGGATCTTCCTTCAGACTAAGTGCCCAGAACTATTGGTCTCCCAGACCAGTTTCATCAATACTTCCAAGAGGCTTACCTCAGCTCTCTTTGGAAAATGGGAGAGGACTATCCCAAAGCCATCCAAGGCCTCCTCCTCCAGAGCTTCAGAGGATACAAGGGCAGTAATAGCCACTCCCCCACCTTTAGAAGAAGTTCTTCCATCCACCATAATTCCTTCACCTCCTCAACAGCAATCATCCACTATCATCCCTCCTACTTCACATCTTCCACCACCATCACCTCCACATTCACCAGTCATTCTCCATGAGGATACACCATCTCCACCTCCTCAATCACCTATTCATCATCATCTGGATGACATTCCATCCACCTCTTCATAGCCAAATTTCAACTTGATGTCACCTCCTCAACGATCTATACATCATTCTCCAATCCACCATTCTCCAATTCAATCCCCCATCCAGGAAACCATCACTACCACCACTCCTACCACAATTCCATCTAACACTCCATCTCCAGCATAATGTCCAATTAATTCATCTACTCGGGACATCCTTTCATCTTCTGATAATCCTCTACATCTACCTAACATTACTTTTACAGATATCCAGTCAGGATTCTGTCTCTGTCCCAAATATGGACATACATACCCCTATGCCACTCCTGATCCAGAATAGCTCTATCCGAATTTTTCTGATATTTCAAATGATTTGCTCAAATTCATTACTCCTACTCTCAGAAAACTCAAAAATGAAGCTATTGCACCTCTTTCTGACTCCATCTCCTCTCTT
Organism: Platanthera guangdongensis; assembly: GCA_039583875.1. Lineage (NCBI taxonomy): Eukaryota > Viridiplantae > Streptophyta > Magnoliopsida > Asparagales > Orchidaceae > Platanthera > Platanthera guangdongensis. The sequence goes on from CM077148.1 coordinate 141,066,535, forward strand.
TGTGCACAAATTGTTGCTCTCTCTTCTGTCCCTTATTCTTCTAGGGTCCTGGCTTCAAGAATCTCTGAAACTAGGTAGGGGGAGATGTTCAATGAAGAAGTTCCAGTTCCTCCTCCAGCAGCGCAGCAACTATTTCTCCAGAAGCAGATGTTCTAACAGAAATTATTGTTTCTATTGATGATCATTCATATATTGATATGATTTGTGATGAAGATAATGAAATAAGCACTCATGGTGATTTCATGATAAATCCCATAGTTGATTTGGTTTCTTTATTACAATCTTTTGATTCTGTATACAGCAATAATCTTCCAGTTCCAGCTTTTACAGTTTCAGATATGTCCAAAGTTATAGTGTGCTATTCATCCCCAATAAGTCCTGAAATTTTGGATCAACTCAGGATAAGCTTGTTAGTTTCTAATAATGTTATAGAGCCAATAACTACTTCAGAGCCTCAGGCATTCTCTCCACCAACTTATAGCTGGTGTGAATCCCCAATGCCAGATATGGATGAGATTTTGTTTGTTGATATGGACGAAGAACATGTGCCTTTTCAGGACCAAATTATTTTAGAAATTCAAGCAGAGCCTGCTGTTTAAGTACAGCCTCAGGCTGAATATATTGAGCCTCAGCCTCATCCTCTTCTTTCTGCAGTAATCCTCAAATAGATTCATGACTTATATGATAATCCAACTAACTCCTCTTCTGATGATGATGATGAATAATCTGATGATTTCAAGATGCTACTTCTAAGAAGAGGAAAACCAAGAAGAACGCTCCAGCAAAAGCTGCCCCTAAGCCAAATCCTATAGCAGATACTCCCTACTATGTTCTCCACAATATAAATCTCACTCCAGAATATCATAACTGGATGAGATACTCAAAAATGAGCTAAAGGAAAGGAAGAAGAGAAAGAGATATGATTTTCTACCTAAGCAGTTTTGGAGAGGACCTCCTCCTCCTCTAGCTGCAGGTGCTTCAGGAAATGTTTCTCAGTATTAAAGGTCTTCATCTTATTCATAACCCTCCAGATCTTTTCATAAATAAGAGAGACCTTCTAGGTCTTATTCTCAAGGCAGCTCACAGCAACTGAGAACATCTCAAAGCAGCTCACAGCAAAAGCAAGGATCAGGCCAAGAAAGGCCTTTTTCTCCTACTTATGATCCAGAGCTAGATCCAAATTACAAAATGGCAAGATTCAAGGAACTCATTGGTCTATCTCAAATTAACAAAGCAAAATTAGAAGGAAAGGATATTTCTTCGTTTACAACAATGTCTTCCTATAGGCAAAAGGAATTTGATAAATTCAAGGTAAAGAAAAACTAATTTGATCCTAATTCTTATATGCAGCTACATCCAAAGGCAGTTGTGCCCAGAGCTTTTACACAGAAATTTCATGGCATTCAAGACCTAAAGATGACTCAAAGAGAGGCAGAAGATCCTACAAGAAAAATTCTATTCACTAATCCATCTTCTGACTCTTCTTCTGAAGTGCCTAAGAAAGATCCTTGACTTATTTATGGTTTTGAACTATCTGTTTTTACTGTTTGTTTAAAAACTTTCATAGTTCTGTAATATATCTGCTGAATGTATTATTTTTTCAGATATTTCTTTTTTTCTTTTTGTTATATTCCTGTGTAAATAGTGACCTCACCCAAATAGGGGGAGATTGTTGCAACCCCATCTTATTTAGGGTTGATTTGGTCTAGGTTCACTATTAGGTTTTCTCTGATGACCCACATGTATAGTCTAGGGTCATAAGTCATTTTTTAGGTCTAGGTCAGGTAAACAGACTTAGAGGTTGGAGCAACCTTCAAAAGACATAAAGAAAGAAGATCTTCAGAGAAAAGCAATTTTCTTAGAGCAGAAAAGTCATTCGAAGATTGCTGAACTAATCTCGACTTTTATCGATCGAAGATCGATGAACTCAGTTCTTTCTCTGAGTTGTGTTCCATAAAATCATTGCTGAGATCGACGAACTTAGACTTCTTATTTGAGCTGAGTTCGACGAACTTCTATCTCTTCCCAGAAGTTCAGTTCAATGATATGACTATCTCAGTTCGATGATTTTGGAGCTCAGAGTGGAAAGTGAATTTTATGTTCAGAGATCTTGGAGCTTAGCTCGACAAAAGAGAGGTTCCGTTCGATGATTTTTATACTACTTGTCTGCCTTATTCAGCTCGACGATATCGGATCTCAGGACGACAAAAATTATTGAGTTTGATGATTCTACGACAGATTCTGTTCGACTATTTTCCATGCAGTTTTCCAAGGCAATTTGGTTTCAAATTTATTATTATATGCCTATAATACTCTGATACTTAATGCTACATATTCTCAAGAATATATCCATTCCAAGACAGCATTAATTATGGTATTCATAGAGTAATTGAATTATTTACTAGAACAATTATGGTAACAAATTAATTGCTTTTTCTAGCCGTTCAACTCCCAGGATTTTAGCAGGAAATCAAGAATAAGATTGAAAAATTCAAAAGCTTAATTTTTGAAAAGGATATATAAGGTCTCTTCCTTATCTTCAAGAATAATGAGGGAGACATACAGATACAATACAGAGAACTGAAGAAGAACACATCCTTCATACATTCTCAGTCCTTCTTTAGTTTTGCTTCAGGAATTTAAATAGACAAACAATCTTCATCAGTCTAAGAGTTTCCTGAAGATCTTAATCAATCTGAAGGAATACACCCTGTGCAAAGCTTCCACAATCCTGATCAGATCTATAACACAGGGGGAGCTATGACAACATCAAATCCATTAGTCTTCTCTTTGACTGTTGACAGAGAAGACAACATCTTTTACTTTCTTTTCACCACTATACAAAGGGTTTCTTAACTCCCTTCAAAAGTTATTCCTTTTGGTTGTCAAGTCTGCTGATCAAAAGGCTTGGTTTGGTTTTAGGGCACCTAGTCAAAAGCTCAAAGGGTTGCTCTATCTCCCTTAGAAAATAGGTATTCTTATGGCATGCCACCTGATCAAAAACCTGTTGTAGATTCGCACCAGGGTGGTAGAAGAGTGGATGTACCCAAGTTTAGGAAAACTACTATAAAGTTTTTATGTCATCTGGATTGCTCTATTGTTTATTTCTGTGTGTTGTGATTGTCCTTTGCTTTTATTTCACTTTATACATATAAATATCACTTATTTTAATTCCGCTATAAAAACTAATCAAAGTTTTTAGATTACTCCATTCACCCCCCTATAGTTAAGACAGATCTATCCCTCACTTTCAAGGAGTAGATTAGAGAGATTAACCAAGATCCAAAATTGATTATAAATCCAACATAGAAATTCGCAAAAAGCTATATGGATGATCTTCTGGATCCAGATCTCACCAAAAATGTGATTTTTATGTGAATCGGACACATACAAAACATCAAAGATGCATGATCCGAGCTTACATAAGCTAGATTCATGAAAAATGGCGATGATCCGTAACAAAAACTTAGACATCAAACTTCAAACCATCTCAAAACCACTACGAATCGCGCCCAAAAACAGGTGAGATCTAAAACATATACCCCTAAACTCCATAATAATATAGATTAGGGAAAGTGAGGAAGAGACCACCTCAAGATGAAGGCGAGAGCTACAGGAAGTGGTTGTGTCGACAGCAGCTAGAAAGCAAGGAAGGAGGGCGTGCGGAATTGGATCTGATCTGAAGTATATATATATTCCAAAGCTATCATGGCGCGATAAATATATAGCTGGTGGTAGCACTTTTTTCCATACGATTGACTATCTGCCTCAGTAACTTCATTACGATGCTTGTATAAACATAAACACAACTCATTATAAGGTGTCACACATTAGCGGGGGCATAGGTGTGTCATCATTAGGATCGCTAACCTTTAATCCTCTCGTGTCCTTGACTGGGGAAGGGTTCCAATGGGTCCTTGTGTGACGCTGGGGGGAATGAGTGTTAGGTTGAGAAGGTTCTTATGCAGGCACATGGGATTAACACCCCACCCTACGGTACGTGTGCAGCTCCTCATGCCCATCCATCACTTAGTACAGGGCTAGGGTGTTGACATTGTATTTGGGTCAAGTGTGTCGTGAGTATTCTCAGGACTATTCTGGCATAGCACGAACGATGTTTCACACCCCATGACTATTCCACATGTAAAATAGTTTATCATGTTGTCTCTATTTCTTTGTTCTTCTTTTCGTCTTTGTTTCTTGTTGTGTCGATCATTTTTGTTTTTCTTGTGTGATAGATCCAAAAAACACACAAAAAATATATAAATACCAAAACAAAAAAATTGTGAATTGATCATGTCTTACGGGCACCCATGACCTGAACTTAGGCTATAACGAGTATATACAATGTTTGACTTAGAATTGTTACTCCATGTGAACATTGTCCCTGGTTATGGTGTGTCGAATCTATAGGTGATTAGCCAATGAGTGTGATATTATATGATTATGTGTGTTGATTATGCCTCTAGGTATGTTTGAGGATTTAGATACGGGAATGACTTCACATTATTCACAAATCCCTAGACATGGCACTCTTGTACAAATACTAGGCTTACATGATATAACTCGTGACATTGCATCTTAACACATTAGAAATATTTTTAATAATCAATGTCATGATATAGATATTTGTGTATATGAAGATCAGAACTTTGGGCCAAATCTCTAGTGCTAAAGTCTTATGTATACAAGTTGTAGTGTATCTATCTAGGTGGATAGATTTTGATTGAATCGAGGCTCCTTGAACACACAAAAATATATATATAAAAGTGATAGCTCAAAGCAAACCAGAAAGAAAAATATGCATGTTATCAAATGTCATGTCGAGGACCCCCCAAGCACTACTCACTCCTCTTAATGAATCTTTATGAGCATTGTGAGGATGAGCACCTTGGTTCAAAGTGTCATTTTGATCTTATGCATAGACTCTAACTTAGGCTTAGTGCCCCTAGTTCAAGTCTTGGTATGACATAGATAGCTATGTGACATGAGTATTCACTCTACTTCTCTTGTGTTAGCATTCTTAATGGATCGAGATAAACTTGTAAAATATGATATTTCTACTTGGTGTTTTCTCTCTTATTGTTGCTACACGTACATGTCATTGTCCTGTTTAAGGCTTCCACGCATAAGAATTGGACTGAAACTACACTATATGTTTTCTCACATATAGACTAGCACACGTTTTATACTATTGATGTTTACAATGTTTAAATGTGACTACCTCTATAACTCTCATAGCATTATATTGTTCCTCATTGTGTGCTTAGTCTACTCTGTGTTGTCCAATCCATATAATCTCTGGGAAATGACCTTTTTTATATTCGTGTACTCCGCTCTAATGTTTGACCATGTGCTTCATCTTCTCTGATTTGCATTTTTTGGGTCACCCCTATGTTTTTAATTTTGTTGCTTTGCTGATTGTGTGCACTGTCTATTGTTTCTTTCACGCTTATCTTATATCCTATTTTTTATCTCGCATGACTGTTTTGTCTGGCCCACCCCTTCTTGCTACTATCAAAGGGGGTGATGAGATTGTTCATGAGAATTATTGAAGGGTAGGATCTCATGTAGGGGGAGTTTGTTTCAATGCGTTCACATAGATAGGGGGAGCGTTTAGAACACGTAGGTAGGTGGAGCTTGTGTGTAGGGGAGCTATATAGAGAACTTGAAACATGAACGTTCAAAATTGTCTTTTTATATGTACTCACTCTATCATGTACTTTGTTATTTCTCATGAACGGGATTTGATATTATCAAAAGGGGGAGTTTGTTGGAACCGTTTGGTCACATTTCCTATGTTTGAGAATATCACATCCCAGGTTGTATTTGATCATGTCTTGTGTAGATAGAGTGTGCAGGTTGATAGGATCAAGCAAAGAAAATAAGTCTCTTATGGATCCTAACACCGATAGAAAGAAGTTACTGTCGGGCGATAGCCTTGAATTAATTGGACAGAGCTCTCGGGAATCTACCACTCTGCGCCAGTTCTATCGCTCGCGCTAGCTCTACCACACAAGATAGCTCGATGAATTAATTGGACAAAGCTCTTGGGATACTCTCGCGCAGGCGCTAGCATGGTGTCGGGCCGCGGTAACCCACTCAATGCCTTAAGGCAGTGAGAGCATTGAGATAGCACTACCGCCGAGAGCTAGCATGGTACCGCGCAGTGGTAGTCCACTCAACACTTTAAGTCATTGAGTGTGTTGAGATAGTCCTACCGCAAGGCATTAGCTTGGCATTGTGCCGCAGTAGTCCACTCAATGCTTCAAAGTGTTGAGTTCATTGAGACGGGAATACCGCCAAGCGCTATCTTCTTACCATGCCGCACTAGCATTGGAAAAAGAAAATATTTTTTTGAATATTTTTCCTAATGTGGAGGACAGTTGACACATCAAGCAATTGAACCTAATGTCGAGCGCTAGTCTTATCGCTAGCGGTATCCTATTTTCACAAAGATGTATATAAAGCCACCTCAGTTTTTGTGCCCATGACCTAAGACAAAAAAGGACAAGTTTGTGCACTCCATGGTTCGGCCGCCTCTTTCTGTTTCTTTTCGGTCATTTTCGTCGAAGAATAAGAAAGTTGTCTTCCTCCTATTCGTACACGAGGGACTCTAGCGATCCAAGATCTACATTGACTACGAACAGCCGACCGGTTGCTACCATACGAAGATCTCAAGCACCGGCTGCAGATCACTTGACGGAGAGATCGTCTAGAGGGAGAACTTAATCTTTTAGAATCTTTACATCTCTACTTTTGTAATCTTTTCTTTTTCTTAATCTTGTGGTGAGGAAAATCGACCAGTGAGGGTCGTTGGATTCCGTGTAGGATTTCGTAGAAAATCATCCCGGGGTAGGGATGTCTAGATCAGTGGATCTAGAGGGAATCTAAGACCCTTCCTTGTATGGAGGTTAAGAGCTGGCTCGAAGACCTCTCTCAGAGGTAAAGGGAGAGAGCCAATTGGTTCGTGTAGCGGGTCATTATAGAAAATAAAAGAGTTCTTCTTTCTCATCGCCTTCGATCTCCGGCGTCATGGGGATCACAATTTTGTAATTGTCTAAACATTGATTATTTTTAATTCTTGCAATGGAGTTACATTTCTTATGATGTTTCATCTCTATTGTGTGCAGATAATATTTTTTGTTGTTCTTTTTTAACGTATACAAATGAATCTGCACAGGAAAATGAGTGCACAGACTTACTGCCATGCGTAAGCTACCTAACGCCCTGCAGTAGCTTGCAGAACTCGATTTTTGGGGGCGAAATAATTTAAATTTATAGTAAACCATCCAAACCTTATTCACCCCACCCCCACCCTTTAAGGTTGGCCACGAGATCAAACACCCCTGTCTTGGATGGGCAAGTTTTCACCATAGCCCGGCGTGAAGCGGAGCACCCCGATAAGATGGTGTGCAAGTATAACACACTTTTCTTTGGAAACAAATATGTGGTAGGAGTGCGCAGGCCGTATCGAGACACCCTAGTTATCAATGAAAGGATATGGGATTCCTACCCAAAGGTCAAGAGGATTCTATTCGACAATGGAAGCTTAGTTGACGTCCTGTTCATGGACGTATTTTGGAAAATGGGGATCTTTAATAATCTCTCTGTCCAGCAAGCAGGCTTGTCTACAGATTCAACAATCGGTCGGTCCCTATACAGGAATGATTTTCATCCCAATAACTATGAGGGAGTACCCGAGGCAAGCAACCCATAACATTAAGTTCCTGGTCATGGAGTGTGATTTCACCTACAATGTTATCTTTGACCAACCCCTGCAAATCACGTTGGAAGCAATTCCCTCCATTCCACATCTATCGATGAAGTTATTAATGCTCGGCGGCGTGAGAATTGTCTGAGCTAATCAGGCGATGGCGTAAATCTTCTACCTCAACCAAACTCAACCAGCATAAGGGACAGTCCATCACATCAAGAGCTTTGATTTACGAGACAAAGTAAAGATACAGAGGGCCACACCAGTCGAGGGTATAATCGAGGTTCCACTTTGTGTAAGAGATCCTGCTCGTACAGTTCTAATTAAGTAACTCTTGTCGACAGAGGATCAGGAAGAGTACATGAACTCCTTTCGTGCCAACCAGGATGTGTTTACATGGATCCCTAAGAACCTGGCAGGGGTGGACCTATAAGTCCTCAACCACTCGCTAAACATCAACCTGGTATGTAGACAGGTCGCCACAAAATTACAACTTCATGGTGAAAGCTTGTCCAAAGGACATCTTTCCTCTCCCCCACATCGATCAGCTCGTGGACGCAATATACGGGCATGAACTCCTCAGCTTCATGGATGCCTACTTAGGGTATAATCTGATCAGAATGAAACCGACGCATGAAGAGTGCATTGTCTTTCACATAGATAAAGGAGTGTATTGTTACAAAGTAATGTTGTTAGGGCTAAAGAATGTCAGGGCAACCTACCAAAGGCTAATGAACCGCATGTCCAAAAGTCTCATCGGACAATCCATGGAATTCTATGTTGACTACATACTAGTCAAGAGCATCTGATGGTGTCATCACCTAGAAGACCTAGACAAGTGCTTCCATCTCCTTCGCTGCTTCCAACTGCGCCTGAATCCTAACAAATACACGTTTGGAGTTACCGTAGGAAAGTTCGTAGACTTCATGGTAACACATCGAGGAATAGAGGCCAATCCAGAAAAGATCAAAGCATCGGAAGACATGCCCCCCCCCCCCCCCCCATGGAACATCAAAGAATTCCAATGCCTCAATGGTAGAAGAGCTGCCCTCTCCAGTTTTTTGGCCCGGACAGGTACCTCCCATTTTTTAAAGCGGGCGCATCATGTCAGTTTCCAAAGGATAGATGAATGACAGACAACCTTCAAACACCTCAACCAGTACTTGGCCACTCCCCCACTACTCTCATAACTCACCTAAGGGGAAGCCCTCTTTCTGTACTTGTTAGTCTCACCGCACAAACTTAGCTCTGTCCTATTAAATTACGAAGGAGGAATCCAGCTACCAATCTACTATATAAGAAAGGTATTATCAGACAGCAAGAGCAGGTATCCCGTGGTGGACAAGACGGCCTTAGACCTGGTATTTTTGCTAGAAAGCTTCGGCCCTATTTTCAAGCCCACACCATAAAGTTCTCATATAGCTATCACTTCAAGAAATCTTACAAAAGCCCGACGTTTCAGGGGTCTAGTCAAGCAGGAGATAGAGCTAAAGGAATTCAACATCTCGTTCCAACCTAAGTATTGCAGTATGGAGGCCGGGTGGTCTGTTGCTGTTCAGAGAACGGGCAGTCTGGCGGTTTATCCTAGTCGTCCTGTTTACTAGGCTGTTACTATCTCGTATCCCAGCGGTCTGGCGTTTTGTCTCAGATGACTTGGAGACCGGGCGGTCTTGCGGTCTCCTGTGGCGGCTGGCTCTCTATGGCGCTGGTTCTCCTTCTGTTGGTTGTCGGGCGGTTAGCCGGCTTGTCTAACCGCACAACCTGTCTGGTTTGTGTATTTGTAAATCCGCATATACTTGTAAATTTTTAGTCCCACATTGCTTAATTATAATCTCTCTCATCTCCTCCATTCTATAAAACGGAGGCTATACCATTGTAATTGATACCTTTTTTGGATAATAAAGTTTGCATTACTCCAACCTTTCGGTCTACTTTTTCGTGTTCGCACATGGTATCAGAGAACTCGGTCCTTTCCTCCTGATTGTCTGAGCGCTCTTTGTGTTTGCGGCTTGTTTCTTCTTCCCACGACCTGTCTTCGCCGCTTGATTCCTCTTGTGATCATTGCCCTGTTCGTGCTGCTTGATTCTCCCAATTACTGCGCTTTGTGTTTGCGGCATCTTTCTTGCCACACACTTTGCTTAGTCGTCGGCTCTGTAACACCCCCTATCCGTCGCATAACATATAGCAGTAGGTCCGGCCGGGGCCCGACGCCATTACCACAGACAGACCGGGTGGTTACTTATGGAAACCATCCAACCAATCTCAACGTCCTACACAGAGCATTCTAGCGGAAGCAGTTAATATAAGTTGTAAACAAGACCAGCATAAGAGCACGAATGTCCACTAATACAACATTTAGGAATGTATACAAAAATACCCAAACATTGGCCTTAAGGCCTTACTTTCACTTGTCCGTTACATGATTTACCAACCTCGGCACGCAGGACGACCATACATGAATAAAATAGAAAACTTTCACTTGGGCCTTCGAGGGCCAGCTTCGCAAAAGGGCTTTAGCCCGCTATTGACCTCGTCCAGCTGCACCTGCAAGCAAACAAACTGGCAAATAAAGCAACGGTCAGCAATGCTGACCAAATTATAACGATCCCGCCCCCAACTCGGGGCGGCGATGCTCCTTCCCTGCATTTCATTAGCATAAGCGAGCATTATAAATATAGTCATTTCATCACAGGCGGAGGCTCAACGGCGTGCACTCAGGGCACATTCTTGGTGAACGCAGTCTAAGTCTGCCGACTCACCGCCATCCTCTCTTGGACACGCCCGTGTCCGAGGCCGTGTGCCTTGTCTCGACGACCGTCGAGTGAATCTCGACGATTTCACCTTGACGCTCGTCGACACGGGTCGACACGCCCGACGACACGCCGTGTCGCGGGCCGTGTGCCCATTCTCGACGAATTGTCGAGATAACTCGACGATTTCACGGCTAAGTGTCGACACGGGTCGACACGCCCTGCGACACGCCCGTGTCGCAGGCCGTGTGCCCTTTCTCGACGAATCGTCGAGTATAACTCGACGACTTCGCGACTAAGTGTCGGCACACACTTGACACGCCCTGGGACACGCCCGTGTCTGTGCCGTCAGCCAGAAACCAAAACTGGCCCAAAACGTCCCCTTTGCTCCTTTGAGTTTCGGGGCCTTACAGGCTCCCCTTTTCTACTTGCTCCTCTTCTTTGTCGTTGCGACCTGTCCTTAAGTCGTTGTGACCTGTTCTAGCCACTCGCCTCTTCATCATCGCCATGACCTGTCCTTAAGTCGTCGCGACCTGTCCTTAAGTCGCCATGACCTGTTCTAGCCTCTCTCCTCTTCTTTATCTCCGCGACTTGTCCTTAAGTCGCTGCGACCTTATTAGCCGCTCTCCATCTAACAACTTCTTCTTCTAGCCGCGACTTACTTCTCCCGTTGCTTTCTTCTATGGCCAACTCTAATATCTCAACCGCCACTACTCCCGTTGCCGCTCATCCTCCTATACCTCCCGCTCCCTCTAGTGATCTTGGCATCGCTTCCAAGCTTCTTAGTCCCAACTATCCGGATTGTAGTGTCTCCTTCTCCTTCCTACTCCGCTCTCAACGCAAACATCATCATCTCACAGATGACCCTCCCCCACATGATTCCCCTCTCTTTCACGACTGGGATGCCAGTGATGCTCTTGTCCACACATGGCTGGCTAACAGCATATCTGATGAATGCCTTCTGGTCATCCGTCATGATGAAACCGTCAAGGCTGGTTGGCTACATCTTTCTGCTCTCTACTCAAAGGGGACTCAGATGTCTCGCATCTATACTTTATATGCAGACATCTTTACCCGTCCCTCCATGTCTTTAGCGGCTGCTTACCAGCAAGTTCAGGCTCTCAGAGCCGAAATTCTTCAAAATTGCCCCTTCTCTACTGATCTCGCTGAGCAACACAAACACTTCCAGGAGCTTCTGGTTGTGGTTATCTTCTTTGACTTCCTGAGTCGTATGACATGATCTGTCAACAGATCCTTGGTTAGGCGGAGTCTCCCACCATGGATGCCACCGCTGCCCGCATCGCTGCTGTTACATCTTTGCTCCAACGTCCGTTGTTATCCTCTCCCTCCTCAATCGGACAACTCCACTCACCATACTCAGCAAAGTGGCTTTGGTGGCCGCCACCTCCCCTCCAGTGACCGCGGTGCTTCCTGTTTTCTTTGCTCTCACTGTGGCCGCACCGGCCACATGGTTGATCATTGTTGGAAAAATCATCCTCATCTTCGATCCTCTAGCGACGCTTCCACTTCCTCTTCGAATTCGTCTGCCTCTATGGTCATGTCTTCAGGTAGTGCCCACGTCGCTACTCAAGGTAAATGGTTGATCGACTCTGGTGCTACCAATCATATGACCGGCAATCTGCAATTTTTTTCTCTCCTAGAACAGCATGACCTGTTGCCCCCGGTCCTTGTTGCAGACGGCTCTCCCTCACCGGTCAATAGAACGGGTTTTGTTCAAGTAACTCTGTCTCTTCACATGGCGGACACCCTCTATGTGCCCAAGTTCCCTTGAAACTTGTTATCTGTTACTTCGCTTTGCAAACAACTACAATGCTCTGTCACATTCACTTCTACTACTTGTTCTTTTCAGAATCTGGGCACCAAGCGGAGGATTTCTACTGGGACTGAGAGCGGCGGCCTCTACTTCCTTGACAACGCCTCCGCTCTCTCCTGCCTTCTCCACATCTTCTACTGATCTTCTCTAGTGGCACCTCCATCTTGGTCATACTCCTCTACGTCTTCTTCGTCAGCTTCTACCACATCTTCCTCCACAAGGCCCACCGCTCAACTATGAAGCATGTCAACTTGGCAAGCATCACCGCTCCTCCTTCCCACCAAAGTAAGGTTGTGGCTCCTCCCAGCCGTTTAAACTTGTTCACTCTGACATCTGGGGTCTTGCTCCTACCCTCTCCATAGGTCGTGGTATTTCATATTTTGTAACGTTTATTGATGACTTCTCTAGATGTATATTGGTGTATCTTTTAAAGGATCGCTCAGAACATTTTTCTGTATGGACATCTTTTTATAATATGGTTAAGACTCAGTTTGCTATGTCTATTAAAATTTTTCATTCTGACAACGCTAAGGAATATCTTAGCAATGCTTTTTCTTCCTTTTGTATGCAAAATGGTATTCTTCATCAAACTACATGTGTTTATACCTCCCAACAAAATGGAGTGGCGGAACGCAAGAACCGTCACATTCTCGATGTCGCCCGCACTCTGATAACACAGATGCGCGTTCCCCGCTCCTATTAGGGTTACGTTGTCCTCATCTCCTATTACCTCCTTAATCGCATTCCGTCCACGATTCTCCACGGACAAACTCCCTTCTCCCTTCTATATCCTAGCAAGGATGCGTTTCCTCTTCCTCTGCGTATCTTTGGGTGCACGACCTTTGTGCACAATCCTTCCACAACACATGACAAACTTGACTCACGTGCCACCAAATGTGTCTTTTTTGGGTTACTCAACTACTCAAAAATGCTACTGTTATTTTGATCCCGTTCTTCGGAAACAATATGTCTCTGCATATGCGACCTTCTTCGAGAATGTGTCCTATTTCTCCTCTGACCCACCTCCAGCTCTTTTTACTTCTCCCACCATCCCCCCACCAAGTCTAATCCCATCGAGATTTTCCCACCATCACCTCCACCGTCTCCTCCTTCCCTCTCTTCCTCATCACTACCGCTCTCTCCCTCTTCCCCGCGGCCATCTCTCTCCTCTCCTGGCTCAGCTCTCTCCGCCACAGATGCTCCGGTTACTGAGGAACATGACGACATGGATCTTCCCATTGCTCTTCACAAAGGGGTGTGGACGTGTACCCAGCACCTGCTAGCTGTTATTGTTTCATATGGTCATCTCACTCCCTCTCGTAGGGCATTTACATTGACTATCTCTGCGACTGACACTCCACGCACCTACCAGTAAGCTCTTACTATTCCTCATTGGAAGGCCGCCATGGATGAGTAAATTACTACCCTTACTGAAAGAGGCACCTGGACCCTGGTTCCCCCTCCTTTGGGCACTAATGTCATTGGCTGCCGCTGGGTATTTGTTGTTAAATTCCATCCAGATGGCAGCGTGGATCGCTACAAGGCTTGCCTGGTGGCAAAAGGCTTCAATCAGACCTATGGTGTTGATTACTTCGAAACCTTCTCTCTCGTTGCTCATCTCAACACCATTCGGGTCCTTCTCACTGTCGCTATCAATAGGGATTGGCCCATTTCGCAGCTGGATGTTAAGAATGCTTTCCTCTACGGTGATCTGTAGGAAACTGTTTATATAGGAGCAACCTCCTGGGTATGTTGCTCAGGTAGAGACACGAGTATGCCGACTAAAGAGGGCTATCTATGGCCTCAGAGCCCTCGTGCCTGGTTTGACAAATTGAGTGTCACTATTGTGGCCATTGGTTTTGCAAGAAGTTCAGCCGATCACTTGTTGTTCGTTCGGAAAACTGCCTCTGGTCTGATAGTTCTTGCGGTTTATGTTTATGACATTCTTCTTACTGGAGATGACCAGGATGCGGTAACTTTGACAAAGAAACACCTCCGTCAACTCCTGGTCACAAAGGATATGGGCTCCCTGAAATGCTTTCTGGGGATTGAAATCTCTAGGAAGCCCAACTCCATGGTCCTTTCCCAATAGAAGTATGCTCTTGATCTTCTAAAGGAGGCAGGATTGACTGGTGCTAAACCTGCTCGTTGTCCCATGACTGCTGTAGAAGACAAAACTTGGACAGATAACTCTCCTCTTCTATCCGACCTTACGAGGTACCGACGTCTGGTTGGCAAACTCATTTGTCTCATGGTAACCAAACCAGACATCTCTTAAGTTGTTGGAAATGTGAGCCAGTTCATACAAGCTCTTAGAGAGTGTCATCTACAATCTTCCTTGAGGATATTGGAGTATATTAAAGCAACAGCAGGGAAAGGACTCCTCTTTTAGAAGAATGGTCACTTAAGGGTTGAAGAGTACTCAGATTTGAGCTATGCTGATGATAAAGGTGACAACAAGTCAACATCAGGATTTTGTACGTTTGTTGGAGGTAATCTTGTGAGTTGGAAGAGCAATAAATAGTCTGTGGTCTCCAGGTCTAGTGTAGAAGCGGAATATCGTAGTATGGCGTCAACCACGTGTGATTTGAAATGGTGACGAGCTCTCAGGCTTGATTTAGGAGAGGTGTACAACTATCCTCTTCCTATGTTCCGTGACAACAAGGCCGCGATATACATCTCCAAAAATCTGGTCTTTCATGAGAGAACAAACACATAGAAGTCGACTATCATTTTATTCGTGAAGAGATCTTGAAGAAACG
The DNA here is from genome assembly GCA_039583875.1 of Platanthera guangdongensis. NCBI lineage: Eukaryota > Viridiplantae > Streptophyta > Magnoliopsida > Asparagales > Orchidaceae > Platanthera > Platanthera guangdongensis. Next base: position 141,081,598 of record CM077148.1, read on the forward strand.
GATTTGTACTCTGTTCTTCACTTCCGACAACGAGCTGGAAGACATCTTCACCAATCCTGTGTCCACCACCTTTTTCCACATTTGCGACAAGCTGGGTATGATTGATATCTATTCTCCAGCTTGAGGGGGATTGTTGCAGTATGGAGGTCGGGCAGTCTATTGTTGTTCGGAGACCGGGCAGTCTTGCAGTTTATCCTAGCCGGCCTGTCTGCCGGGCTATTGCTGTCTAGTATCCCAACGGTCTGGCGGTTTGTCTCAGACGACTTGGAGACCGGGCAGTCTTGCTGTCTCCTGTGGCGGCTTGCTCTCTGTGGCGCTGGTTCTCCTTCTATTAGTTGTTTGGCAGTTAGCCGGCTTGTCTAACCGCACAACCTATCCGGTTTGTCTATTTGTAAAACCGCATGTACTTGTAAATTTTTAGTCTCATATTACTTAATTGTAATCTCTCTAATCTCCTTCCATTCTATAAAAGGGAGGTTATATCATTGTAATTGATACCTTTTTTGGATAATAAAGTTTGCATTACTCCAAATATTTGGTATACTTTTTCCTGTTCGCACACTAAGCTCGTAATCAAGTCACAAGAGCTTGCAAACTACATAGTGGAGTGCACTCCCGCTCAAGGAGAGGTGCCCAGTTTCGATGACCTGGCTCCAACATAATGGACCTTGCATGTCTATGGAGCCTGTAAAGCCATAGGGGTAGGTGCAGGCCTACTGCTGACCAGTATGGAGTGTGCCACTCTCGAGTATGGGCTCTGGCTAAAATTCCCCCACCAGCAACAATCGTGGAATACAAAGCCTTGATCATTGGCCTCCTCCTAGCCATCGATTGTGCGGTAGAATCCTTGAACATCAATTCCAACTCTTAGTTTGTTATCTCGCGATCGAAGGGGACTATGAGGCGAAGAATGAATAATAAGCACAATACCTCCAGCTGGCCAAATCCCTCCTCGGCAAAATCAAGTCTCACTAGATCCTACACATCCCTAGGAACAGAACACCGTGGCAGACGAGTTATCCAAACTCGCTAACTCCACTATAAGATACCAAACTTGGCACTGCCGAACCTTGGACTTGCGTGTCCCTAATATCTTGGTCCCCTTGGTGGTCGCCGCTATTGCGGAAGAGAAGCGCTGCAGAAGTCAATGCTTTCTAATACCACTTGAACAATTGCTCAAGTAATATGAACTCTCCTTATACCACTTAATACTTAATTGGAGAATTTAAGTAATATTGCTCAACATGTAGTCATTGCATTCCTCATACTACTTTAATCTTTCCAAGTAATATGCATTGACTCAACATGACATCATGACATGGTCTTGTTAAGTATTTCTTCTACATCTCCCCCTTTCCAAATATTGCCACACATCTCCCCCTTTGTGACCTCTTCTATAGGCATATATCTATTAAGTGATGAGATAAGATCAAAGGAGAATTTATCTCTTGATCCAAGCCTAATTCCACTAAACTAGTGATCAAACTATTTGACTGGAGAACGTACCTCTTATATTGATACCATTGATACAACACATCACTACAGTCACTTAACATTTGAGTGGTCCATTGATCCACTTGAGCTAGCTGCTATCATTGATCCACTTGAGCTAATGCCACTCCTCCCCCTTTTATGAATTCTACAGAAGCAGATATGGTCAGGGAGGTGCTGGTTATTCCTCTTCTCATACTGTAGCATTGTCCTTTCAGTAGTAGCAGTAGTGATGATCTTTGATCCACTATAGCAACTACTAGAATTGCTCCCCCTCAACAGGAGCATCTTGACTTGCTCCCCCTCAATAGGAGCATGTTCTTTCATCAACTATAATAGACACTTTAGTCTATTGCAGTCTTGATATCACTGAAAGTCTTAACAACCTTGATGTTGTATTCATGGACCTGAAGCTGGATACACAGTAACTGTGCACAGTCACTTCAGCTAGAATTTTCTCTAATCTACGGCAACTGTATTACTTGAAAAGTTCTTTGATTACTGTGTTAACCCCAAAAGGAATTTGCTGACAGTACTGCAGTAATACAATAATTCTTGATGTGATTGTACTTTAACTCTCAGCCAGTGCAACTATCTAGGTACTCTACCCCTCAACCTCAGCATTATCCCTAGGGACATTCTGAACTTTAAAGGTATTTTTCTGATCTATTTGGTGCAGGAGATTCTCTGACAGCAATTCAAGGCAAGACTTAAGCTTTCCAGCTTACCATACTGTACTAGCTCCCCCATAATATTTGCACTGATCCTATCCACAATGCCCACTGAATTGGAAATTATTTGTTGCAGGTTCAGATGATACTGAAACCTGAGCATCCATTTCTTTTCTAGTTTTCTCAGAGGTACCAGACACTGAGGATCAAATTCCTCTTCATCATTGTTCTCAGATGAGCTACTTTCTGTGCATTATACAACCTGCATTTTCTTCTCTTTTCTTCTCACTGTTCTGCTGAAATGGCAACAACACTTTGTCCCACCATCCAGATATCTTGACCTTCAATGGCTTCCTTGTTCTAGTCCAAAGTCTGGAACATCCTCTGTCCAAGTACCATATATAGGATGGGCACTTGAACTATCCTACAAAATAGAATTTATCTTACCTTAGGACACCAATAGGTATTGGGTCCTAGGTTCTGATTAGTCTGAAATTTAACTTGCCTACTAGGAGCATTTCTGACAGGTAGCCTAACTTTTATTTTTGGCACAATAGAATTGTTACAACACTCTAGGGTAAAATTCCCCACTTTTCCACAGTACCAGCACTCATGAATGTTGTACCTTCTTTTCTGAGCTGGTCTGCTAGCTATGCTAATAGTAGCTCTCTGTCCAGAAGGAACAGCAGTAGCCTTTCTCAGGTTCCTTTCAGCTAGGATCTGGCTGAAGGTAAGTCTTCCAGTAGACTTATTTGGCCTGCTCTGAATGTCATCAACAACAGTCTTCTTTGCAAAAGACATGCTCTTGATAGCATCAAAAATAGCCAAATCAGGCTTGCTGATAGACTGACCCTTGGTTAGAGTCTTTGTTGGATGACCCTGAAATTTAGTTGCAGCCACATTCTTGTCAGTGGGGGCTGGAGCACCAAAGAGAAATGGTCTATGGTGGGCCATTTGAATTTCTTCATAGGCTTCCTTGAAGGCACTCATCTATATTCCCCTTATCCTTCCATTGGAAGGTACACTTGTATTCTTCCAGGAAGAAATCTCATTCTTCCAGTAACCATACAATAAGTCCTCGTCATACCTGCTAGAAGGGAGTATTACCCTTTCAAAGGCAAATGGTGGCTGAACTGGATCTTTTCCCTTTCCTTTGAAAGGGGCATCTCTTCTGTTTCCCTTGAATCCTAATCACTTCTTGTTTCTCTGAGAGGATAAGGAGTCAATAATGGGCAACACAAACTTTGGCTTAGAATAACTAGCCAAAATTGTCTTCTCTCTTTGGTGTTTTTCTTCTAGATCCCTAATAAGGGTGTTCTTGTACTTTTTGTTGTCTATCTGCATGATAGTAATATTTTTCAGCTGCCTAACTTCCCTGATTTTCTGTTCCAGCAAGGCTTCTAACTCAGAATGCTGGGATGCAGCAAGCTGTAGAGATGCAATCTCTTAAGCCTGCTTTTTAGCCAGCAGCATACTTCTTTTTAATTCCTACAGAAGTTCACCATACTTATAAATCAATTGATAGATATCTTCCTCATATTATAAGCCATCTTCATCACTTGATGAAGGAGCACTAGAATTGGAAAGTTCTTATAATCTGACTTAGAAGAAGAACTAGATAGAGATTGTACCTTTTCTGGACCAGGTTGATCTTAGCAGGATTTTTCCTCAGACATTGCCATCAGCCCAATGTATGATTCTTCTTCTTCAAATTCTGATGAAGAAGAGTTAGTCCGGCTCTTCTACTTCTTTGCTATGAAGGACTTCTCCTTCGTGCTCTTTTGATGGTTGTGTTTCTTCTCACCATCCTCCTTTCTTTTCACTGGGTAGTCAGCAATTACATGCCCAGGTTTATTACACCAATAGCAAACCACTTTAGTAGAAATCTGTCTATTAGGTTTAGAACCATACATGTCCTCCTTGAAGGATTTCTTCTTTCACTTGTAGTAATCCTCCTTGTGATGAGAGGAGGAGGAGGGCCTGCTCCTCTACTGGTTCCTCTTCATTAGCTTCATAAACTACCTAGAGATGGCAGCAAACTCCTCACTAGACATGTGGAAATCTAATGTGCATGTCTATGAACTTTCTAAGTCAGACTCAGCAACCCTCCTTGGTGGAGAATGAGTCTTTCCCTTGCTTCTTCTTATGGCTTTAGCTTTGAAGGAAACAGTCTTTTCTCTGGACTGGCACTTGCTATTTTTCTCCTCCTTCCTGGCAATCAGCTTCATTTCATAAGACAATAACTTCCCGAACAGAGTTTGTGGTGGACTTTCAGCTATCTTTGCCACCTCCCTAATGGCACAGATTTTAGTATCTCAGTCTCTAGTTATGTACCTGAGAAACTTGTCGTTCAACTCATAATTGCTGAAGACCCTGTCATAGGTCCTCATCTCATTCATTATCCTGAAAAATCTCTCATAGTACTCTGCTATGTTGTCAGTCTTGTTCTGCCTGAAAGCCTCATACTCTTGGTTGAGCATGGGCTTCCTGTCATCTCTGACTTCCTCTGTGCCCTCCATGTAGACCACCAAGGTGTCCCACATCTCCTTGGAGGTTCTGCAGTGAACCAGATTCTGAAAAATGGAGACATTTATGGCACTAACAATAATTTTTTGTGCCATCTTGTCTCGGGTGGCAAGAATGACCTCATCCTTAGTCATTTCTGAGTATGTATTTGGTGTTTAGATAGTTGGATCCAGAGCTGAGACTTTCATAGGGATGAAAGGTCAATCTTAGATAGTGACAAAGATCCTTGGGTCAGAAGCCTCCATGAAGAGTCTGACCCTCTCCTTCCAGATTCTAAAACCTTCCTACCCACAGATTAGAAGCTTCATGGAACCCAGCTCCTCATGGTTCTCTTCTAAACCCATAAGTATACTTTGATTGCTACAATTGGAGATCTACTCAGACTGTTAAGCCTTTCTTGAGCAACCTCCCACAAATACTACTTGAAAGTCTTTGTATTCATGGGTAGCTAAACCGCTAAGAGGGGGTGAATAGGTTTCTAGGTCTTTTGTATATCTTTTAACTTTTATAAGTTTAGGCTGTGAGTGGTGATTTACTTCCTATTGCCTTCAAGACAATCACCAAGAGGACACCGTAATTTATAGTGGTTTCCTAGATTACGGTTACGTCCAGTATCCCCCCCCCCCGACTTTCTAACAGTGTGTTAGACAAGGCACTTCTCCAATATCTCGTCTCCTAAGATCTTACAACGTGATCCTGCAGGACCACTCAGTCTCCTCCAAGACCTACAGCTCAGGCACAAAGCCCTTCAACTTCAGGATCAAACGATCAACTACCTCAAGCCAAAAAGCCCTACATCTCAGGCTAGGAGGATAGCCCTACCTCAGATCCAAAGGATACTATAACTTAGATTCACTCTAGAATCCTACCATTCAGGACAAAGACCTACACTAAGATTCTTAACTGAATCCTACCAATCAGATCTATACAAGATCCTACACTCGGCCTTTATAAATAGGATTACAACTCAGATCTAAAAATATCTTAGAAATCATGATAATTTATTAATGTTGATTTAGATAATAGAGAGATGATCTTTGTGTCTCCCTCCTTTTGTTCTGAGAAATATCACACCAAATTTCTTCTTGATAGCACAAGAAAATAATCTTCATGATCAGCTCTGCTTGGGCTATGAAGTAACTACAGCAGGGGTTAGCCTTGGCTGCTTTCCTCTCAGAGATATATCTCTGACCATGATGGTGTTGTTGAGAATGGCACCACCTAACTTTCAGAACTTTAGATGAGTCGATTTGGACTTCTACTTCGAGCTCTGCAACAATGGCAAGGAGGAAGATGAAGTTCCGCCGCTTAGCAAAAATACAAAACCCTAAAAGTAATTTTTTTCTCTGCCAATCTCATTCCTTTTATCATTCTTCATCCAATGGCTCTCTTGACTCATGGGCTCAGCTTTAATTACTGATTTACAACCTTTCCTTTATAAAATAAATCTTCTGGAAGGCCGCCAGTGCCATCAGTGGTGGATTACCAGCTTTCCTGCAATGAATTTGAATTCATTGACTTTTGTTGGCTTTTGCTGACGTCTGCATCTGTGGACTTAGCCAATTGCTCTGTTCCAACTCAGGTGTTGAGTACGTTGAGTGAACTAGCTTCACTCAATGCCTATGGATAAGTCAATTCTTTAGCCTTTTTTAGGCCTTAAGTGCATTGAGTGAACTGGATTCACTCAATGCCTCTAGACTTAGCCAATTCTTCAGCCTTGTGTAGGCGTTGAGTGCGTTGATTGAACAAGCTTCACTCAACACCAAAACCCTTGGTTATCTTTCTGAACCTTTCTGCATATTATCTTTTAACTTTTATAAGTTTAGGCTGTGAGTGGTGATTTACTTCCTATTGCCTTCAAGACAATAACCCAGACGACACCACAATTTATAGTGGTTTCCCAGATTACAGTTACGTCCACTGTCCCTCCCGCCTTTCTAACAGTGTGTTAGACAAGACACTTCTCCAATATCTCATCTCCTAAGAGCTTACAACACGATCCTGCAGGACCACTCAGTTCCTCCATGACCTACAGCTCTGGCAACAAAGCCCTACAACTTCATAATCAAACGATCACCTACCTCAAGCCAAAAAGCCCTACATCTCAGGCTAGGAGGATAGCCCTACCTCAGATCCAAAGGATACTATAACTCAGATTCACTCTAGAATCCTACCATTCAGGACAAAGACCTACACTAAGATTCTTAACCGAATCGTACCAATCAGATCTATACAAGATCCTACACTCAGCCTTTATAAATAGGATTACAACTCAAATCTAAAAAGATACTACAAATCATGATAAATTTATTAATGTTGATTTAGACAATAGAGAGATGATCTTTGTGTCTCCCTCCTTTTGTTCTGAGAAATAACAGACCAAATTTCTTCTTGATAGCACTAGAAAATAATCTTCATGATCAGCTCTGCTTGGGCTATGAAGTAACTACAGCAGGGGTTAGCCTTGGATGCTTTGCTCTTTGAGAAATATCTCTGACCATGCTGGTGTTGGTGAGAATGGCACCACCTATCTTTCAGAACTTTAGATTACTCGATTTGGACTTCTGCTTCGAGCTCTGCAACAATGGCAAAGAGGATGATGAAGTTTCGCCGCTTAGCAAAAAGACAAAACCCTAAATGTTATTTTTTTCTCCGCCGATCTCAATCCGTTTATCATTCTTCATCCAATGGCTCTCTTGACTCATGGGCCCAGCTTTAATTACTGATTTACAACCTTTCTTTTATAGAATAAATCTTCTGGAAGGCCGTAGGCGCCATCAGTGGTGGATTCCAGCTTTCCTGCAATGAATTTGAATTCCATTAACTTTTGTTGACTTTTGCTGACGTCCACATCTGTGGACTTAGCCAATTGCTCTTGTTCCAACTCATGTGTTGAGTACGTTGAGTGAACTAGCTTCACTCAATGCCTATGGATTAGTCAATTCTTTAGCCTTTCTTAGGCCTTAAGTGCATTGAGTGAACTGGATTCACTCAATGCCTTAAGACTTAGCCAATTCTTCATCTTGCGTAGGCGTTGAGTGCGTTGAGTGGACAAGCTTCAGTCAACACCAAACCCTTGGTCAGCTTTCTGAACCTTTCTGCATCTTATCTTTTAACTTTTATAAGTTTAGGTTGTGAGTGGTGATTTACTTCCTATTGCCTTCAAGACAATCACCCAGACGACACCGCAATTTATAGTGGTTTCCCAGATTACGGTTACGAACCACTGTCCCTCCCGCCTTTCAAATAGTGTGTTAGACAAGGCACTTCTCCAATATCTCATCTCCTAAGAGCTTACAACACGATCCTGCAGGACCACTCAGTCTCCTCCAAGACCTACAGCTCAAGCGCAAAGCCCTACAACTTCATGATCAAACGATCACCTACATCAAGCCAAAAAGCCCTACATCTCAGGCTAGGAGGATAGCCCTACCTCAGATCCAAACATGATACTATAAATCAGATTCACTCTAGAATCCTACCATTCATGACAAAGACCTACACTAAGATTCTTAACTGAATCCGACCAATCAGATCTATACAGGATCCTACACTCGGCCTTTATAAATAGTCTTATAACTCAGATCTAAAAAGATCCTACAAATCATGATAAATTTATTAATGTTGATTTAGACAATAGAGAGATGATATCTATGTCTCCCTCCTTTTGTTCTGAGAAATATCAGAACAAATTTCTTCTTGATAGCATTAGAAAATAGTCTTCATGATCAGCTCTGCTTGGGCTATGAAGTAACTGCAGCATGGGGTTAGCCTTGGCTGCTTTCCTCTCAGAGAAATATCTCTAACCATGATGGTGTTGGTGAGAATGGCACCACCTAACTTTCCGAAATTTAGATTAGTCGATTTGGACTTTTGCTTTGAGCTCTGCAACAATGGCAAGGAGGAAGATGAAGTTCCGCCGCTTAGCAAAAAGACAAAACCCTAAAAGTTATTTTTTTTCTCCGTCGATCTCATTCCTTTTATCATTCTTCATCCAATGGCTCTCTTTGCTCATGGTCCCAGCTTTAATTACGGATTTACAACCTTTCTTTTATAGAATAAATCTTTTGGAAGGCAGCCGGCGCCATCAGTGGTGGATTCCAGCTTTCCTGCAATGAATTCAAATTCCATTGACTTTTGTTCACTTTTGCTGACGGCCGCATCTGTGGACTTAGCCAATTGCTCTGTTCCAACTCAGGTGTTGAGTACGTTGAGTGAACTAGCTTCACTCAATGCCTTTGGATTAGTCAATTCTTTAGCCTTTCTTAGGTCTTAAGTGCATTGAGTGAACTGGATTCACTCAATGCCTCTAGACTTAGCCAATTCTTCAGCCTTGCATATGCGTTGAGTGCGTTGACTGAACAAAGCTTCACTTAAAACCAAAACCCTTGGTTAGCTTTCTGAACCTTTCTGCATCTTAGGCATTAAGAGTGTTGAGTGAGCCTTCATCACACAAAGCCTATGTAATTAACCACTTTCTGCTCCAATGCAATGCATTAAGTGCGTTGAGCGAGCCTTCCTCACACAACGCCATTCTAGACTTTTTAGTCTTAACTGCTGAGGCGTCGAGTGAACCTTCATCACTCGATGCTTCTAGACTTAGATAGATTTTTCTGTCTCTCTTCCTGAGCTTGTACATCACACGAAGCTTTCTTCTCTTGCATTGAGTGAGCTGACCTCACTCAACGCTTCTGGACTTAGTTAATTTTTTTGTCTTCTTATTTTTGGCTTTAATGGAATTAGCATGGCGTTGAGTGAACTGGATTCACTCAATGCTTCTGGATTTTGCCATATTTCTTTGTTAGATTCTCTGTGGATTTGACTTGGAGTAGCTTGATTCAACGATTTGTTCTTCAAGCGTTGAGAGCTATTTTCACTCGACGCTTCTGGACTTAGTTGATTTTCTAATTGCCACTGCTGAAGCTTTGACAAACTCAGTTATACACGACGCTTCTTGTTATATGGCATTGAGTGAACTGTCTTCACTTAACGCTTGTGAACTTATCTGTATTTTTGTCTTGTAACCTGCTAGGATTTGACTATCTACACCTTACTCAGGGCTTTTTGGCATCTGGTATTGAGTGAACTGGTTTCACTCAACGCTTGTGGACTTAGGCGACTTTTCAGCTTGCCACCTCTCTACCTTATGATCACCTGTCACAACCACTTAGACAAACTGTCTAAACTTCTTCCATGGAACATCCTGCACACGATGAGCTTGAAAAACATCAAATACAACTATGTTCTTAGTACTGATTGTGATGCCTCTTCAAATCTAGGGAACATTGAGGGCAATATTTCCAACACTAGGACAAATTTTCCCCAAATTAAATTCACTAGAACAAATTGACCTCACCACTAGGTCCCTAAAACTAAGCGAAATCCAATTGAACATAGACCCCATGAATTGGTCAACCAAATTGGTTAATTTGACCAAAGTCAGCTCTTGGTCAACTTAGCCCAATTCAACCTAATCATGGTCCAATTGATCTTGATTGGTCCTGAAAGTTCTTATTTCAAGGTTAGTTAGTCACCTAAAGGGGGGTGAATATGTCTTTAAATCTTTTTGAGCATTTTTATAATCTTGTTTCTTTCTTTTAGCTTTCAGCTTAAGGTGATCTAAAGCTTGTCGTTAACACCCGCAATTAATAAAAGAAAAACAACACACAAACAAGAACATAAAGATTTATAGTGGTTCCCTAAATTATGGGTACATCCACTGTCCCTCTCACCTTTCTAACTCTTGTTAGACAAGGACAAACTCATCCAAATATGCTCCTCAGAGCTTACACCTCAGGCCCTCAGCCTTACACTCAGAACTTCAGCAAGTTCCTACACTCAGTATCTTTTTCAGGACACCTATCTCAAAACAAATAGGTTCCTACCTCAGAACTCTATAGTGCTCCTACACTAAATGACCCTCAAGCCACCTACCTCAGCCTTACACAAAGGCCTACAGCTCAAGCTTCTCAGCCCTACAGTTTCAAGCACACAGCCCTACTCTCAGAGTGCTTGCTGTACTACTACAACTCAGTACCCAGTAGGTACCTACCTCAGTTCCCTTCTATGAACCAATAGCTGAGTGATTAATTAGTTACCTACCTCATGCATGAAGGCCCTACACTCAGTCTCCTCCAAGAGCTACAGCTCAGTAACAATCCTATCACCTACAACTCAGTGACTTTACGGTCACCTACCTCAAGTACAAAGCCCTACTACTCAGGCTTGGAGGACAACCCTACTCTCAGATCCACGCTTAGATCCTATAGCTCAGTGATTCACCAATCACCTACCTCAGAACACCAAGTGTTCTTACAGCTCAGATCTAAAAAGATCTACCACTCAGCCTAATTACTTAGGCCTACACTCTGATTCAGTAAACACTGAATCCTACTGGGTAATTTAAATAAAATGATTAAATAACTGACTCAGAGATTAAACTCTGAGTCTACTTTGCTGCACTAAGCATATTTCAGTCCAGGCCACTTGCTGTTGAAGAAACGATTCCTCTTCAGCAGCTAACTTCTTTGCTGATCTGATTTACTCAGCAACCTGCTGTTGAAGGAATAAGTACTCTTCAACAGCTATTTTCACTCTTGTTGAATCAGAAGAATCCGCTATCTTGTTCTGCAAAAAACTATCCTGTTGAAGTGGAAGAAGCTTCAGCTATCTTTATCTGCCCTCTAGCTTTCTCTATTGGACTACTCTTTCAAGCTCACCGGAGAAGACAATGATGTCCAGCCACCTATTTTTGCAAACCTAGAAAAGTTAATATTTTCAAGTTAAACATTTCCTTGTATATGACCTTGAGATTCAATGGCACTTAATAGTACTGTGGGCCCATCCATGGAGGATGAGAGCCACCTCCCTCAAAATAGGATAAACAGTAGCTTCTGGCACTACTGTAGCTTTCCCGTAACGGCTTTGAAATGCTTTGACTTGTTGACTTCTGGTGACATCAGCTGACGTCACCCCTTTCTGGACTTAGAAATATTCCATAAACAATCAAGTGTTAAGTGATGTTGAATCACTCAGCGCGCGTAGACTTGTCCCATCATTAGAAGCGTTGAGTGACTCTGCTTCACTCAGCGCTTTTGGACATAGTGAAATTTTGCTGACTTTGTCTCAGCGGTTCTTCTGCTTAACTGTCTCAGCGCTTTCTTGTCTCAGCGATTCTTCTTCATAACTATCTCAGCGCTTTCTTCTTCTCAGTTGAGACAAACACTTGTCTCGGCGGTTGTGCTGAGACTAATTCTTGTCTCAGCGATTGTGTTGAGACAACCTCTTGTTCTCGATGTTTTTGCCATAGACAAAAATATAACTTGTCAGCTTACTCTTCTAGGTACCCATGTCCAATCAAGGACTGTCCTGCAAACAAAGACCAGACCAAGCATTGAATACACTATGCCCCTTAGCCTGATTTGTGATGGCTCTTCAAATCCTAGGGAACATTGAAGGGCACTATCCCCAAAACTCTCCCCCTATTTGAAGAAGGTAGAACACCCATCCATGCTAAGGTGCACCAACACAAAAAGTATAATGATAGGACTGATAATACATTTTCATGACAACTAGACAGTCATGTAGAGGGCTAACTCCCCCCATATGAGATAGGCTTTGCACAATGATTGATTAACCAACAATTTGAGTGAACTATCAACCATTAACAATTTTAAAACCTAGCCCATTGATAGGAGGCTAACTATATGATCAGAACATGCATAACCAATAACAGTATGATTAAAAATTGTATAATCATTATCAAGGTGATTATTATGATTAAAATATACATAATCATTTACAGTTTTAGAGAACCTTAGCAATTCAACAATAGACAAAACTTGTGATTTAAGATATATATATATAAGAACTGCATACTCATCAATCACAAATAATATAACTAGGGCAACTCATATTAATATCATTGATAGAATTATGACATTGTTACATCATTGATTCACATTATAAGACCTTGATTAAAAAATTTAAGAACCCTAATCCTTGCAATCACTCATGTCTACTCTTCTTTGATGAACTTGATTCAACACCTTTATCAGCATTAGCAACCAGCTTTAGACTTTAAGCTCTGTTCTTCTGCCTTTTTAAGTATAGGAAAGGCTTGGGAATATATCTGGGAGGTATCTTCTTTGGGTTGTTTTTTCTCACCAGATTTTCTTTGAATATTCTCTCACTTTGAGAAATCCTTTCTAGATGTTTAATCCATTCCTCAAAATGGTATACACTGTCAATGTTCTTTAAAACCTATCCATGGCTTAATCAGGCATTGATGATGATGGACTCAGAAGCATCACTCAATGTTTCATGGTCAGAATCATCTCTGTTCTCAACCCTCCTCCTTGTCATGAACTCTTCAGCCAACCAAGTTTCCTTCCCTTTTGCTTCTAGCAATAAGTTGTGCATCCTATGCAACTCTAGCTTGTGTTGGGAAGTTTAGGTCTTCTGGCATCTTTTTGTCCAAGAGGGGCCGGTGCAGTGCTACCCTGGTACCTTGAATCACATTGAAGTCCTGATCTTCAATGAGTTCTGTTGTCTTAGCATGGCCTTTCTCCCCCTTTCTGCTTTCTTCAAACATCCTATCTTGCAGTAGTGTGGTGTTGGCTTCAATTCTGCTTGATAGAGTTTGAAATATTTTCTCATTATCATCAAGCAGCTCATCTTTTAGTAGAATGGCCTCTCCCATGCAGTGGTAGGCAATATTGGATACATGCTACTTTATACTATCTGTTGTACCCCATATCACCTCATCAGTGGAACTCACAAAATTTTTGAAATATCTTATGTCAGTTGCAAAGAATTTTAGGCTTGTTTCCATGGATTTCCTGATGGTGGTCAGCTCTTTGACAGTATTTCCATCATTGTCAAACCAGGTGGTTACATGTTTGTTTAAATGAGAAGTTTCTTCTCCATTCTCCTCGACTTCGGTCATCAGTTGATGCAGGCTATGTCTCCTGATGAACCGCAACGGACAACGTCACTGAATCATTCTCTCACGTTCCAATTCTACGTTCGCACAATCAACAAGTTTAGTTTTTAATTGAGGTCTTTTAACACATGGGATTAATTTAACACACATAATCCTTGTTAGCTAAGAAATACCACAACATTCATAACACCTAAAATTATGACTCCTAACCGCTCCAATATTTGTCGTGTATAACGCAACGTCACAATGACAATCCGAGAAGAACTTGAATAAAAAGTACGATCCAAAATTAGTCTTGTTCGCTCCCAAAAATCCGAATATAACATTAAGGTTTTCCAATCCTTTAGAGATCTAATAAGGGCTATTGTCAATATTTGGATCAAGTGAAAAGGATCCACCCGATCCGGATTCAATTAATGAAATTGAAGAACATAAACGACAAAATCAGATTTTTAAAATGATGGATTCAAAAGTCCCGGATAAAAGTCAACGTCTCGCAACCTCCAACTAATTAATAAAGGAATCACACAAGAGTAGATATTTTTTGTTACCCAATCCCAAGCAATAAACCTTCAAATCTTCCACAAGGATGAGTGGAAGAATCACACGGCGAAGGTGGAAAGATCCACTTCCACGAAATTCCATGGAGCCGCACCAGAAGGAGAAGACGCACGCTGTTTTCTTTGGAGTCGCCGGAGGTGATCCATGGAAGATGATACGTGAAAGTTCCTTAGGTTTGTTCAAGAGGAAAGGGAGGGAATTGGGGAGAGGTGGCCGGCCACAAGGGTTTAGAGGAGGAGGGGAGGGATGGGTGGTGGCCGAACTAGCCAAGGGAGAGAGGGGGAGGGTGGCCGAGAGGCACCAAGAAAGGGAGAGGAGAGGTGGTGGCCGAACCTAGCTAAAGAGGAGGAGAAAGGAGGGGGCGGCCACAAGAGGGAGAGGGAAAAATTCTCAAAGTAGTATTAGGGTTTTTTTTCATTCATTCACCAAGCAAAATGAAAACAATCCATGCATATATATAGGCTACACCACTCAATCTCCACCTTAAAAAATTACAACACTCATGATGGTTATATGAACCCACCATGAATTAAATAAAAAATAGAGTTTACATGAAAATAAAAAATACAAGATGGTTATATGCACCTATCATGCAATAAAAAATTAAAAAGCTTGAAATAGAATTACTTAAAATAGCAATCGATAAAATAACAATTTAATAAAATATATAATTATAATTATTTTATTTATAATTATATATTTTATTTAATAGCGGCGGCGGCGTTGGCATCGATGTAGAAATCCCATCCGTGAGCTTGAGGCAACGACCATCCCAATCCATGAACACTTTCAGACGGGGATCCATGGCGCCATCATCAGTTCATGTTTGAGCTTAGCAACTGATTGGTCAACATGCTCCTTTAGGGACGTGGTCTTAGCATCTAAGAGTGCCTTGATCTGGCTTTGGAGTGACTCATTTGATATTGAGGTAGTGGATGGATGGCTCATATGAGGAGGGATATCATCCTGAGCAGGGACCTGTGAAGACTCCACCTCAATTACAGCACCTACAAAATGAAAATTATCCTTAGCTAAAGTTGTATCAACACTACCACTTAAGAAGGTATGAGCATTACATGTAGAAGGTGCATACTCAACAATCATGTTGACAACTTGATCCAAAGTTGACAACTCCATCTGATCATGCTCCCACTCAGACTGAGCATTCTCCTTCTCTGGGCTTATCCCATTTAAGTAAACATCTAAGGCTTCAACAGGCTCATTGTTATCTTTTGTAGCAGTGACATCATCATTAGTAGCTACACCCTCCACATCTTTAGCAGTAATCTCATCTTCAACGGCAGCCTCTGATATTTGCTGAGACCTTGGACTGGCATGGATTTCATCAACATTCCCAGCACTGTCCTGGAGCTAGATGTTTACAGAGGATGGACTGAGAGATAAGACAACCTGAAGTCCAACATTAGCAGGAGCAGGGGTTCCATGCTCAGGTTCAGAGATGGAAGAACTATCTTCTTTAGCAGGTTGCCTCCCTTTATCCCTTGATGAGTTCTTTACTTCAGAGGGTTGGCTCATAGGAAGTACTCTAGTGAATCTATCTAAGGTTTTGATGTCCATTCTTTTCAGGTAAAGGATCTTCGCACCCTGCTCCTACTATAAGCTATCTGGATGAGGGTTTACTAGGTAGAGTGAAAGAATTTTGCCCAAGCTGGGAGTGTGAAGGCAGTGAACTATCCTCTGGAAGATGAGGGTTGCCTATGAGGTCTGCTTATGAAGGATAATCCTTACCATCACTTCAAACATTGACTTAGAGATCGTGTCATGTGATCCAGGTTTGCAGATTAGGGCTTTCCCTACTATATATGCTAGCGGTTTTCCTCTTTGATTGAAGAATTTCCTTTTGAGTGATCCAATTTTAGTATCACTGTATCCACACTATCTGAGAGCCCTGTCTCTATCCTTGATGGTAAGTTCTTCTTCCATAGTACGGCTGGTGGAGGGTAGTTGAAGAGCTTTGCCTAGCCTCTTAGGGGTTACCTTAATCTTAAGGTCCTCAATTTTAGACTTAAGGGAGTTCTTAGTAGAAGAGACCCTTACATTAGAGAAGAATTCAACTACCTCTTCTCTTAGAATGGTGGAGGGTTCAGATAGGGTGTATTCCAAGCCTGAGGTCTCAATCATCCTTATGACTTCTCTAATCTCAGATGAGTGATGAATGAATCCATTTTTGACTATTTTATAGACTTCCTAGAGCTCCTTTGAGATCTTCGGTGCCATTGAAGCAGAGCGGCGAGATGCTGAGAAGGGTTTTGTCTCGGCGGCTAGAGTTAGGACTTTTTAGAATAGTATGGCATTTTATTTTATGTCGCCCTTATATATATATTGAAAATGTTTAATTACTTTTTCATAAGATTATGTGATTAATCATTTTAGCTTAAGATTGTACTTCAGGCTCTAAAGCTTATTCCACGCTTCCTGTTATGAGACAGTGCACTCAAGTTTTCTAGCATAACACTCAACTCTTCTTGGATTCACTCAGTTCCTGATGATTATATTATACCTCATATCACTGTCTTGATATACACTATTATTATCCAAACATTTTATCAATTTTAAATAGAATGTAGACCTATTATGCTAATAGGGTAGTTTTTATTAGCAGACTTATTATGCGCTGATTTACAGGTTATTTGAGCTAGAGAGAAAAATCTACAAAATTTAACAGTGCACATAATCTGATAGATAAGTAAATCATTGTTCTCCAACTGCTGTTCTTGATTTGTTTTATCTTAAGCACATCTAACTTAATTCAGAAATTTGTAAACTTAGTCTCTCTAAAAAAGAGGGAGACTTACCTTGAGGTTGTCTGCCTCTAGCTTTTGAGGATTACACATTTAATAGCCTCAACTTTTTTTCATTGCTTTACTTGGATCATAGTCCTTGAGCAATCATCTTGTCCCAGACATATGCCTAGAACATCCATTGTATAAATACCAAGTCTTATTTAGACAGTTATTTGGACTATCCTGCAAAAAAGAGTTTATTTTCCCTTAGGAACCCAATAGTTATTGGGTCCTAGGTTCATGTTAGCATTATAAAGCTTTTACCCAACTCTCTGCCTGGGTTGTGCACCTTTCTTTCCATTAGCCATATTCGGGTTATGTCAACAATCAATGGCAAAGTGGCCCACTTTCCCACAGCAACAACATTCATGAATGTTGTACTTTCTCTTCCGGACAGCACAGAATGTGGATGCTTTTAATTATTGTCCATGTGAGAAATTGACAGCCCCAAGCTTTGTTGAATGAGCATTGGGGTTTGTTGCTTCCTTCTTCCTGAGTGAAGGTGCTGGAGTACTAAATACAACTAGTCCAGGATGGGCCATTTGTATTTCAACTTGTGGAGCCTGCCATCTAATGGCCTCTCTCATCACTTTAGATAATGGATATTTGGATCCAAATCTAAAGGACTTATCCAGAACTCTATTGCTAGAGAGGTCAACATTACTCCTACTGAGATCAGGTGACTTTACCCCACTGGTAGAGCATACAAAAGATGGATCCTTATGGGAAGGCCCAAACTTGATAGATTTAGAAGGTAAATTTACCTTTTGAAATATTGTCCTCTTATCAAGGAATTTTGATTTGAATTGACGATTTGTGTGTTCTATTCCCAGCTTCTCAGGGGTTAGCTAGTTGCAACATTTGGCAACAACATCTTTGACTGAGGAGTATTAACCACAATCCCTAATCTCTCAAACAATTTTTGTTCGAGATATCTAATATGTTTACACTTATCTTCAAGAAGCATGGTCTGACACTCAAGACTTTTCTTGAGTTCAGACACCTCATGACTTTTCTTATAAAACTCAATATATTTATTGTTATAATGATTTTTATAAGGATTAAGGACTTCAATATCCTTTGCTTGCCTTTTGGTAAGCTTTTTGATCTTCTTTAGAGCATATAAGAGTAGTCTATACTTGTCAATCAATTGATTGACATCAGTCTCATATTCTGAGCAATCTTTATCACAGGATGAAGATTCTTCAGTGTCTGGACTGGTTTCATAGTCAGAGGTAGATGAAGAAATGGAGAGAGGTTATACATTGATTGATTCTGTATCTACCTGACTTCTTTCTTCTTCTGTTATTTCCATCAAGCCATAACATCCACTGACTTCCTCATCCTCCTCATTGTCACTGTCTGAGTGTGACAGAGGGGCCCTGATTCCTATCTTGGCAGCAGGATATTCTTCTTCTTCTTCTGGACTTGCAGTAATATAAATCAGCCTTATATAGGCTTCTTCTTATTCTTCTTCTAACTCTGAGGTGGAAGAGTCTATCTGGCTTTTCTCCTTCTTAGCCATAAAGGACTTCTCCTTCTTCTTGTCCTTGTGGTGATGGTGGTGCTTCTTCTCATCTTCTTCCTTTCTCCTCACTGGGCAGTCAGCAATGGCATGCCTAGCCTTGCTGCAAAAATAATAGATAACTTTAGATAAAGTCTATTTACTAGTTTTAGGACCACATCTTTCTTGCTTGGAGGACTTCATATGATGAGAGGATGAAGATGGTCTTCTCTTCCAGTGTTTCTTCTTCATGAACTTCTGAAATTGCCTAGAGAAGGCTACAAAATCTTCATCAGACATATGGTTGTCTGAGGTACTTAACCCAGACTTTTCTGAGTTGGATGCCACATCCCTCCTTGGTGGGGGGGGGGGGAGTCTTTCTTCTACTCCTTAGGGAATCTGCCTTAAGGGCCACTGCCTTAACTTTGGTCCTGGATTGGCTGCACTTTTCCTCCTCCTGTCTAGCAGCCAGCTGTATCTCATAAGATAACTGCTTCCCAAGTAGAGTTTGTGGAGGAGTGTCAACCAGTGTAGCCATTTCCCTAATGGCACAATCTTGGTGTCCAAATATCTAGTGAGAGATCTAAAGAACTTGTCATTCAGCTCATTGGTTCTGAATACCCTACCATAGGTTCTTAGTTCATTAACTGTCCTAAAGAACCTCTCAAAACAGTCAGCCACTTTCTCAGACTTGCTTTGCCTGAAGGACACATACTCTTGGTTGAGCATGGACTTTATGTCATCTCTAACTTCCTCAAAACCCTCCATGTAAACCATAAGAGTCTCCCACATTTCCTTAGAGGTATTTAAGTGCACTAGGTTTGGGAATGTTGAGTCATCAATGACATTGGCTATTATATTATGTGCCCTCTTTTCCATGGTAAACAACATTACCTCATCTTTGTCCATCTCAGTATATGCCTTGGGCACTTTCATAGTTAGATCTATGGTGGAGGCCTTTGTGGGGACAAAAGGACCTTCCTGTACTTGTTGGGTCTATTGATCTCAATATCCCATATTGCAAGAAGTCAAACGAGTCAATGACATACATACTTAATGTATTTGATGTATGCTTTAAGTTCATGCATGCAGGTAATCCATGGTTGGAAAAGTAAAGATAAATGAGTTGGGCAGTAAACTCAAATTTCATCGAACTCAGCTCAGAGTTCGTCGAACTCGGCTCGCTGATCGTCGAGCTCAACTCAGCATAAGCTTAAGAACTCAGGATACAAAATTCATCGAACTTAGCTCAGAGATTGTCGAACTCTGCTCGCTAATCGTCGAGCTCAACTCAATATTTCTTGGGTTAAGCTTAAGCGCTCAGGATTCTAAGTTCGTCGATTGCAGCTTGAATTTCGTCGAGCTCAGTCTACATTTCATCGAGCTCAGCATAAAGATCGTCGAACTCAGCTCAATAGTTATCAACGTAAAAGAAAGATAAAGTGTCTAAGTCAAAAAGCGTTGAGACCGCTGAGAAGAACAAAGATCGTTGAGCTCAGTTCATAATTCGTTGAACTCAGGTCAACTCTTATCAAGTTAATGCAAGAAAATCTTTCTAAGGCAAAAAACCGCTGAGTCCGCTGAGAAGAAGGCATTGAGACCGCTGAGACAGCTGAGAATATAGCGTTGAGACGGCTGAGATAGCTGAGACAGCTGAGAAGATGGCGTTGAGACAGCTGAGACAGCGGAGACAATATTGGTTGGAAAATTTCTAAGTCCAGAAGCATTGAGTGAAGCTGGTTCACTCAACGCTACTAAATAAAGCAGGAAGCGCTGAGACAGTTAAGAGGTAAACAGCTGAGAACAAATCTAGCTGGATTTTTCTAACTCTAGAAGCGTTGAGTGAAGCAGGTTCACTCAACGCTTCTAATAAAGAAGGAAGTGCTGAGACAGTTAAAAGCAAAAACTGCTGAGACTGCTGAGACCAAGGCTTGTCTCAGCTAAAACTGAAAAATCGCTGAGACCGCTGAGACAAAATCACTGAGATAATTAAAGTACAAAAACTGCTAAGACAGTAAATAAGAGGAAAGCGCTGAGACATATGCTTATCTCAGCTAATAATGAAAAACTGCTAAGACCGTTGAGACAAAGCTAGGGAATATTTTCTAAGTCCAGATGTTGATGACCACTGCTGACGTCATCAAAGTTAAAACTGCAGGAAGCTATTGCGGGAAAGCTACTACAACGCCGAAAGATGTTTTGTCCCTTTCTGATGGAGTTGGCGCTCACCAACCCTTGGTGGGACTACATACTATTATGTCGTTGATTCAAATCAACGGATATAAATGAGGAAACACTAAAGGGATTAGTGTTAACAAAAACCCGAGCATCAAATGCAAAAAGAAGAAAGAGAAAAAGCAAGATGCGGCTGGACATCTTCTTACTCATCAAGCTACAAAGCTAAACGTCTAGTCAAGTTAGCCAAAGGGCAAGAAGAAAGTAACTGGAGCACTTCATGCTCAGCAAGTTAGTTCTCTCAAGAACAAAGTAAGCTGGTTGATCCACTGAACAGTAGATAGCTGCTCACCTATGCAGCAAAAGAAAAGATAGATGTAGAAGAAGACTTGATGAGTACAATTATGATAAGCTTTTTACTATCATAATTGTAATCATGTCCACTATTTTCTACCTCCCTATGTAGTAATTTCACGAGAATAGTTAAGAATTTATTTTATCATGAATAGAAGAGCACAGTTATGATTTTCTATTAGTTCATGCATTAATCTATCTATTTATTCCTTCATTTTTCTAATGCAGGTATTGCTAACCAGTGAATCTAAAAGTCTTGGAACAAATAGAGTAGTTCACGGTTTCAACATGGCTGATGACAGGACAATAATTGGGCACATACGGGTAGGCACACGCCCGTGTTCCTACCCGTGTCCTTTTCGGCATAAATTCAACTTCGATTAACAACCAACCCATGTGCGAAGAACAGGATGAACAACACGGTTGTGTTCGTACCCGTCTCATCTGACACGGCCCACGACTAGATACGCCTATTCGTGTGGAACCGCCCTTGAACTGAAAACACGGCCTGTGACACGGCCGTGTTGGAACCCGTGTCTGACCCTGTTTGCAAAGGGACTATAAAAAACTTGTAGAAAAATTAGAAGGAGACTTTTGGATCATTTTCATTTGGAGAACTTCTGGAGATCGAAGGTGGAGCACCCAAGAGAAGGAGGAATTGAAGGAGAATTTTGTATGCCTTTGATCTTTCATGTATCTCTTTTAATTTTTCCTTTCTCTTGGTGATCTAACTTTATTTATCTTTAATTTTGCATGAAACTTTAATTTGAACAATTTGGTAATCATGTATCTTATTGTTTTCATCAAATTTGTGGTATTTTATTCGTATATAGGCCTTCAAACAAAGATATTTATCCTATTTATGAATTTATTATTTTCTTTACATGAATTCCAACTTTTAAGATTGAGAAATTGGAAGGTTGTGATGATGTCCATATGTCCATATTTAGGTGTTATTTCTCTTTGCATTTCAATTTGCATGATCGAGAGATATGTTGATTGTATAATTATGATACGGATAAATTGATTCATGGTATTTTAGAGATAGGATTTCAAGAATTTATGTATTAGATAGGGTACTTTACTTTAATGCAAATTTGAGCGTTGTAAATTGTTCGAGAGAAAATTTACTAACTTAGATTTATAATTTGAATTGCTCGAGAGAGAATTTGATAAATGTTTAACCCTTAGAATACAACGAATTTGATAATCTTATTATTATCTGATTACATAGAATTGAATTAATGCGCGGTTATATTCATGTGAATGCTCTTAGACTTTCGGCTTTTTATCATCTGTAATCCTCCAATATTTTTGTATCCAAGTAGTCATAGTTAGGTTAATCTAGGTTAAAAATCAATTTTAATTATAGGTATGATAATAGAGTGAGGGTGAGTACGAGTACCTGTGGAATACGACACGAGATGTAGATTTATCCTATACTATGATTGATGGTGCACTTGCCTGAAAGTTAAATCAATCTAGCTTATGCTCATCTACATAGTTTATACTAGAGTATAGAATGAATCCGCATCAAGTTATTACTTGTTAAAAATAATCATCAAGTTTTTGGAGAACAATAATTGCCATATTTAGGCACCAAAAACTTGATGATTATTTTTAACAAGTAATAACATGATGCGGATTCATTCTACACTCTAGTATAAACTATGTAGATGAGCATAAGCTAGATTGATTTAACTTTCAGGCAAGTGCACCTATCAATCATAGTATAGGAGAAATCTACATCTCGTGTCGTATTCCACAGGACCTTTTCAAATACTCGTACTCACCCTCACTCTATTATCATACCTATAATTAAAATTGATTTTTAACCTAGATTAACCTAACTATGATTACTTGGATACAAAAATATTGGACGATTAAAGATGATCAAAAGCGGAAAATCTAAGAGCATTCACATGAATATAACCGCTCATTAATTCAATTCTATGTAATCAGGTAATAATAAGATTATCAAATTTGTTGTATTGTAAGGGTTAAACATTTATCAAATTCTCTCTCGAGCAATTCTAAATCTAAATCTAAGTTAGTAAATTTTCTCTCGAATAATTTACAACCCTCAAATTTGTATTAAAGTAAAGTACCCTATCTAATACATAAATTCATGAAATCCTATCTCTAAAATACCATGAATCCATTTATCTGTATCATAATTCTCCAATTAACATATCTCTCGATCATGCAAATTGAAATGCAAAGAGAAATAACACCTAAATATGGACATATAGACATCATCACAACCTTCCAATTTCTCAATCTAAAAAGTTGGAATTCATATAAAGCAAATAATAAATTCATAACTAGGATAAATCTCTTTGTTTGAAGGCCTATATACGAATAAAATACCACAAATTTGATGAAAACAATAAGATACATGATTACCAAATTGTTCAAATTAAAGTTTCATGCGAAATTAAAGATAAAAAAGTTAGATCACCAAGAGAAAGGAAAGATTAAAAGCGATACATGAAAGATCAAAGGCATACGAAATTCTCCTTCAATTCCTCCTTCTCTTGGGTGCTCCACCTTCGTGCTCCAGAGGTTCTCCAAATGAAAATGATCCAAAAGTCCCCTTCTAATATTTCTACAGGTTTTTTATAGTCGCTTTGCAAACAGGGTCAGACACGGGTTCCAACACGGCCGTATCACAGGCCGTGTTGACAGTTCAAGGGCGGTTCCACATGAATAGGCATGTCTGGTCGTGGGCCGTGTCAAATGACATTGGTATGGAAATGGTCGTGTTGTTCATCTTGTTCTTCGCACACGGGTTGGTTGGCAGCCTTAGTTGAATTTATGGCGAAAAGGACATGGGTGGGCGTGTTCCCACCCGTGTGGTGCTCTGTCTTTTTCCTCCAGTTCTTCTGTTCCATCCCGGATAGGACATGGGTAGGGAAAACGGGCATGTGAATACCCGTGTGCACCTAATTCTTGTCCTGTCATCAGCCATGTTGAAACTGTGAACTCCTCTGTTTGCTCCAAGACTTTTAGTTCCACTGGTTAGCAATACCTGCATTAGAAAAATGAAGTAATAAATAGATAGCATAATACATGAACTAATAAAAACTCCTAACTGTGCTCTTCTATTCATGATAAAATAAATTCTTAACTATTATAGCAAAATTACTACATAGGGAGGTAGAAAATAGTGGACATGATTACAATTATGATAGTAAAACGCCTATCATAATTGTACTCATCAAGACTCATCCCTTCTATAGCAAGTTAGCTGGACTAATATCTGCTCAGTTCAGCAGAGCAAACTCAGAGATTTAATCTCTGAGTTATTTTTGTTTTATTTTTCATCTTAAAACTTGTAACCATTTTACTGTAGGATTCAGGTTTTTCTGGATCTGAGTTGTTGGTGTTGGAGCATGCATTCCGCATCTCTTAGTTTTAGAATAACAAATATCGTGATGTATTTGATCTACTCTTTTGTGTGTTTATAGTGTGTAGGTTGTACATGTTAAATGAAGAGACAAGCCCTCAGTCATGGGCATGATCCACGGGTGTACACTTTAGAAAAAAATGACGAGTTTTGTGTGCTAAACTTCAAACAGCCATAACTTTCAATCCGGGAGGAGTTACGGAACGTTCCACACCATTTCAGAATGAGATCGAAGTCATCTACACTCTAGAAATAGTTCATACAGCAAAAGTGATAAGGAGATATCACCAGGTGATAGCCACTATTGCCTAGCAATAGCTCCATGATCAAATCATCCCGCAGAAACCTCAGAATCATTGGACACATGGCAGCTAGATAGGATATCGTTGATCGTTGACATTCGGTGTCGCCGAACGATATCGATAAAATATAAAATTGATTCATTTTACCCTTTGAGATCAAGGATTGCAGAATTTGGAGTGTTCCTTCCCATGCAACTGATCTAGAGAGCTCCAGCCTTCAGAAAACTCTCATTTTCCCAAGAACATTCTAGAGCGAAGACGATACGGTTCGTGTGCAACATCTCAGGCAATATTTGCAAGGATTCGACGTCATCTTCAGAGCTTCATTTTGAGGGAGTTTTTATTCTGAATTTTTATTTTGTAACTTATCTTATCATCTTTGTAATTGGTAGAGAAATCATCACCTTGTGTGTGGTGTCTAAGTACTTGTGTGGCTTAAGAGGAAATCGTTGTCTTGTGTGTGGAGTCTAGGTCCTTGGGTGGCGTAGGGGAAA
Source organism: Platanthera guangdongensis (assembly GCA_039583875.1). Lineage (NCBI taxonomy): Eukaryota > Viridiplantae > Streptophyta > Magnoliopsida > Asparagales > Orchidaceae > Platanthera > Platanthera guangdongensis. The sequence continues at coordinate 141,106,833 of CM077148.1, forward strand.
ATCATTGCCTTGTGTGTGGCGTCCAATTCCTTGTGCGGCTTAGGGAGTAATCATTGCCTTGTGTGCAGCGTCTAGATCGTGGTTAGATCTAGTGGAGGCTAGTCGCAAGATATAGGGAGAGATACGCTTTAGTCTGCCGAATCTTGGTAGAAGGACCGGCAAAATCAAAAGTTAACTATATTTTTCATAAGCCTTAATCTCTAGCTTCATGGAGATATCATGTATATTGGTTTATCACTTATGAAATAAAATATTATCATTTCTATTCTTATTTATTTCTAAGTGTTTAATTTTATTATGAAAAAATAGTTTTGATTTCTTTAATTATTTCATCAAGTAAATTAAGATTAAGAAATAAATTTTGTCAACCCTTATTCACCCCCCCCCCCTCTAAGGGCGTAGTAAGATACAAAAATTTGTATCAGAGCCAGGTTGTTCCAAAATGGCTTCACAACCAGGAATAATGGCGCTTCATGATCGCGCAAGTACTATAGGGGATGAAATTTTAATAAATGAAAAATCTTTAGCACCACAATTGTTTATGGGTGAAAACTATAAAGGGTGGAAAATTCTAATGGAAAATTTTCTTAAATCTTTAGATGAAACAGTTTGGAATATTACAATTAAAAAGCCACCAATTATTTTAAATAGAAAACAAATGATTTTAAATGCTAAATCATTAAATAGTTTATTTTGTGCACTGGATCAAAATATTTTTAAACAAATATATATGTTTTCTACTAGTTATGAAGTTTGGAAATTTTTTGAAGAAACTTATAATTCTTTATCCACAGGAACAAAACATGTACAATATAAGGAAAAATTGAATGCTTGCATTAGTATTCAAGAAATCTCCTCCTTTGATGAATCCATGGAGTGCATGTCAAATGGATTGGAAGAAGTGAACACATTGTGCAAAAGAGAAGATGAAAATTCATTTATGGAAGAGGAATGCCAAAAATATGTCAAAGAAACTTTATGTTCAAATCTTGCCTCATCCTATAGCACTGTATGTTAATCAAAATCTTCCTTTTTCATAAAAAATTCTATTTCTACATTTCATATGCTTGAAATTGCTAAACGCAGAATTAAGAAATTGAAAATTGTTAAATTAAAAATTACGTTTAGAAAATATAAGTTTAAAAGCAAACGTAAAAGTAGAATCACATATTGATGTATCAAATTCTCTTTCATGCTTTGTAGTTGAAAGTTCTACATCTCGTTATGATTGTAATGATCTTAGAGAAAAATTCAAGGGATTTGAAAAAGAGCTTTTAATTTCAAAAGAGCATAATGAAAATTTGATAAAAGGAAACATTGCTATAATGAATAAACTAGAATCATTAAAAATATTTGTGGAAATAAATTTAAGTAATAAAAAATCATTTATTTCTAGTTTATCTTCAAAGTTATATAAGACTTCTACTAGTGAGTTGAATAAAAGTATGTATAAAAAGAAGAGTGAAAATGAAAAACAACTCAATGATTTTTTGAAAAATAATTTCAATACTTTTTCTCCTAACTCTAAATTAAATGATCATAAATTTCCTATTACCAATACTTTTAAAAATTACTACAATTATAACCATCATTTTCATGACTATGGAAATTTGAAACATGTTCAACTAAAGTATGAATGGAGATCCAAGATTAAAAATGAAACATTAACTCCACTTGAAATGATCCATTCACCACTTTCTCCTCATAAGCCAACACGCTATATTTGGGTGCCTAAAAGAACCATCACACTTGGGTCACTTTGGATACCTAAATCTCTTATTCATTAGTATCCAATCAAACGTGTGAAGTAGAAATAAATCAAATTAGAATTCTCAATAATCTACTTCACGACTTGCTTAATGTATTTTTATTTTTGTTATTTGTCTTTTTATTTTGAACCAACACGTATTTTGGTATATGACTTTCACATATTAAGCCTAAATTCTCTAATAAATATGTGACTTTAAAATAATAAACTATAATTAAAAATCAATCTTACATAAAAGTAATAGTTTATGATTTCATTCTTAGACTTAAATATTTAGTATGTCCATGATCATTCACCCACATTATATTACTCATTTTAGTGAGCGTGTAGATTGTATGCATTAGAGATGCCAATCTGTAAATCATGTCTTGTCCTTAACCGGGGAAGGGTTCCAGTGGCGCCTTGCGAGGCACTGAGGGAAAGAATGTTAGGTGTAGCGGCCTCTTTTGTGTGCATATGGGATTAACGCCCCAACTTGTGGCATGCATGCAGCTCCTCATGCCCATCCGCCACTTAATACTGGGCTAGGGTGTAGACATATAGCTTGGGTAGTTCAATCTAGGAAATACTCATATCATATTGATTGTATGAACATTATTTTATACTTTATTATTATTTTTATCATGCATATTGGTTTGAACATGTGTATATTATTTTATACTAGTTATTTTAAAGATATTACAAAAAAAACCAATTATAAAATTACAAAACAATTAAAAATATTAATTGTCATTGTCAAGGATGATTAATTATATCAATTAAAGATTAAATACAATGTTTAATTTAGTTTTCACATTTCTTAAAACATTGTTTTGATTTTATCATGCCTTGAATATAATCTTGTTATGTGCAATGAAATTGATTGTAGAAAACATGTGTCAAATTATTTAGTATGTCTCTAAGTATGAGTAATGTTTTGTGTTTGATAATGACTTTACACACTCACTTATTTTGATAACCTACATGTGTTTTTAATCTTATACTTGCATGATTGTGTAGTATAATAACATAATAATTAAAATGCATAAATAGACTACCTACACTACATTGAATTGTTTATTTCAATTCTTTGTTTTTCATGCACTTATTCATTAGAGAAAAGTGGTTTAAAAATTTAAATGATATTGTTTGAAAAACAAGTGAATTCGGAGTCATTGGTCACATGCATAAAAAGCATCTAATAAATGATAGGGAAAACTCCACAAAGCACTACTCATCCTCCTGCTAAGTCTTAATGAGCATTGTGAGGTTGAGCATCTTGGAGAGAATTGTAAAGTATCTTGTAGCAAATAAAAATATTCACCACTTCTCTTAAAAACAAAGTTAAAAAGAATAAAAGTGATCCCCCAAGCAATACTTCGCTCCCTAATAAGTCTTCATGGGCATTGAGTGTGTGAAGCACCTTGGTAGTTGTACTTCTTATGTATGTGCATTGAAATATCCTGGACGTAATTTTATTTGTGTATTTTAATATTGTATTATTTTATTATATATGTCATTCATTTTGATTAATACATTTGTATATCTTAGCAAATCACTTTTGTACAAATTATTATCATATATAAAATTTCTACTCCTGAGAATTGGATCCTAATGCATATCTACACAATTTTCTTCAAACTTTAGTAAATGCACTAGATAGCAAAGCATGACCACTTCAATGTTTTTGTACACTTGAAATGCAGATTTTATTACATTATATATTTGTATCTTTTCTTGATATTTTCAAATCATGCCTGCAATTATATCTCAATAAAATAACATCTCTTGGGACTTTAACTCAAACATCAACTTTTCAGTTTTAAAACTCATTATCCTTTATATGCTCTTACTTTCTAAAAAGATGTTTGTTTTTAAGAATGCTTATTATACTTTCCAATGTGATTATTACTTGCACTTATTCATGATTTTTTTTAACAAGTGGTATCTTGAAATAAAAATGCTTACTCTATCATTTCATTTATGTTGCTTACTACTTTATGCTCCACCATGCTTATTTCTAACAAGTGGTATTTAACAAGCTTTTTATAGCATCATATTTTCCTTCTCTACAAAGAAAAACTAATTTTTTTGCATACACTCACCTCTACCCTCCTTTGATACAATACAAAGGGGGAGAATAACTTGCATGAACTTAATATTTTAGAGGGAGTAGGTTGAAAATTTCATAGGAAATATCTATGTAGGTGGAGTAATCATATAAGAAGTGCATATATTATCTTATTGCTCGATCATGATTAATCTTCAAGTAAGTTATCCCTATCAATATTAAAATGTATATATTCATCCATACTGACTTTTTGCTAATAACAAAAGTGGGAGAATAAACTGAGAAATCTAGTGGAACCGATATTTAAGGGGAGCAAAATATATAGGGAACACTTATGTGGGCGGAGCCTTCATATAAGAAGAGTATGCTTTACTTTAAAGCTACCACGTTATAAACTTATTGTTCATGCATACATTTTACCACACTTAGCTATAAATATAAATGTTATTAAACTCATGAATTTCTCATATAGATATTTGTTATTATCAAAAGTGGAAGATTGTTGGAGCATTCATTCCGCATTTCATGATTTGAGAATAATAAATACTGTGACGTATTTGGTATACTCTTTTGTGTGTTTATAGTGTGTAGGTTGTACAGGTTGAATGAGGAGACAAGTCATCAATCATGGGCATGATCTAAGGGTGTGTACACTTTATAAAAAAAACAAAATGATGAGTTTTGTGTGCTAAACTTCAAACAACCATAACTTTTAATTTGGGAGGAGTTACGTAACATGCCACCCCATTCCGGAATGAGATCGAAGTCATCTACACACTAGAAATGGCTCGGACGGCAAAAGTGAAAAGGTGATATCGCTATCACCCGGTGATAACTCCACGATCAAATCATCCCGCAAAAACCTCAGAATCATGGGACACGTGGCAGCCATATAGGATATCGCTGATCGGCAACATCCAGTGTCGTCGGGAGATATCGCTAAAATATAAAAGTGATTCATTTTTCCGTGGAGATCAAGTATTGCAGAATTTGGAGTGTTCCTTCCCGTGCAACTTATCTAGAGAGCTCCAGCCTTCAGAAAACTCTCATTTTCCCAATAACGTTCAAGAGCGAAGAATAGACGGTTCGTGTACAGCATCTCAAGCAATCTTTACAAGGATTCGACGTCGTCTTCAGAGCTTCATTTTGAGGGAGTTTTTATTCTGAATTTGTATTTTGTAACTTATCTTATCATCTTTGTAATCGGTAGAGAAATCGCCATCTTGTGTGTGGCATCTAAATCCTTGCATGGCTTAGGAGGAAATTGCTGCCTTGTGCGTGGCGTCTAGGTCCTTTGGTGGCTTAGGCAAAAATTGTCGCCTTGTGCGTCGTGTCCAAGTCCTTGTGTGGCTTAGGTAGTAATAATTGTCGTGTATGCAGCGTCTAGATCGTGGTTAGATCTAGGGGGATGCTAGTAGAAAGATCTAGGGAGATATACGCTTTAGCCTGCCGGATCTTGGTAGAAGGACCGGCGAAATCAAAAGCTAACTATATTTTTCATAAGCCTTAATCTCTAGCTTCATAGAGATATCATGTATATTGGTTTATCACTTATGAAATAAAATATTATCATTTCTGTTCTTATTTATTTCTAAGTGTTTAATTTTATTATGAAAAATTAGTTTTGATTTCTTTAATTATTTCATCAAGTAAATTAAGATTAAGAAATAAATTTTGTCAACCCTTATTCACCCCCCTTGAAGGGCGTCGTAAGATCCAATAGCTGGAAGGTTTAATAGCCTGAGGCTGGAGAGTTTAACTCTCAGTAGTAGGATCCAACTAGATCTGCGTTGCTGGAAGGCTTAATAGCCTAAGTATGGAGAGTTTAACTCTCTGTGGTAGGATTCAACTGAATTTGAGTTGCTGGAAGGCTTAATAGCTTGAGGCTGGAGAGTTTATCTCACTGTGGTATGATCCAAGTGGATCTGAGTTGCTTGAAGTCTTAATAGCCTGAGGCTGGAGAGTTTATCTCTCTGTGGTAGGATACAAGTGTGGATCTGAGGTAGGGCTATCCTCCCAACCTGAGTGTTAGGCTTTGTGCCTGAGGTAGGTGGCTATAGAGCCACTGAGCTATAGGTAACAAATTTGTCACTGAGTTATAGGCCTTAGAGGAGGTTGAGCTGTAGGTACCGGAAGGGGTACTTAGTGTAGGTGTGCTGCTGTACACTGAGTGTAAGGCTGTAGGCCTGAGGTGTATGCTCTAAAGAGCATAGTGCTGGAGTTTGTTCTTTGTCCAACAAGTAAGTTGGAAAGGTGAGAGGGAAAGTTGATGTACCCAATTGTGGAACCACTATAAATACTTGTGTGCTTGTTGTGTGTGTTTATTTTACTTTCTTATTGCAAGACATGAGGACAAGCTCTAGATAAGTGTAGTAAGAAATCAACAAAAGAAGCAATAAATCTCAAAGACCTATTCACCCCCCCCCCCCTCTACGTGATTTGCTAACCTTCAATTAAATAACTCTCAAGTGGTATCAGAGGGAGGTTTCTCAAAAAAGATTTAACAATCTGAGTACACCTTTAAGGTTAGATAAAAGATAAGAAATGGTGTCTGGTGTAAACTATAATTAATTAGGAGCAATAAAGTTGCCAATCTACAGAAAGGTGGGGTTTGGGCCTTGGAAGGAAAAGGTCAGGATGTTCATGGAAGCTACTGACCCTAGGATCTACATCACAGTCAAAGGGGGACCCTTCATCCCCATAAAGATCTCAGTTATAGATGCCAACATCCAGACTCCTAAATCATATGAAGAAATGAACAAGGATGAGCTCCTCCTTACCTCCATGGACAAGAGCGCTCAAAATATCATTGCTAGTGTAGCAGATGATTCTACATTCCAGAATCTGGTACACTGCAAGACCTCCAAGGAGATGTGGAACACCCTTGTGGTATTCATGGAGGGTTCAGAAGAGGTGAGGGATGACAGAAAATCCATGCTCAACCAGGAGTATGAGGCCTTCAGACAAGGAAAGTCTGAGGGCATTGCTAAAAGTTTTGATAAATTTTTCAGAACTATTAATGAACTGAGAACTTATGGAAGGGTCTTCAGGACCTATGAGCTGAATGACAAATATCTCAGGTCCCTCTCCAAGGATTGGGACACAAAGATCTGTGCCATCAGGGAAATGGGCAGGCAAGCAGACACACCACCTCCAACCCTGTTTGGAAAGCTACTGTCCTATGAGATGCAGTGTAACAGCCCAAATTTCAGAATGGGAAAATTTTGGGTGACACGGGACACGAGCGTGTCTCATGGCGTGTCCTGCTCGGGTGCGAAGACGTCGCGAGTTCGATGAAAATGCGTTCGACGAAGTATTCGGGAGGTACACGCCATGTGACACGAATGTGACCTAGCGCGTGTCCCCCCTAGTCGACACTCGAGTGCTTTGGTCAACGAACGTGGTCGACGGAAGAAACACGCCATACTACACGGACATGTAACATCCGACATGGGCGTGTCAGCGGGCGTGTCCCCTTTTGTTCAATGAAATGAACTCGACGATCGTCGAGTGCCATAACACGCCCTGCGACACGGGCGTGTCTGGGCCGACACGGGCGTGTACCCTGGTCGTGACCTGTTTCGGGATAAGGCGGTTTGTGCACCACTTAGAGTACATGGCATGTGACATGGGCGTGTCACAGGGCGTGTCAGACCCGAGAAGTATTTTTTATGCTTTTTCATGGCCATCCATTTTCTTCAGCTGGGATCTAACAGCTGAGATTCCTCCCTGCTTCCTTAAGGCCGAAAACTGAGAAAGAATTCTCATTATGTTTATTGCCTTCATATTTCTACAAAACTTAGAAAGAGAAAGGGAGAGGAAGAAGGAGGAGGAGGAAGTGGGGTCGATCGCTGGTGGAGCTTGAGAGTGTCAAGTTGAGATCCGAGGCCATCTTTGCAGAGTAAAAGCCGTTGTGGTTCTTTCTAGCCAGCTAGGAGCTCATGGCACTGAATCGGTCTTCAAGGGTAATGACCTTTCTTCCTAGCCATGTGAAGGCTTCCTTTTTGTCATGTGCATCTAATTCCCCGACCATAGGGTGGCTTGTTGTGGGAGTCTTTTGGGTTGATTAATGGCATCCCCAATTTGGCATATAGATCCGAAAATGGAGTATGGAATAGGCATGCTGTGTGAAGCCCATCTGGACAGGTTGGTCTGGATTTGTGATGTTGCATATACGAATCGGAGAAGGCTCCGTGATAAACATTTAGTTTCGGAGTCGGTTGGTTAACCCTGTGAAAGTCAGTTGCAGGAAGTACTGGAGTGGTAGTCCAGGATAATATCCTTGTGATGCCTATGCTATTGGGTTGTACCTGTGAAAGGAAGTAGCTGGAACTACTGGACTGGTGGTCCAGGAAATACCCTTTGTACTGCTTAATGTTCATGGGTGGACTTGTGAAGGGAAGTAGCAGGAAGTACTGGCATGGTACGCCATGTAAATACCCTTGACATTTGTGATAATTGCGGGGTCATACCTGTAAAGAGAGTAGCAGGAAGTACTGGTGTGCCCAGGAAAGAACCGTTGATGAGTGAGATGAAATGGGTGTAAGAGTAAGTACTAGTGCGCCCAGGAAAGCACCCAGGCTTGAATGACAGAACAGGATCGGTGAAACCGACCCGCGCCTTTGATATAGCCGCGAGTACGATGTGCTCGGTGATGGCAAGGCGACTTGAGCAATGAGGGGTGGATGATCCGACGTGCGCTATGTCCGTCTGACGTGAGACCTGAAAGTTTGGTCTGTTAGAGCGCATAGCAAGAGTCGTAGGCATGCACGCCATGACACAATGGGGGCTACGGGCCAATCCCGGTGCATTACGACTAGAACTCCGGCTGCACGCCATGGAGTGAAATGCTCAATGTTTTACCGTTGGGTTGTGAGATACGGTGGTGGGCAATTGGTTTGTCGGTACACCAAGAATGTGCCCTGAGTGCATGGATCGTCGGGCCGAGTGGTTGACGGTTGTGATGGAATGTGTGCGTGAAAGCACATTATATGAAATATATATTCTTGTGAAATGTTGTGCATGTATGGAAGGAATACCACCGCCCCGGAAAAAGGGGTGGGGTCGTTATAATTTGGTCAGCTGAATGCTGACTGTTGCCTCTGTTTTCCGCCGTTGGGTGTGTTGTCCCTGTCCAGGTGTTGGAGAACCGAGCGGGTCGCAGAAAGGCTGAATTCCCTGCTGTTGTTGCTACTGCTGCTAGCCCTCAAAGGCTAAACTTTTAAATGTTGTGTTTTATTTATACGTGGTCGGCCTGCGCATCAATGTTGAGGCCACTGTTGTGAAAGCCCTGTAATGCCATAAGGCCAACTGTTTGTATTTGTAAAACATTCCTATGTTACATCTAAATGAGGAGTTTCTATATGTTGGACATTCAAGTGTGGAGTTCAAGTTTAGTGTTTAGTCTTTCGCTAGAATGGAATGTGTTAGGGTGTGTTGCGCTACTTTGGTACCCATACCGTAACTTCACCGCATGTTTTGTGGTATAGGCTGTGGGGCCCCGGCCGGACCTTCTAGTATATACTATGTAAATGGATGGGGTTGTTACATTTTTGGTATCCGTTGTCTTGGTCTTTCCCTTTCGAATTCGTGGTCGACTTCTTTTGTGGGGTGGCGAGCACATGTCTATGCTAACCAAGTGAACACGATTGAAATCCTGAATGTCCATTGTAGGAATGCAAATACATGTCTTTGTGGAGCCTGCGCATTCCTAACTTGTTGATATTGCTTGCGTATGGTCGCTAATGTGTGTGTCTTATTCACCTATTGGTGATGCAAAGTTGAGTTGTGCAGTCGAAGCCCCAGCGTTCTGATGAAAGTATGGCAGCAGCCGAGGTGCCTACACCTCCACAATCTGCGGAAATTGTGCGATTAGTTGCTAAGGCTTTGTTTGCCATGATACAATCCCAGTCGATTGGGCAAGCACAGCCGATATTGAGGCCAGAACAGGTTGCGGCAAGGCCAGAACCTGTAGCGGCTGTAGAACCTCGAGCATCTGAGAACAGTTAAAGCAATTTATGAGCTTCAATCTGCCTACGTTTTCGGGAGTGGTTATCACGCGTCAAACGGATAATGACGGTGATTGGGTCGGAGGAGAATCAAAAGGTCACCTTAGCTACCTTCTTATTGGAAGGCGAAGCTCGTTTGTGGTGGGATGAGATGGAGTTACACCATTTGGCAGGTAGACCATTGACATAAGTGTCGATGGAGGAATTCTCTAGACTCTTCCTGGCAAAGCACCTTCCGGCGGCACAGCATATTGCCATGGAGAACGAATTCGAAAGGCTAATGTAGGGTGAAGGCAGTGTTGAAGCTTACCTGCATGAGTTTACACGCTTGGGGCGGTATGCGGGTTAGATTTTTGCTGATGATCAGAGGAAGATAAATAGGTTCTATGAAGGACTACGGGATGAGTTGAGGTTCCTGCTTTCTAGTTTTGTGAACCAAGGCTTCCAGGCGTTGGTCGACACTGCATGCGCACTGGAAAAAGATATGAGAAGGGTGCAAGGGAAGAGGGCCTTGGCTGTGACACACCCGGAGTTCAAGGTGCCCCGACCGGCGAAGTCATTTTATAAGAAGAAATGGAGCAAGAGGCCCAATATGGCGGGACAAGCTCCTTCTTCAGTTGCATCGGGAGAAACATCGGGGGCCACCTCAAGACCGGATACTCGTACATGCTTTAATTATGGATGGGTGGGGCATATAGCCCGTGAATGTCGGGTTCCACCAAAGAGTGAAAAGAAGGCGGGAGCGTCGTATGCGTAAAAAGGAAAGGCAGTGGTGGAGGATTTTGCCTCGCAGGCGCAGCCCCGGGTCTACAATCTTGGCCTGCAGGAGGCCATTAAGCAGAGTGACGTCATCACAGGTACGAGTTAAGTTATTGAGTATTGTATTGTTTGCATGCTTTATTTATTGTCTATGCGTATGCGGCTTGTGTGTGTTACATGATTGGCAGAGGATTTGTAATGATTCGGAACACGCTGGCGCGAGCACTGTTTGATACGGGTGTGTCACATTTTTTTCTTTCTAAAGAGTTCATAATGTGGCTTGGGATACCTATTCGTATGAAGACAGATAGAGTCAGAGTGGTGTTGCTGAATGGTTGTATGATGCTTGCGGATCACGCTTGTGATGTGGCAGTGCAAATAGGAAGTCGGGATTTCTGCTTAACTGCATCTATCTTGCTGATATCGGAATTTGACGTGATATTTGGTATGGATTGACTCGTGGAGCAGCATGCCTTGATTGATTGTAATTCCAAAGAGATCACATTGGGCCAAAATACCAAGCAAGAAACTAGGTTTGCGGGTATGCGAGGAGTTGGCGGGACGCTGATGTCTGCACTCCAAGTTGTCAATGTTGTTCGAAAGGGCGCAAAGTTATAATTCACGCTATTTCAGGTTGTGGAGCCTAAGGCCCGTGTGTGCGATGTTCCAATCGTATCGGAGTTTGCAGATATGTTTCCCAAGGATCTCCTTGGGCTACCACCCCAGCGTGAGATTGACTTCACGATCGAGTTGGTACCATGTGCAAAACCTATGGTCCGCTCGACATATTGCGTTGCACCAAAGGAGATGGCCGAGTTGAAAGTCCAACTGCAAGAATTACTGGAGCCATGTTATATACACCCAAGCATGTCACCTTGGAGCGCCCCTGTGCTTTTTGTGAAAAAGAAAGACGGTGGTTTATGGTTATGTATTGATTACCACAAACTGAACAAGCTGACAGAGAAGAACAAATATCTGATTCTGCGGATTGATGAGTTGTTCGATCAGCTAGTTGGATCGACCGTCTACTCGAAGTTGGACTTGAAGTCTGGTTATTACAAGTTGAGAATCCGGGAAGGTGACATTCCCAAAACTATATTTGGAACACGGTATGGGCATTATGAGTTCATGGTAATGTCGTTTGGGCTTTGAAATGCGCCCTCGTTGTTTATGGAATTGATGCACCGAATATTCCGAGAGTACCTGGATCTGTTCATGATTGTGTTCATTGATGATATTCTGGTCTACTCTCGATCGAAGACCAAGCATGAAAACCACTTGCGGTTGGTGTTGAATACCTTGAGGCAGAATCAGCTCTATGCCAAGTTCTCGAAGTGCGAGTTTTGGTTATTGTCAATGTCTTTTCGAGGCCATGTGGTGAGTGGAGCGGGCATAGTAGTGGATCTAGCAAAGATAAGGGCCATACAAGAGTGGCTGGTGTTGTCTTCAGTGGCTGAGGTCAGGAGCTTCCTTGGAATGGCGGGCTACTATCGAAGATTTATTGAAAACTTCTCACGGAGTGCTTTACCGCTAACCACGCTGACGAGAAAATATCAGAAGTTCATTTGGACACCAGAGCGCACGCGAGATTTTGAAGAGCTGAAGGTTCGGTTGACCACGGCGTCTGTGTTGTCATCGTCATGTGGTACCGATGGATTTGTAATCTATATTGATTCCTCGGGGAGCGGCTTAGGCTATGTTCTTCTACAAAATGCGAAGTTAATTGCTTATGGCTCACGCCAGCTAAAGGTGCACGAGCTAAACTATCCCGTCCACGACTTAGAGTTGGTGGCGATGATCTTTGCACTAAAGCCGTGGCGACACTATCTTTATGGCATGAAGGTGGAGATCTATATAGATCATAAGAGCCTAAAATACTTATTGGAGCAGAAGGACTTGAATATGTGACAACGAAGGTGGTTGGAGTTCCTTGGGGACTACACCTTTGAGATTCACTATATTCCTGAAAAGGGCAATGTAGTCACGGATGCCTTGAGTCGGAGAGCTCCGGCAACGGTGAGTTGGTTCCAGGAGCTAGAAGCATTGGAGATTTATTGTGTTGACAAAAATTCCATCGCCAATGCCTGTTTGAACTGGATGGAGGTGCAGTGTGACCTTGTAGACCGGACTCGGCGAGCAACGAGGCTAGATGAAGATCTCCTACGCTATGCTAAAGATGGGCCAGAGGACAAGTTCTCCTGGGATGACGGTCTTTTGAGGAAAGAGGTCCGTTTGTGCATCCCGAGTTTGGATAAATGTAGGGAAGAATTGATGTATGAAGCGCATTATACGAAGTACTTAATCCACCCAAGAAGCACAAAGATGTTCAGGGATATGAAAAAGATGTTCTGGTAGCCAGGGCTGAAGAAAGATGTTGCTCATTTTGTGGCCAAATGCCAAACATGTGCTATGGTGAAGGAAGAATGCCAGAAGCCTGGCGGTTACTTGAAGTCGTTGTCGATTCCAGAATGGAAGTTTGACGATATTTCCATGGATTTCGTGCATGTGTTGCCGAGATCTCAGCGCGGCAAAGACTCAATTTGGGTAATTGTCGACTGGCTAACGAAATTGGCACACTTCCTGACGAATAAACGGGATGATTCGGTGGAAAGATTGGCAAAATTATATGTTGAGCAGATTATGTGGCTACACGGTGTTCCTCGAAGCATCGTAAGTGATAGAGATGGGCGATTCACATCAAATGACTGGAGGCTAGTGCATCAACTGTTGGGCACGAATTTGACATTCAGTATGGCCTTTCATCCCCAAACTGATGGCCAAACTGAACGGACCAACATGACGATGGAGGATATGCTCCGTATATGCGCCGTAGACTTTCGAAAGAGATGGGAAGATCATCTCTATATGGTGGAGTTTGATTATAATAACAGCTACTAAACAAGAATCGGTATGGCACCGTATGAAGCTTTGTATGGTCGGAAGTGACGTACTCCTTTAGCTTGGGTAGGATTGTAACACCCCGAAGTCAAGAGGATTATTGAGCAAAATCGGATTCAGGCATGGGTGACACGGCATGGGACACGGGCGTGTCCCAGGGCGTGTCAGTTGACACGGCCTGCGACACGGGCGTGTCGCAGGGCGTGTCGAGGTTGTGTCGACGATCGGACTTGGTGTCGACGATTTTCGCTCGACATCGTCGAGAGGGGCACACGGCCCAGGACACGGCCGTGTCGGATGCCGTGTCGTATGCTCGACGAGTGTTACGCGACGATCGTCGAGTATCGAGTTTCCAGTGAGGACACGGCCTGTGACACGGGCGTGTCACAGGGCGTGTCAGTGGGCGTCGAACTCAACTCGACGTCTCGGGCCAGGGCGTGTTTGCGGGACACGGGTGTGTCCTGGTGCACACGGCCAGGAACACGGGCGTGTACCAAGCCGTGTGCCAGGCTGTGTGAAGTCTCGGGTTGGTTTGGGATTATTTTCCTTGTGGAACACGGCCTCAGACACGGGCGTGTCTTGGGGCGTGTCGGGTACACGGCACGTGACACGGGCGTGTCACACGGCCGTGTACTGGTTGGATTGAGTCGGTTGTCTACCGCTTAGAGGGACACGGCCTGTGACACGGGCGTGTCACAGGGCGTGTCGGGCCGTGTTCAGGGTTTTCTGGCCAGATCTAAGCCGTTTGTTTCCCTCTTCCTGGATCCAAGGGCTGGGCTTTGTCCAGGTGTCTAGGAGGCCGAGAATTAGAAGATAAATTCTCTTATCTTCTCCTTCTTCTTCTTCACTTTCATTTCAAGAGAGGGACAAGAAAAGCTAAGGCAAGAGGGAAGGGAGGAGACTTCCAGCTGCTGTAGGAGCTGCAGAGTGCGGGGCGAAGATCCGAGAGCGGATTCGTGAAGGCAAAGCCGAGGCGGTGATTTCCATCCGGCTACTTCATGGCGCCGAAGCGATCTTCAAGGGTAACGATCTCCTTCGTGGACATCGAAGTCCTTTCTCTATACATGTGCTTGGAATCCTCCACCAAGAGGTGGATCGCGGAAGTGATTCCTTTGTTGCGTCTACATTTAGATCCGGAAATATAGAGTACGGCGTAGGCATGCTGTGTGAAGCCCATCTGGACCGGTAGTCTGGATTGGTGATGTTCATGGGTAAACCGGAGAAGACTCCGTGGCTTTGATGATGTGCAAAATGGATTTCTGTTGTGCTGAATGTATAGATGTGATGATTTTGAGGAGGCTTTGTTGAAGCTCCTGGTTATGAGATGATCAATTGGTAGCACGCCTGGTTAGTGCGAGATACGCCCGGTTTGTTACACCACTAGGGTGGGTTGATCCAGTTAAGATAGGATCGATTGGTGGCAACGCCTGGGGAGCCGAGTTAAACCCGGCTTGCTGCACCACATGGGTGGGTCGATCGGATTAGGAGGGGGATCGATGGGTAGACAATGCCTGGGGAGCTTAGTTAAACTCGGCTTGCTACACCACATAGTGTGGGTCGGTCTGCTCTGTTTGTGATGCTGTGAGGATGGACCTCTGAGTGGCTTGGGCGGGATGTCGCCAGCCTGCGAGCTGGTGGACTAGGGCCGGTCAACCAACAAGTTAAAACCTCGAGAGACAGCAGTGTACGACGGTGGATTCCGGTACGCCAAGAAGGTGCCCTGAGTGCACGGAGCGTTGGTGGACTCCAGCGTTCGTGATGTGATGTGTTTGTTAGTTAGTGGAATAAAGAGAATGATCTATCTATGATGTGATTTGGTGATGTTTGCTGATGCTTGATGAGAAAGGAAGCACTGTATACAGGGAAGGAACCACTACCCCGGGTAGGGGGTAGGGTCGTTATAATGGGTCAGCAATGCTGACCGTTACTTTGTTTTTTGTGTTGGTTTGGATGATGAATTGCAGGTGCTGCAGTTTGGTAAGAATAAGTGGATTGGCTAGCCTGGTGTTCTTAGTCCTTGAAGGCTATGTGCAGAATCATGGTTGGATTTCATGTATGGCCGGCCTGCGTGCCGATGTACGAAACCATTGATGTGAAAGAGGAACTTGTAAGGCCATAAGGCCAGGGTGTGTGAGTTGTATACATTCCTGGTGTTGTTATATATAAATGTGGTATTTATATATTGGTGGACATTCTGGTTTGAGTTCATGTTAATAAGAAAAATGCTGCGCTAGAATGGAATGAGTTAAGGATACGCATAGATTTTGATTTCCACACGTGATTCCTTTGCTTGTCTGTGTTATATGGCGTGGGGCCCCGGCCGGACCCACCGTTATATGTCATGTGACAGGTGGGGGCGTTATAGAAGCGGGCGAAGCTAGAGTTTATAATCATAATGAAGTTGATGAAGCAAACTCGACCATACTGAATGTCACTTAGCAAACTCGACCATACTGAACGTGCGCTAGAGTTTATAATCGTGATGAAGTTCGATGAAAATGCGTTCGACGAAGTGTTCGGGAGGTACACGCCCTGTGACACGGGCGTGACCTAGGGCGTGTCCCCCTAGTCGACACTCAAGTGCTTTGGTTGATGAATGTGATCGATAGAGGGAACACGCCATACTACATAGGCGTGTACCATCCGACATGGGTGTGTCGGCGGTCGTGTCCCCTTTTGTTTGACGAAATGAGCTCGACAATCGCCGAGTGCCATAACACGTCCTGCGACACGGGCATGTCCGGGCCGACATGGGCGTGTACACTGGTCGTGACCTGTTTCGGGATAAGGCGGTTTGTGCACCGTTTAGAGTACACGGCCTGTGATACGAGGTGTCACAGGGCGTATCGGACCCAAGAAGTGATTTTTAGGCTTTTTCGTGGCCGTCCATTTTCTTCATCTGGGATCTAACAGCTGAGAGTCCACCCTGCCTCCTTAAGGCCGAAAACTGAGAAACAATTCTCATTATATTTATTGCCTTCATCTTTTTATAAAACTTAGAAAGAGAAAAGGAGAGGAAGAAGGAGGAGGAGGAAGTGGGGCTGATCGCTGGTGGAGCTTGAGAGTGTCAAGCTGAGATCCGAGGCCATCTTTGCGGAGGAAAAGCTGTTGCGGTTATTTCTAGCCAGCTAGGAGCTCATGGCATCGAAGCGGTCTACAATGGTAACGACCTTTCTTCCTAGCCATGTGAAGGCTTCCTTTTTGGCATGTGCATCTGATTCCCCCACCAGAGGGTGGCTTGTTGTGGGAGTCTTTTGGGGTGATTCATGGCATCCCCAATTTGTCATATAGATCCGGAAATGGAGTATGGAATATGCATGCTGTGTGAAGCCCATCTAGATAGGTTGGCCTAGATTGGTGATGTTGTATATACAAACCGGAGAAGAATTCGTGATAAACGTATAGTTTCAGAGTCAGTGGGTTAACCGTGTGAAAGGCAGTCGCAGGAAGTACTGGAGTGGTAGTCTAATAAAATACCCTTGTGATGCTTGTGATGCATGAGCCATTTGGTTGTACCTACGAAAGGAAGTAGCAGAGAGTATTGTATTGGAGGTCCAGGAAATACCCTTTGTACTACTTGATGTTCATGGGTGGACCTGTGAAGGGAAGTAGCAGGAAGTACTGGCGTGGTAGGCCATGGAAATACCATTGACATTTATGATAATTGCGGGGTCATACCTGTGAAGAGAGTAGCAGGAAGTACTGGTGTGCCCATGAAAGACCCGCTGATGAGTGAGATGAAATTGGTATAAGAGTAAGTACTGGTGCGCCCAGGAAAGTACCCAGGCTTGAATGCCAGAACAGGATCGGTGAAACCGACCCGCACCTTTGATATAGCCGTGAATACGATGTGCTCGGTGATGGCAAGGCTATTTGAGCAATGGGGGTGGATGATCCAACTTGTGCTATGTCCGTCCGACGTGAGACCTGAAAGTACGGTCTGTTGGAGCGCATAAAAACAGTCAAAGGTCTACACGCCATGACACAATGGGGGCTACGGGCTAATCCCGGTGCATTATGACTAGAACTCCAGCTGCACGCCATGGAGTGAAATGCTCAATGTTTTACCGTTGGGTTGTGACCCTGATACAGTGGTGGGCAACTGGTATGCCAGTGCACCAAGAATGTGCCCTGAGTGCACGGATCATCGGGCCAAGTGGCTGACGCTTGTGATGGAATGTGTGCGTGAAAGCACATTATATGAGATATATATGCTTGTGAAATTCTATGCCTGCAGGAGAACTACAGAATATTTAAATAAAGTATAGTCACCCATAAGAATAAATATCTTAAGAAAGGGAGGTTTGGGATACAGTCCATCGTACTTCCTAATAAAGTATAGTCTCCCTTCATTGGGTAGACCTCTAGAAGTCCAAGATTCACCATAAATTGTTAAATATAACTAATCACTAAGAAAAGCTTAGTAATAATAGGAGAACTATAGAATATTTAAACATCATCCCATAGGATGATGACTTGTGTTAAGGACTGGTGAGTCCTGGGTGCCGGAGGCTCGATTATGAAAGGTGTATTGACATCATCATAATGTATGGTGACACTGATGTGTGTGGAGGAATTAATAGTCCTGCGAGCTATAGGCTCGGATATTGAGATGATATACTTGCATGTGCATAGAGTGTGGCGAGTCTTTGATATCGCCTTAGTCGTCATACAAATATAAGTATGTTAACTTGGCTAATTGATGTGGCCTAGCGGACTAGCTTAGCCTGGTATCTTGCGATATGTCCCAGAAGCTCTTCAGTTTGTTAGTAAAAACCCTTATGATTTAGCTTAATAAATTATGTTTAGTGAGTTTACATCCTATGTCTATTACCCATGTTGTGCAGTAAGGGTAATTTGGTCTTAAAAGTCCTAGGGTGTTAGTGATATAAAGGATATATATAAGGCATGATGAATTGAAGAGAAAAATCATGAATTGTCAATATACGTCGACTAGATCTCAGCGCAATGTTGACTGGAATTCGAGGTTACTTTGAATCGAATTCAGAGCAACTTAATTTGGATAAGTCGATGGCACTTAAGGATTAAATCAACATAAGCTTCGACATAATATCGATGGAATGTCAACTACAGAGATTTTCTTACAGGGAGCCAAAAATCGATGTTTCTTCAACAAGAACCTGACGTTATGTCGATTGGATTTTTTAACAGAATTAGTTTTGTCTTCAATCAAACTTAAATCAAGTAGAGGTTTACATAGCAGATTCTTGGAGATGTTAGCGGATGTCGATATATATATATATATATAATGAGATACAAACGAGGTGAAACAATCATAGATTATCAATCATCAACAGCAGACGATCAAGAAAATCATATCAGATCGTGAGAAGATTGAATTCGACAGAGAAAGCTTGGAAGATTATCATTTGTAATTGAATCTCTTCCAATATTAGTCGATTGGCTTAATAGTTGTTGAATCTGATAAGAGAATTAGTACTTCTTCAAAAGTAAGTTGCGACAGATTCAGAGAAAAAGTTTGAAAGATCATCTAGATATTGAGCTCATAATCTTTATTATTTTGATATTCAAAGATTGATCAAAAGTTCCAGAGATCATCATTCATTGTCCTCAAAAATCTAAAGAGAGGAAACTAAGAGAAGAATCATCTTAACTCAAATCTTCCCTTAATTTTCTTTTTACATTTGAGAAAAAAGGAATTTTTAGAATCCCTCTGCAAAGGATTCAATGAGGGATTCTAAGTGTCTCCTTGAAAAAAGACAAATTGTAATTGGTTCAAGATCTTCTTATCAAAAGATCTAGTGTGGTTCTAAGAGTATCCTGAAAAAAAGACTCGGACACTGTAATAGTGAATTCCTACCGAATAGAAGAGTGGATGTATCCAAATAGAGGGGAAATCACTATAATCTATGTTGTTGTGTTGTGATTTTAATGAAATTCATTTGATTCTGGTTTATAGTTTATGTAAATGCAAATTCTATGAATTTATCACAGTATTTGAAAATAATTTAAATATTTATTCCCCCCCCCCACTCTAGAGAAAACTCTGAGGAATATAGCAAGTAAACTCTTATTTTAATTAGTATTAGAGGGAGGTTGATCATCAATAGGCTAATCTATAGAAGAAGAATATATAAAAGGTTAACAACTTCATTAAAAGATCATTTTAGTTGCAACAATAAATTCAAATTTTTATTTACAAATATGGCTTCAAATACTTTCAAAAGATTTGCATCTATTAGGCCACCAAACTGTAATCTTGATAAGTTTACACTTTGGTAAGACAAAATTAAATTGTATATAAGCTCTATTGAAGAGGGCATTTTTGAATCAATCTTGACATAACCACCATGCCATATTGAAGGGATGCATATGGCAATATAACTATAGAACATGTACCAAAAAATGAATTGAGATGTGGAGAAGAGAGTTAAATATTATGATGCAAAAGCTATGAATATCTTGGTCTCTACCATGTCAGATGACATATTCCAAAAGGTTGCAGAATGTCTCTCAGCAAAAGAGATATTGGAATCACTCTCAAGGATTGTTGATATAAGTATAAATGAGGGAAATGATAGAAAATCACTTCTAATCTCTCACTGTGAAAATTTTCAGAAGAAATCTGATGAATTTGTAGCAGAGATGTATGACAGATTTAGTATGATAATTAATGAGTAAAAAGGACTAAACAAGGACATATCTCTCACAGAAATTAATGATAAGTTACTCATGTGCTTTCCAAGTACATGAGATTCCAGAATTTGGGCTATTAGAGAAGCAAGGTGTAATAAGAAAATCACTATAGATGCTTTGCTTGGGAAATTAAAATCTTATGAGCAATTTTTGAAAAGTAGAGCAAAAACTGAAGCTAAAGAGAATAGCTTGTCATCTAGAGAAAAATCAGTTGCATTCAAAGTTACTGAAGATGAACCATCTATTATAGAAAATGAAATGTTCAATCTTCTGGTATGAAGATTTAGAAAATGGGTTAAATCAGAAGGTTCAAGAAGAAGAGAAAAAAGCATGGGAAAACCAAAATTTGACAAGACTCTCAATAAGGAGATAATTTGTTTTACTTGCAGAAAACCTAGACATATTTAAACAGAATGTCCAGAACAACAAAAGGAAATATCAAGCTCGAAGGATCAAAAAAATAAATATCTGAAGAAGAAGGATAACAGAAATGGAAAAGGTTTTATTGTTGAAACCAGGAGTCACACGAGCTCATAATCCAGTTCTTCATCATATAATGAAGATGAAAAAGATGCTAAAGAAGCTTATCTTATGTCTCTGGAGATAGAATCTGATCATGATTTAATTGAGGTACCAGATTATTTTCATGATGTAGACTTTACTTCTGATAATTTTAAGATATGTTTTAGAGAATTCTGTATAGATCAAATAGAACTTGAAAAGGAAATCAAATCATTAAAGAAAAATTGAAATTATGTGAAGACTGTCCTGATGATATTAAGCAAATAGAACATGATAAGTATTTAGAAGTTGAGATAAATTATTTAAAGGAATAGATTAGAAAGTTAACAGAAGAAATTCTTCACTGAAAGAATAACTATAAAAGGCAAAAGTCTTTGAAGATTCTTTTAATTGAAGGAGTAATCAACTTAAGAATATTACTGAAAACCTTAAGAAAAGGTTTGATCAATTGGGCTTAGGAGCAACCCCTAACGGGATAGTAATAATATATAATAAACCTGCTTGGAAAATCCTTTAACATTCATTAAAGAAAAGGAAGTACCATCTACGATAGTACATAATAAATATTCAAATTTCAATAATGATAAGAAAATGTATAAAGGAAAAAAAAAGTGTTGCAAATAAATAACCAATGATAGATAAAAAAACATAAATCAGTAGTTTCAATGAATCAGGAACATGCGTTGATTTCATATCGACGCAACTCTTGTGTAACGTCGACATCAAATTGATGCTTTCCAAATATTATGTCGACTTTAAATCGACGCATATCCCTTGAGAGCAATTATTTATATCAGAAAATTTTTGTAAATGATGTTTGTTATTATTATTTTATCAAAGGTCATATCACTGGAAGATATTGTTTTAATAGACAAACCCTCTTTTAACCTAAGGAATACTATGAAAGGCCTTCATATACTTGTTGGAGCCGATGGTTCACATTTCCTTAGTTTGATAATATCAATTCCCATGTTGTATTTGATCACATTTTCTGTTCTATTAAGTGTGCCTGTTTACAGGTTAAAGAAGAGCGAGAAACTCTCCTTTGCACCTACCATCGCACGTTAGCCGTTACTGTCGCGAGGTAGCCTGAATTAAATTGACGGAGCTCGTGTTGCTACCACGTCGCACTAGCTCTACTGCTCGTGCTAGATCACTTAATGCTCGTCAAGATAGCGGCGTCGAGAACGAGCTACCACCGAGCGATAGCTTGATACCATATTGCGCTATCTCACTCAATGCCCGTCGAGTGCATAGAGTGCGTCAAGACGATTGGGCCAACGCTTGACGCTAGCTTACTATCGCGTCGCACTAGCACGAAAAAGCGGAAAATATTCTTTTTGAATATTTTTCCAAATATGGGTGACAGTTGTCAGCATCAAGCACATCGACCTATCGCCGGGGGCTAGCTCTACCGCCAGCAGTAGCCTATTTTTGAAAAACATATAAAATGCTTCATTTTCATTCTAGAGACAAGGAGACACATATTCTTAAGCCTAGGGTTCGTGTGCCACCTCTGGAACATCGAAACACCGTCTCTATCGAAGGAAGAGAAAACCTCCTCCCAACAGTTCGCGCACGAAGATCTCTGGCAAGCCATGAACTACAATGGCTACGAAGGGTTGATTGGTTGCAACTAAATGAAGATCGCTAGCACTAGTCACGGATTGCTCAATGGAGGAATTGTGTTAAGGGAGATTCAATCTTTAATCTTCTTTATACTTTTGTATTTTTATCTTTTTTTGTGCTCTTGTTGTGAATAAAATTGATCGGTGAGAGTCGTCGAAATTCGTTGAGGACTCCATGAGAAATCATCCTGGGGAAGGGACGACTAGATTGGGGAATCTAGTGGGGCTCTAAGACACTTCATTGCACGGAGATGGAGAGCCGGCTCGAAGACCTTTCTTGGATGGAAAGGGAGAGAGCCAACCGGTCGTGGTAGTCGGTCGGTAAAGAAAACAAAAGGATATTTGATTTTCACCACCTCCGATCTTCGGCGTCATAGATATCAAACATTTATAATTGTAAAACACTTTTTTTAGATTGAATAAAGTTATTTGTGTTTTAATTTCT
Organism: Platanthera guangdongensis; assembly: GCA_039583875.1. Taxonomy (NCBI): domain Eukaryota; kingdom Viridiplantae; phylum Streptophyta; class Magnoliopsida; order Asparagales; family Orchidaceae; genus Platanthera; species Platanthera guangdongensis. The sequence goes on from CM077148.1 coordinate 141,129,589, forward strand.
GCTTATAACATTCTGGTTGTTCTCCGGTGGATCTCTGAAGGGGGTTTATTCCTCTAATGAGAAATTTGCCCTAAAAATGAGGTCTATGACCTGCCCCACACGTTAGCAAGCTATAGCTCCACAATAGCTTCCAAAACTAGTTTTTCTAGACCGAAAGATTTCAAATTTTTTCCATTAATGCTTAAAACCTTATTCACCCCCTAGGTTGGCCACACAATCCAACAAATGGTATCAGAGCCAAGTTATTCCAAAAATGATTTCACCACCAGGAATAATGGCCAACCCTAGCCTTGAACAAATAAGTGGGGATGGAAATTGGTACACAGAAAAATCACTAGAACCACCATTATTTATAGGTAACAACAATGAAAGCTGGAAAGTATTTATGAGAAAATTTCTTATATTACTAGACATATAAGTATACAACATAACTTATATCAAACCCCCAAATAACTTAACTGAGCAGAGTGTCATATAAACACTAAAGCTATGAATTGTCTATTTTGTGGGCTTGGTCAAGATATTTTTAAACTCATCTTCACTCTTCCCACTGTCTATGATGTATGTAAATTTCTTGAGTCTACTTATAGTTCTCTTTCTACAGATGAGGAGTCTGAGCAATTTGTCATGGATCCAAGTGAAGTACCAAATGGAGACTTGTTCTTGGAAAAATACATGGCAACCATATCACGAGAAAGGGAATTCAAAATCTCAACCATAGATAAGCCAACACACAAAGAAGTCAAAGACGCTCAATGCTCCGATCTTTCCCATCCAAGAGCATTATAAGAAAATCGAATTCCCTTTGTCCATGCAATTATATTTCTAAATTGAATGTGCTGGATAGGGCAAAATGTAGAATTAAGAAATTGAAGAGTATTAATTCAAAACTACATTTAGAAAATAACCTTTAAAAGCAGGTATTAATGTAGAACCTATTATTGTTATGTCTAGTTCTCTTGTATACTCTTTAGATAACGTTCCTACACCATTTATAGATTATAATGACTTAGAAGAAAAAAATAAGGGTTTTGAAAAAGAGCTCCATTTTGCAAAAGAACAAAAAGATAAATTGTGTATAGAAAACTCATCATTGAAAAATGATTGTGTTGAATGCAAGAATTATAAATTTGAAATTGAAGAGATGAATGAGACGTTTGAGGAATTCATGAGTAAATACGAAACTCATATTGAATCTATACTACACTCTCAAAAATATCACAATCATATACAATAAAGCTAGACATAACCTCAAAGTGAAAAATAAAGATTTAATTATAAAAATCAACATGCTTAAGGAAATTATGTTTAAAAACTTACAATACAGAACTCCTAAGCTTCACGTAAAACCTGAACACATGTTGAATATGAACCGTCGTTATAATATTGAGTCAATCAAAGGGAGTTGAAAACCTCAAACTAAAGCAAGAGAAATTCCTAGCTGTAGAAATTACCCTCACTTGGAAAAACAAATTACTCTCTACTTCAGAACAAATGAATGTAGATTTACTTTAAACAACTACTACACTACGAGTCATTATGTTAAGCCAAAAAACTTTAACTTGGAGAACCATTTCAACATAACTAAACATCCAACGTGATATTATTCAATTGAAAATCATCTCATAAAGAGTCTTAGAAATCTTTCAGGAAATTTGCAGAATACACAGAACCTTAAATCGAAGTATGAATTGAGGCTCATAGTTAAAATGACGCACTTATACTACTCGAAATGGCACATTCCTCATTACCTACATATAATCTGACACGCGTTGTTTGGGTACCCAACAAAATCGCTACACAAGATCACACGTGTATACCTAAATCACCTCTTAGATAACATCCACTCATTGCGTGAAGTAAGATCCAAATGAACTACACTTTATGTTACTTCATGATATTCACACTAAGTTTATTTATTTTTGTTCAACTAGTGTCTTTTATAGTTTTTGCTATACGTTTGAACTAGCACGATACATATATCCACAATAATAAGAAGAACGACAACAAATTTATTGCTAGGCAGGGTGATAACACGGAGCTAATTAAAAGTAATAAAACTAATCGAATAATAGATATTACGAAAAGTGCAACTACAAGAAAAAGGGTTCAGCATGTTTACAACATAAAAACTTAAATGATAAATAATCGTAGGATACTACTCAGAAGAAGTCGGCGAAATATTGAGCTTGCTCATCATCTTCTTGAGCATCTTCTTCACGCCCTTCACTTCTTTCGTCGCCTGGTTAATCTCCCGCCCTTACTCCTCCACCATACCGTAGATGTCCCAGTTGGTCTCCCTAAGGGATCCTTCACGGTGTAACGGAGGATGTACAACAGGTGGTCATGCTCGTGATGTAGTAGGAATCTCACCTACTATGTAGATTTTGACGAAGAAACCAGAAATCGAACGATGATCTCGCCGACGTCGAGTTGGGAGGTCGGCATCCAACCCTGTTCCTGATAGTTACTCTAGTCGGAGGAGAGATGCAATCAGGGGTAGCTAGGCATACATGCAAGGGGCGAGCTGATCTCAGCTGTCAATGCAGGGGTCCGGTCTTACAAGTGTTATTATATCCCGAGGCATCGTCCCATCATCCAAACTAGGCTATCTACGAGAAACAGGTCGGAGGCACGTTCACCAATCCAACCGCTGCGATCGCTCTCAGCTCTGCCAACTGGCTACGAGCGCAAATGCAAAAGCAAGGGGTTATGCTCTTCCAAGGGTCCTCCAGGACGCACTCACGACAAACATACTCCCTTGGGCCTACCGTGGCTCTCTGGCTAGTTATCTTGCCTTTGAAAAATAAGCTGAAGGGTCGTTGCACAAAAGGAGAGCTTGGCAAGGTTGATCCTTCCTCAAATCCAATAGGTTGGAGTCCAAACCTGTTCCCCCTTGTTCCGCCAGTCGGAGGAGAGATGCAGTTGGGGGTAGCTAGGCCGACATACAAGGGGGGAGCTGATCTCGTCTGTCAATGCAGGGGTCTGGTCTTACAAGGACGCTTATATCCAGAGGCATCGTCCCATCGTCCGCACTACGCTATCCAGGGGGAACAAGTTGACAGCCAGCCTCTCGGATCGATCTTAAAGCAAAACCTTGAGTTCCCAGAAAACTTGCGATGAAAAGCAGAATGACCAGAAGCAGAACAGTTGTCATTGCATATATGTAAAAGCATGTACAAACAAAATACATCATTGGCCGCTAAGGATAGAACCTTTTCAGGACATCCCTGCTCCAAGTACCTCCCAGCTGCTCTCCAACCTGATCCTAGAGATAATAGCCTCTCGTGGCCAAGGTTTCCCAGACAATGAAGGGACCTTCCCAATTTGGATGTAGCTTGCAAACTATTGCTCCTCTTCCTGCGGCATCCACCTTCTTCATAACCAGATCTCCGGTGAGGAAATGCTTTAGGCGGACGTTTTTGTCGAAGTGCTTCGCCATGTTCCGCTTGATCTCCTCTTGGCAGATGGAGGCCAAGTCACGAAGCTCTTCTTCGAAATCTAGTGAGAGTCTTTGGGCGTCCTCATTCTCCAATCACCATTCTTCGCCGACATCTCCAACGGCTATAACTCTTGGGCTCCAAACCTCGAACTCCACTGGGATGAGTCCCTCGGACCCGTGGGATAACTTGAAAGGAGTTTCCCCCGTGGCTGAGTTTGGAGTTGTCCTCAAAGCCCAGAGAACCGAAGGGAGCTGCTCCACCCAATTGCCTTTCAAGTTGGTGACTTTCTTCTTCAGAAGGTTGATGATCAACTTGTTGGCTGCCTCCACCTGTCCGTTGCTGCGAGGATGATGCACAGAGGCGAATCGAAGATCCGTCCCTAACTGCTTGAAGAAGTCCTCTAACTCCAGACTGGCGAACTGCGGCCCGTTGTCGGTGACGATGGCTAGAGGAATCCCGAACCTGCATGCAATTTCTCCCCAAATGAAGTTCTTCATGATCCGCGACGTGGTTTTGGCCAAGGCTTTTTCCTCGATCCACTTGGAGAAGTAGTCGATCATGAAAAGCACGAACTTTCTCTGCCCGCTTCCCTGAGGAAAGGGGTCGATCAAGTCCATCCCCCAGATGATGTGTAACACCCCCTATCTGCCGCATAGCATATAGTAGTAGGTCCGGCCGGGGCCCGACGCCATATACCACAGACAGACCGGGTGGTTACTCAATGGAAACCATCCAACCAATCATAACGTCCTACACAGAGCATTCTAGAGGAAGCAGTTTAAATAGTTGCAATTAAAAGAACCCAGCAACAAGCATGAATGTCCACTAACAAGCCAAAAAGGAATGAAGTACATACACAAGTACTGGCCTTAAGGCCTTACAAATGGTTTACTCATATTACATGTTTTCCATACCACGGCACGCAGGCCGGTCATACATGAACAAAAGCAAGTAAACAGTCCAATTAGGCCTTCGAGGGCCGGTTTCGCAATTTGTGCTTTAGCCCGCTATTGATCGCTTGGTCCAGCAGCATTGATCGCTTGGTCTAGCATCACCTACAAGCAACAAACCACTGCACGGTGGCAAACAAAAGCAACGGTCAGCAATGCTGACCAAATTATAATGATCTTGCCCCCAATTCGGGGCGGCGATGCTCCTTCCCTGCATTTTATTAGCATAACTAAGTAGTATAGTAATGTCACTATATCACAGGCGTAGGCTCGCACGGCCACATACCCCATGCACTCAGGGCACATTCTCGGTGATCACGGTCTAAGCCCGCCGACTCACCACCGTCCCCATGACAGCAAAATAATGAGCAATTTGTCTTCCTGGCATGGGTCACGGTAATTTAAACCATAGACCGTCGAAGACCCTCATCTATGCCAACGGCTCTAACCGAACGACATAGAACGGGTACGGTTCCATCTAACCCGTGCTCACATCGCAACGTTAATTTAAAACATATGCGCGGGTCAAACTTCTCTAAGTCCTGTTTCTATCACACATTTCACATAACCCGGTTATGTTCAAGTTGGCTCCCAGGACACCAAGTTGGCAAGATCACGCATCCGCCCAGTTTTCCGGGTGCACCTTAGGGTTAATCCCAAAGGCTCCCTGTTGCAATCTACCACGTAGAAATCCCGAAAAACAAACATTTGCACGGAGTCTTCTCCGGCATTTATGCAATGCAACATCACCGATCCAGACCAACATGTCCGGATAGGCTTCACACATCATGCCTATGTCCGTTCTTGATTACGGACTCTACACAACGGGGACTTCACATATCTACCCGAAGGAATGCCTGAAACTCACCGCAAACTCACGAGAGCGGGCTTCCTATGCAAAAGAAGTAGAGCTTCACATGCTCAAGTAGAGAATCGTTACCCTAGCGTTATTCCTTGGTTCCATGGAAATATAAGCGGATGAAAAGCACCGGAATCTCCTTGCCTTCGTAGATCTGAAGTCAGCTCGCGATTTGGAACTCTAAAACTCCTGCAAAGACTGGATCTTGACTTCTTCTTCCTCCTTTGCTCTCCCCTCTCTCTAGGATGTAGACAGAGAACTTACGGCAGAAAATAATGGTTTTGAAACCCTTCTCTCGGGTATAACCCTTTCAGGATAACCACAGCCGTCGGATCCCACAAAAAGGGATGCACGGATACGATCCAGGTCTGACCTGGACAAATGGTGCTAAGCATCGCACAGTACACCAATAGGAGCAGGACACGTCCGCGTCAAAATAGTGTCGGAACATTTAGTCAACTCCCACCAAAAACCCCTGCGTCGACACTCCGCGTCGACCGAGTCAAACACGCCACAATCCGCCCCGCGCTCGACGATCGTCGAACCAAGATCGTCGACCGCTGCGAGATCGTCGACCGTAAAACTTTGGCCAAATCGTCGAACGCACGGCCCGATCGTCGAACGGAGATCGCTGGCCCGATCGTCGAACCCACGACCCGATCGTCGAACCTACGGCCCGATCGTCGAACCCATAGCCTGATCGTCGAACCCACGGCTTGATCGTCAAACCCATGGCCCGATCGTCGAACCCATAATATCGACAGATCATCGACCATAGCATTGTGACCAAATCGTCGACCGCTGCTCGACAATCGTCGAACCCAGATTTCTGCCTGATTGATTTGCCAGAACTTTGAACCACCCCAACACGCCCTGGGACATGCCCGTGTCCAGGGCCGTGTTTGCTGCTAGACGATCGTCGAACCCAATTTCGTCGACCTCCCGGTCAAATCGTCGAACCCAACACGACACGCCCTGGGACACGCCCGTGTCCCAGGCCGTGTACCTCCTGCCAAATTCCAAATTTGGCCCAGAACACCTCCCGTCGCTTTTTTGAGTTTCGGGGCATTACAACTCTCTCCCTCTTAAAAGAATTTCGTCTACGAAATTTCATAAAGGAAAGATAAGCACAAAACTAAAATTGTACCTGAGCGAAACAACTCCGGGTACTCGTCAAGCATAGTCTGCTCTCACTCCCAAGAGAGCTCTTCTCGACTGCAATTGTCCCAACAGACCTTGACCATCCTGATCTCTTTATTGCGTAGCCGCTTGACTTCTGAGTCTTCAATACGCACGGGCTTGACCTTTGTAGTCAACCCACTATCAATCGGCACTTGATCGACCGCGATCACTTGCGTAGGCTCTTGCACTGCCTTCCGTAGCACCGATATATGGAATACATTATGTATACCACTAAGCTCCACCGATAGCTTCAACCGATAAGCTCCAGAACCTCAAACGGCCCAAGGTACGTCGGGCTTAGCTTTTTCAAGCGCCGCACCCGCGAGACACCCTTGAACAGCTTGATCTTTAAGTATACCCAGTCGCCCACATCGAACTCCACGTTCCTGTGCTTGGCATTATAGTACTTCGCTTGACGGTCCTGAGCGATTAGCAACCTCTCCTGAATGGTTTGCACCAATGAAGTAGCATCCTCCACCTCTTGACGCATGTACAACTTTGACTCACCCATTTCCAACCAGGATAACGGTGTGCGACATCTTCTACCATAAAGGGCCTCGAAGGGCGCTATTTGAATACTCACCTAGTAGTTATTGTTGTACGCAAATTACACCAAATAAAGATGCTCTTCCCATTATTTTCCAAAGTCCAAGACACACATACGGAGCATGTCTTCCATAGTTCTATTTACCCTCTCAATCTGCCCATCCGTATGCGGATGGAAGGCTGTGCTAAAACTCAGCTTTGTTCCCAACATTTACTGCATAAGACTCAAATCATAGGACATGAACCGCCCATCTCGGTCACTCACGATGCTGCGGGGCACACCGTGGAGCCGCACTATGTTATCCACATATTACTTTGCCAACTTCTCCACTGGATCGTCCTTCCTATGCGGACTGAAATGCGACACCATCGAACTAGCCTCTGATATGGGACGTGACTACCATCGAGTTGGTGAAAGACCTTATATCTCGAATTGCCAACTCCTTGGCGCGTCGCAAGCCGGCCACCATGGCTTCGTGCTCCGCCTGATTGTTGGTAACTGGGAAGAGGATCTCAACTGCTTGCTCGATCCTGGTTCCCTGAGGGCTTATAAGCACGACTCCGGCTCCCACGGAATATCTGCCCGAAGCCCCATCTACAAACATCTTCCAGGATACTGTGCTAGAATAGCCTTCCTCTACTTCCACCTCGGCCAACAAGTCGGCAAGGAAATCTGCCACCACCTGTGCCTTGATTGCTACCCTTGGAGAGTAAGAAATATCGAACTCGCTAAGCTCCACCGCCCACTTTGCCAGCCTACCAGAGTGCTCCAATCCATCCAGGATACTTTGTAGAGGATGATCGGAGACGACCCTGATGGAGTGAGCTTGAATATACGGACGGAGCCATCGAGCCAAAACCACCAAAGCGAACACCAGCTTCTCCAAAATAGTGTACCTCGTCTCCGCCTGTCGCAGCACTCTACTAACATTGTAGATAGGAAGCTGCCTCTTGCCCTCCTCCCGAACCAACACCGAGCTAACTGCTTCCACCCCGACTCCTAGATAGAGAAAGAGATCCTCATTACCCTGCGGGCCCTAGAGGAGAGGAGCTTGGGTTAGCTGTTGCTTGAGCTTTCTGAAAGCCTCCTCGCACTCCGCTGTCCACTCGAACTTCTGATTCCCCCGAAGGGTCTTGAAAAATGGAGATCACTTCTACCCTGCCTTGGACAAAATATGGCTGAGGCCTGCCAGCCTTCTAGTCAGCCTTTGAACTTCCTTAGGATCCCTTGGCGATGCCATCTCCAGAATGGCCTTCACCTTGTTTGGATTAGGTTCCACCCCTCTCGGAGTGAGGAGGTGACCTAGAAATTTCCCCCTTCCTGCACCGAAGATGCACTTGGTCGGGTTGAGTCGCATCTTGTACTTCCTCAGAGTATCGAAGCTCTCCACCAGATGTGTTATGTGTTCCGCGACACTTTTAATCTTGACGAGGAGGTCATCCACATAAACCTCCAAGTTCTGCCCCTTCTTCCACTTGAAGATTTGATCCATCATCCTCTGGTAAGTCGTGCCTGCATTCTTGAGCCCGAAGGGCATCATCTTGTAGCTATAGTAGCCATCGCTGGTTATGAAAGAGACGTCCCGGCAGTCGGTGGGATGCATATGGATCTGGTGATACCCTGAAAAAGCATCAAGAAAACTCATCACAGGAAACCCGATGGCGGAATCAACCAGCGCGTCGATTTGAGTCAAGGTGCAGCAATCCTTCAGGCAAGCTTTATTCAACATTGAAAAATCGATACATAGACGCCAGCCCCCTCCAGGCTTCTTCACCATTACAATATTGGAGACCCAGCCTGGATACTGGATCTCTGAGATAAAACCCACCTCCAGCAGCTTCTCTACCTCCTCCCTAATCAGCTCGGCCAGCATGGCGGCGCTCTTCCTCTGCTTTTGTCGAACTAGGGCCACCGCGGGATCCAGGTTGAGGCGATGACAAACAACATCGGCATCCACCCCTGGCATCTCGGCGGTGCTCCATGTAAAGACAACAACATTATCCAGCAGGCAAGCAGCCATATCTATCTTCCCTCCAAGCGGCAGGGATCATCCCACCTTCAGCAGTCTCGGATCTCCTCCTCGAGAGATCACCTCTATCTCCTCCACCTCCTCAACAGCACACAACCCTTTATCCTTCTCCAGCAACTCTTCCAGCTTCTCTGCGTCACCCATCCAGCTGATGGTGTTGATGGCATTCAAGTAGCACGCCCTAGAAGCCTTGGGATCTCCCCTGATCCTGATCCGCAAATCTCCATGGCAGTACTTCAGGCACTGGTGGTACGACGACGAAACGGCCCTGAAGTAGTTGATAAGAGCCCGCCCTAAGATGGCATTGTAACCGCTCGGTGCGTCGACGATGATGAAGCGGCATCGGATCGACATCCCACCGAGCGTAACCAGCAGTTCCACTGCTCCCTCCACCTCTTTCTTCTCTCCTGAGAAGCCAAAGAGCGATCCATCTACAGCTTGGACCCGAGACACTTCCATGTGAAGCCCGACAAAGGTTTTTTTAAAGATGACATTCACCGAGCTACCTTTGTCCGCGAGGATTCGGTCGACGGTGAAGTCCTCGATGGCGGCTTGAATGACCAAAGCGTCATGGAAGGGGTTCTCGTTCCCTAACATATCTTCCTTTGAGAAGGTGATCTCCTCTAATGGCGACAGGGTCTGTGACATCGAGGCTACGTTCTTCCGATAGATCTAGTGGAGACTCCCCTTGCGGGAAGCTCCAAGCCCGGCCCCTCCATTGATCACGCCTATATGCCCACCTCCTAGGCCATGTATCACTTCCTTGCGACCTCCCAGGTCGACTCGATCCTCATTCCTCCTCCTCGCTGGAGTATGGAATACCACATCCCCACCTAGGACTCCTGCCTCTGTTGCTCTCTTTCTGCCACTCTCGCCTCTAGCCTCCTCCTTACTTCCCAAAACTCGGGGCAAGCCAAGGTCCCATGCCCCTCTACCCAATGAATATCGCAGTAAAGGGGAATCTCCGCCTCCTGGTGCATCGCTCACTACTCCCTCCTGTGCCGCTTGTTGTCTTGGTGAGCGATGGTCATTGTCTCCCTTCTTCCTCCTCCTTGGCCTCCCTCCTGCCAAATTCCATTCCTCCTCTCTTCCTGATACTGTTGCCTCGCTGGTCTCCATTGGGGGCGATTCTCTGGATAATAGAATCGCCTTTCCCCCCTTCCTCCTTCCCGAGCTTCCGCCGGCCTTCTCTCTTTCTATCTTAGAGGCCTCTCCTGCCTCCTTTCTTCAACCCTCCTGGGTTCCTCTCTCTTCCTTCTCTCTTCTCTCCTCAGTTCTTCCTTCTTCCTCTCCTATCACCTCTCCGGCATCCTCCTTGACTTCAACCCTGAAGGTCCTGCTCCCCTCCTTTCTGTTGCAATCTCCCCATCCAGCCTTGCTAGGAAGTCCTTGTTCTTCTCCTCCCCTCGAACAAAAGTGTTCGCCTTCTCTATCATTTCTTCGAAAGATCTCAGGGGATTGGACCCCATCACCAGACTGAACAAACCTTGCTTCAACCCGAACTTGAGGGCCACCATCAAGGTAAAACTGTCCACCTCTTCCACCTCCAAAATCTCCTCCTGAAAGCGGTCAATGTAATGACCCAAACTCTCATGCTGCCCTTGGATGATTTTGAAGAGGGGCGTCTCTTCCTTCTTCCTCTTCTTCGATGTCGCGAACCTCGCCATGAGGCCCCGACGCAGATCTGAGAAGTAGTATATGGACCCCGCAGGTAGCTGATGGAACCAATCCCTGGCGTTCCCCTTGAGGGTGATGGAGAAGAACCTGCACTTGAAGTCATCGGACATGTTGCAGATGCAGACGATGTCTTCAAACCATTGGAGGCGTCTGACAGGGTCATCTCTGCCAGAGTAGTAAGTGAGAACGGGTTCCATGTACCCTTCTGGAACTGGAGCGGCGAGGATCTCATCACAGAAGGGGCTCCTCCATCCCTAGCTGTGATGAGTTTCATCCTCACTGGAGACGTCGTACTCGCCATAGTGTCGAGTATCCCGGCACCTCGCCGGCGACATTGGATCCCGAAAACAGACCCCCTAGCTATTCGTCAGGTAATGTCGCGACTGCATCGGTCGCTCTCCCCTTGCCCAAGCGGGCTCCTTTCCAGCTCACCTCGGCGGCGCTTCCTCTTCTAGCAGCATCACGCGATGGGTAGAAGTTGTCATGACCTCTGGGCGCTGAGCTAAACCGGCGAGAATGGTTTGCTCGATCTTCCTTGTGAACTCTTTGAATGCGGCCACTGTTACAAACTTGCCACCTCGCGCGGCGTCTCCTCCTACTACCGAGTTGCCGACCAACTCTCCTTGCTCGCCACCAGTGACCATCTCACTCAACTTCCAAACTTTCCTCCTTGGCTGCGATCCACGCTCACTGCACCAAGTGTTGAAGCCAAGAAAAATCCCAACCTCAGAATTTGGACCAAAGCCGCCTAAGGTTACTGGCTCAGAAGCTAGATCAGACGGCAAAGATGACTAGAACGAAGAATCAGGTCAAATAGGACCCCATATGTTGCGGTAAGAAGGTCCCACCAGGTACCCAGATGCTCGAAAGGAGCAGCCACTTCTCAACTAAAGATGGCCGAATAGGGTATGAGGGAAGCTAGCTGGAGAAGTCGCAAGGTCGCGACTTGCTCTCCAAGAAAAAGGAATCCAAAATTTTAGCCAGTATACCAAAAATGAAGCGCGCGAGTATCCTGCCGAGGATTTCAAGTGCCTCACCATGTACCCCTAGGGTCCTATTTATAGGCAAATCCAAAGAGGGGGGGTCATATTTATACCCCACCCCCTGGCGACTAGGCGACTTCCATAGGAACTCGCACGAGCTGGGCGAGTATCTCGCCTAGTCGCCTACCTGGCGAGTATGCGAGGGGAGCTCGCCTATACTCGCCCAGGCCTTCTGTGATCTTGAATGCTAACTTTGACTCCTGTCTTGACTTGTTGACCTTGACTTCTGCTAACCTGGCTGTGGTAGGACCCACTCTCGACGAATACGGGTTGTACAACGGTAATCTGCTACTGCCGCGCGGTAGCATGATGGACTGTACTGCAACTTATTCCGAAAGATCTCCCCTAAAACACGATTTTTTACCATTTTCACTTTAAAACGTATATGGGAAGAGATCCAAGCTCATACGAGGCAAGATCCAAAGAGAAAAATCTAAAATCAAACTCGAAAAACATTTGAAATCAGCACGGATTGTGCGCAAAATGATCAAAACTCCACGAAATACACTTTTAATCTAATCCTACATCAAAATAAAGAGAAAAGAGAGAGGGGAATACCTAGATCTGGAAGTGCCAGAGGAGGAAGCATTGTACGCGGATGTGAGAGAGTGAACAAGAAGGAATGAAGACCTCGGCCTGAGCCGAAACTTTTATATTTGTGAGCTACTGTGTTGTGGTACTACTACTGCCAGTGGTAGCACATTTCTTGTAGTGATTCCTGACGATCAGCGTCGATATCTTCAGTATTTCTTAGTTGATATGTGTTGGTTCCATTGCCCACAATGTCCTAGATTTAAGGAAGTCAATCTTGTTAATGATATACATATTTCAGTATATGACAGTGATGGGACCGATAGCCTATGTGGCTAAGTCACGAAAACTCTTACCTAAGATTTGGTATGAGAAAATTGACTAAGTCCAATTTCGTCTAACTAAGTTCAGAGTTTGTCGAACTGAGCAAATCGTTCGTCGAACTAAGCTCAAAGTTTGAGAAATTTGGCCAAGTCCAAATTCATCGAACTGAGCTCAGAGTTCATCGAGCTGAGCTCACTATTCATCGAACTCAGTTCTGCATTCGTCGAACTCCGTTCAGAGTTGTGTAAGGCTAGATGAGACAGTCAACGACTTTGGTTTAAGAGGCAGAAATGTGGCTAACTCCACAGGCGTTGAGTGAAGGTCATTCACTCTACATCATAGCCTCTTAAGTGCTGAGTAACCCTCAGTCAGTCAAAACCAGTACTTTTATAGAATACAGATATTTGGCTAAGCCATAAAGCATTGAGTGACACGGAATTTGTTAAAGCAAAAGGCGTTGAGTGTGGCATGCCCACTCAATGCTGTCAATGCTTATGTTGCTGAAGAAGCAGAAATGGATAAGGCAGATGGCGTTGAATTAAGTATATCCACTCAACGCTCTCAATGCCATGCATGCAGAAGAGTCTACTGAAATGGTTAAGGAGAAAGGTGTTGATTGGTGAAGACACACTCAACGCTCTCAACGCCTCGTAAAGACAGAATTTTGTCTAAGTGATTTGGCGTTGAGTGATGCTCACTCACTCAACGCCAAGCAGCAGAAAGCTTAGTAATCATGTTGGCGTTGAGTGAAGCTGAATCACTCAACGCCTAGAAATAGATTTATAATCTAAGTGATTTGGCATTGAGTGAAGCTCATTCACTCAACGCCTATACTACTGATGCTTGAATTCTGACTAAGTCCTCAGGTGCTGATGTCAGCAAGTCAAAATGTCAATAATGTTCAAATTGTTAGCGGCAAACTCACAGTATGTAACATCACATTTCCAGCTAGACCTCTAAGAGTGGTTTTGTCATGACTAGGTCATGACAAAACCCTAGGAAGTCCAAGTAGACTAGGTGAACTTAGGTAGGAAGGTGAAGGCCACCATGGTCTGCAAATAGTAGAATTCTAAACACTAGTTTAGGATGATCTTAGGGCTACAACTTGATCCCATGACCCTACCACAACACCCCTAACACCTTGGGTAGTCCATAGGGCCACTAAGGACCCACTGTGGGCAGTCAAAGTGTTTAAGTTGACATAAGTCAATCCTAACCCTAAATGGGTGAAACTAGCCTACCTAGTGTCAATTGACCTTCCCCTCACCAAGTGGACCCCACCCATGCCATACTAACCCTAATGTGAGGTCAATGGGTCACTAAGGAACCATTGGGGTCAACCTTAGTGGCTAAGTTGACTCAAGCCAACTCTAGCCTCAAAGTGGTCAAAGTGCCCTTACTAAGGGACAAGTGACCTCCAAGGTGCCAAGTCAACCCTACCCAACCCTACCGAGACCTTAGGGGAGTCCAATGGGTCACTAAGGACCTATTGATGGCAACTTAAAAGGTCAAATTGACCTAGGTCAACCCTAGTCTAGGTTAGGTCAAACCTAGCTCAAATGGGCTAACCTAAGCTCAAGCCCTCTTTCCATTTGGGCTAACCTTATTTCCATGAAAGATATGAGTAAGTGGGCTGCCATTAGGCTAGTGAGATGACAATTTTGGCATTGATGGCAGGAGAGAGAAAACTCCATATTCCGTTTAATGGAGGAGAGAGAAAAAGAGGGGAGTAATGGGGGAAGACCTTGGGGCACACTCTTCCCCTTCCCCAAGCTCTCCATTCATTTCGTTATGGCCTGTGGAATAAATTCCCAATGAAGCCAGCCAGCCAGCCTCCAATAGTGGAGCCCCCAAGCCATGGCCGAATTCAAGCTTCAAGGACATTAATGGCTTTGAAGCTTGAACCACTTAACTCTCCCCATTAAGGGCTGGAATCAGTTTCTCTAGGGGAGAGGAGGTGTTCCCAGCCATTTCCCATCCTGATTATTCCAACATTCATCCCCCACCACCATGGCCGAAATTCACCTTAAGGGGGCATTAATGGCGACCACCAGCTAGACCCCTCCCCTCCCCCATTTTATCATTTTAAAAGCATCATAGGACTCCAAGCATTCGTTTCTACCCTTGACCTGACGGTCCCGAGCTACTCCACTATGCAGTTGCAGAACTCCGACGACTCCTCCACCACCAATGGAAACCCGGTGATTGCGTCTCCAGGCCGCAAGCAAGGTCCACCCCTTCCTCTCTTACTATGGGTAGATCATATGAACTGTTAGGGCCAAGATTTGGGCTCAATTGAGCTCGATCGGGAGAAGCTTTCTCCTAGTTTTTCCGCAAAATTGAACTCATCGGGATCGCCGGAATCCGCCCCTCCGGCGGCTGTGCCGCCGCCTGGCAATAGCCACCACCTTAACAGAGGTGGTGGTGGCGGTGGCCGGCCAGGGAGGTGGCCGGATGGCCGGGAATTTGGTCGGGAAGTTGCTACAGGATGGGATGATCCTGGCCATTGGCTGGATCTTGAAGACGACAAGATGTCGCTGGATGCGCTTTAAGATTCGTGCTAGAGATTGATTTAAACTATAGGATATATTTTCATATTATTCCATTTTTGTCACAGAAATCATATTTAATGTTTCAATTTATTAAAAATAACTAAGTACACCTACAGAAAAATTGATGAATATCAATGTTGTAGCCTTAGGGGTGTACTTTATTTTAAAATTGGTTAGAACCAATTTGGTTGCATGGTTTGACTAGGGCACTCATTTTGGTGGGGTCTATACCTAGGGTTAGACAGAAACTAAAACGAGCGCCCCAATTCATCCCTTGTCCAAAGGTCCTAAAATTTGGACAGGGAGTCACTCTAACCTACACCTAGGTTCAGTACAAAAATGGGAATTTGTGCAGATAATTTTTCTATAATTTTAGAAATTATTTAATAATCATAGGGTAAATTAATTAGGAGACCTAATAACCCCCAAACCCTCCCAAATTAGTGTGAGTGGCCCTTAGGGTCATCATGAGGTTCTATATAAATGTTCACCTCATTTTGAGTTGATTTGGTAGGGAAATAATTAGACCCTATTTTTGCCCTAAAAGGGGTATTTAGGTCAAAAGTGCACCATGTGGATTTGGGTGGCCAAATCACCTCAACAGAGGCTGAAACGTTGTCCACTAGTTTGTTATGACCTTGGACACCATCCCATGGGAGATGGGGTGGATTAGGGAAGATTTGCCCTAGGACCCAAGACCAAACCCTAGGGTTGGTCTTTGGAGGTTTGAGAAGGTCATGGGGTCAAATTCCCTTGTATGGACTTGAAATTTGGTAGAGAGGACTATAGGGTAGCTGAAGTCCTCTGGTGAAAATCTTAGTAGATTTAGAGATGGATAAATCCCTCAAAACCCTAACCCTAGTTTAGGTCACAATCCTTAAAATTGAAGGATAAGTAATTAAAACTCTGTGAAAAGTTGTGGAACTTGGGTAGTGTAGTCAAAATGTCATTATAAGTCTTGGATAATTTTATTGGGAATTTCAGATCAATAATTTTAGTATCACCTTTGCATTACCAGAATTAGCCCTAATTAATTATGTTTTTATTATGACCTTAATATCCATTAGATGAGAATGAAATTGGGGCAGAGTGAGTTTTAGACCATTATGATCATACATGAATTTTAATGTAATTTTTAGATGTAAATTTCTAGTACTTACTTCACAAGTATATAAATACGGTAATATGATCTATAATAGATTTCGAGCTCCCTTTTTATTGGAAAATCATGAAACTTGATCAGTATTGTTTTTAGGTCAATATACTCATATAGGAATTTTATTACAATTTTTAAATGAGTAATTGTTGTGCTTAGTTCATTAACCTATTAACTTGGATTATTATGAAAAATCAAGTTTAGAGTTCATTATTCACTGATAAATTATGAAACTTGACCTGGAGTATTTATATGTCTATATGTTCATCCTTGACTTTTCTCAGAATAATTGTAAGTATATTGGCAGTACTTGACTCTTTAAATTGTTTAATGTAGGTTATGATCAAAAATTATGTTTAGGGGCTTAAGTCTTACCGAAAATTTGGAGACCTTGAATTTATTGATAAGTAGTTATCTTGTATTTATCATAATTTTGTGGAACATTTTGCATGCCTGAAAATAGTACTTCATCTTCAAACTAAGGCATTTGGATCTCTTAGGAAATTAAATAAATTATCAAGTAAATTAGGAAAATTATAAACTTATGGATTTAGACTAATCATGTCATGATAGACCTCCAATAAATATTATAGGGATTTTGGATGATAATTTGGAGTACCTCCCAATGTATACATCATGTAGCATAGGATGATATGCGTTTAGTAACAAAACTACAGAGATCATAATATGGTGCAAAATGAAACTAGGGAGTTGGGATTTTAGTGTATTGTTCTGGTAAGTGAAATGAGATTATCATCGGGAGTCATGATGAGGAGTGGGAGGTTTGACTAGTGTTAAGAGGTGCTCGGGGTCGACGAAACATCGTCTTCCCCATGGAGAGAGAAAGAGTCAAAATACACTAGGGTTAGATCTAGTACATCATTAAAGGGATTGGGAGTTGGGTAACATCCAATAATAATAAGTGTCTTGCGAAAGGGATCGATGGGCTTCTGCCACTATCATAGTTCCTAGTGCCCTTTGAGAGCCCCTTCACGGAGTATACCGGGGGCAGTCCTGGACTAACCTAAAAAATAGGAAAAATAAACTTCAAGAGCAACTAGTATGACTAGGGTTTCACTTTCTCACACCATGGTGTCTCGGGAAGTTAGTTTGACTAGGATGTCCGGGCGGTAGGCTCGGTGGTGGTGGAAATGGGCAGATTAGCCCGACGAGCTTGGCTCTGTAGGTAAATGTTATGGACGTGTTAGTCCGGGGAGCTTAGGCTCGGGGGTTGATACATTAGGTTTGCATGTGCACAAAAAATAAGGTGGTGGGTCTTTGGTATTGGACGGTCGTTCACACTGACGTTGATACGTTGACTCGGCAGTGTGGGACACTTGGCTAGGGAAAGTTTGGTGGATATGGCCAGCATAGTATGTGGAAACTCTAGGTTTTGTCCTTCTAGAGGCGTACGTAATGGCTAGGCCTGGTAGTGTGGATACCTGCCTAGGAGTGGGGGGGCCCGATCCACTGTCTCTGTTTTCCAATACGGAGGTTCCTGAGAGTGAAGCTAGCTGCCCAAATATTGGTAACTAAAGTTCTGTGCGCATAGAGTCGTGTGCATGAGTTGCACTTACATGAATCATGGCATAGTATATTACTTCACTCATACTTGCATACAACCGACACCCCAACGTATTAATTGGTATGAGGCTTTTTATACGATGGGAGCCTTACAGAAGACCCCTTAACTTATAAGTTGGTATGGGCATCCATATAGGTTAAGGTTACCTACTTTCTAGAATGTTTTTACTACCTGTGTTGCTTTACTCTACTTGCATACCTTACTGCTTACTATTGTAGAACTGCTAGTTTGTACCTTTCTTCCTTAACCGTTTATACATTATAAGTTAACTGCTAGAACAGTTTCACCGTCACCTTCTTTACTTACTCTCCACCTACATAGCTTCCCTTTCCTCCTCCCCGCTCGGTGCCTAGGAGCCATGCGGGAGGGGTAGGGGATGATAGGACTTAGTCTTTATGACTAATGGTTTTCGGACCATAACATTACAGGGACTCCGGATGGGAGACAGGGAGCAGCAGCAGGGGATACAGCACCAGCGGAGTAAGGTGCTCATGGAGGTGGTCCAGTGTAGCACTGGAGCACCAGCAACTGGTTCTGTGAGTGATTAGTTTACTTAGCTTCCACGAGTGGTTATAGTGAGGATTTGATATATCGGTCTTGAGCAAGTTTATATTTCCTTGTACTGTTTTATTTCAGTACTTTTATTATCTATGGAATTGATGTGATTTTCCTTTGCATATATTACATGTGATTGTGGACTTAGTTTTATCCAAACTGAAAGTGAGAGTTAGATCTGAAATACTCTAGAGGGGGGGTGAATAGAGTATTCTTAAAAAAACTCTTAACAGCTATTAAAGCTTTTGCTGTAAATTAAAAGTACAGAAATAAATATAGCTTGCACACAATAAACCTAAAGCACAAGCACAGCAAGAATAAAAGAAAAAGGGGCAACTAGATGACACAAGAATTTTATAGTGGTTCCCCAACCTGGGTACATCCACTCTTCTACCACCCATGGTAGGAATCCACTCAGATTTTTGATCAGGTGCCTGACACCAATGAGCTTTTGATCAGGTGCTAAAAAACCAAACCAAGTCTTATTATCAGGAGACATGCAACCAAGGAATCACTTTTGAAGGGAGATGACAACCCTTTATATAGTGGGGGTGAGAGATGATTTTATCTTCTCTTTCTCAATATACAACTGAGAAGACTGTGGATTTGATTATAGCTTATGGCTCCCCCTAAGATGTAGAATGAATCAGGGAAAAATAGGAGCTAAGGTTCAGGGTGATAGGTCTTCAAACTGAATTTTTGACCAGCAATAATCTTCAGGACCTTCTTTGACAGATGGAACTGATGTTGTCCTTTTGAAGTGTCCTGGAGTGCTTGAAGAAAGAAGACTCTAGATATAGGTATTGTTGTTCTTCTTCTTCAGGTACTGATGAGCTTCTGGTCAAGGGCTTCTCTGTATCAAAGAATGCTTCTTGTTGACAGAGCAGATTGTTCAAGACTGAATATTTCTCTGTGTCCCTGTAATCTCTGTATGCTTCTGAGTGAACTGTGCTCTGTGTAAAACTTTCTTAATGATCCTTGATTCACGTTTTTGTTATTCTTTTCTTTTATATTTTATGTCGAAATCTGTCTTTCAAAAATTTGAATTCTTCTGCAATTAATGCAGACATCCTTGAGAGTAAACGACATTGATTTATTTCCCCAACTGTCCCATGGAAAAACGGCAAGCAATAATCCTGGAGAAGACCATAATTAACGCTCCTTCTAACGGTTACATTCAGAGAATGTTAGAGCATTAATTACTCAGGAATTATCGCATTAGAGTGGGGACAGAAGGCCAGAAATAACTAAGTCTGGAATCATCGAACAGATAGCAGAATTTGTCGAGCTGAGTTTGCAGTTCGTCGACCTGATGACTTATATTCCTCGAGCTGAGTTGCAGAATCGTCGAGCTGGAAACATGACTTGCTGTCTCTAGAAGCTTTGCATTTCTGTGCTGAAGTTCGTCGAGTTGGTAAATATGTTCGTTGAATGGAGTTCAGCAACTATTCTGGAGTTATCATATATTCTGTGTGTCGACTGATATCTGTGTGTCGACACAAGTCTTCTGTGTGGTGTCGACACAACCTTTCCACAGTGTCGACTGATGATCTGGGTATCGACACAAGTTCTTCTAGTGTCGACTTAGTTGGTGTCGACATATACTCTGAGTGTCGACCTAAGCCTTCTGGTTCTAAGTTGTTGAAGTAGATAATTCCAGAATTCGTCGGGCAGAGAACTGAGTTCGTCGACCTGAGACTAGAGAACATAGTCTCGACAAAATGTTGTAGTAGTCTAAAGATTCGTCAACCAAAGAATAGAGTTCGTCGAGCTGAGAACTATGTTCGTCGACCAAAGTCTGATACTAAGGACTTAGAATATCTTGATGTTTTTCTGAACTTGAAGTGTTGTTGTAGTGTCCATTTTTTCGTCAACCTGAGTACCAAGTTCGTCGAGCTCAGCTCAGAGAATTTACTCTGAGATCATCGAGCTGAGCATGACAATCGTCGACCTGAGTTCGACGAACGTCGAACTCATTTTACTTAGTTTCTTGAGAAATCTCTGAATCTCTAGAAAAATTCTAAGTCTTGAGTCTCTGGCAGTCTGATGATGGCTTGTCCATGTGATGTTGTTACTGAGGACTTGGCCTAGACTCTAGGACACAACTATGACCCTGGTTATACATGTTGGGTCACATCATCCTAAGTTTGTGAACCTAGCCCAAATCAAACTAGGGATCCAACAATATCCCCTATTTGGGTGAGGTCACTAATAGACTGAAAGTATAAAAACATAAAGTAAACAAAGCAGGAAAAACATATATCTGGCAGAGATAATTAACACATGCAGCAGATTTATTAACACAAGAGCTTTGTTCAGACAATATGAAACAGTTTAATAGAGAAAGATAGAAATAAAATAGTTCAGATTTCATTTCTTCTGCTTCTTCTCCTGATGCTTTTCATCCTTGCCCTTGTCTTCTGGCTTGGTAAATATTATTTTCCTGTTTGGATTTGAAGCTTGTTCCACAGTCATTGTCATGTCAGCAGCCACTATAATCTTCAGAGATGTAGCTCTAGGGACCACTGCTTTACGATGTAATTTCATATAATCATCAACATTAAAAATATTGTTAGCCTTTCAAACCATTTCAGTTCTTCTCTCCTGTATTTGGACATTGTAGTGTAATTAGAAATATCCTTCCCTTCATCCTTTGCCTTATTAATCATAGAAAGACCTACTAGTTCCTGGAACCTGGTCATTCTAGCTGTGTTGGCTGTTTTTGGATCTTCATAAGGAACAGGAGGAGAGGTTGATCTTTTAGAACTTTTAGCTTGTTGATGTTGATGTTGTTGATGTTGTTGTTGCTGATGTTGTTGTTACTGCTGATGTTGTTTTCCTGAAGAGTGTTGCTTGTGCTGACTGCTACTAGAGGAAGATCTGCAATGATGTCTTTGATAAGTTTGAACAGGGGCAGAACTTTGAGAGCTTGAACCAGGAGCACCAGCTGCGGGAGGAGGAGGTGGTGGATCTTTTCTATACCTTTGAACTGGTGGAGGAGAGTACCTTCTACTCTTCTTCCTTTCCTTCTGTTGATTCTTAGATAGCCACATCCATGCTGGCATCCCTTTGTATGGAGTTATCTTTTGAAGAATCTAATAAGGAGTGTCATTGTTTGGAATAGGCTTAGGAGCAGGAGGAGGAGGAGCTTTTCTTTTCTTTGGTACTTGCTTCCTCTTCTTTGTATCCTCCTCATCTGAGTCCTCATCCTCATCTTCATCATCATCATTTTCAGAACCCTGAGGGTTATCATATAAATCATTCAAAGCTTTCAAAGCCTCAGCAAAAATAATAGGCTTTTCTGGAGCAGGAGCAGGAGTTTCAACAAGAGTTGGATGAGAAGCTACAAAAGAATCAGAACTAACTTGGACAGAGCTTTCAGCTGCTACCTTATTTTCCTCTTCAATATCAGCCAAGATCAGTTCATCTAGATCTGGCAATGGAGAGTCATCCATGATATAACTAGGAGCAGAATAAATTTTTGAAGGAGCTGGAATAACTGTGGGCTCAGGAACAACAAAACTATCACTGAGTTGCTTTGCAACTTGTGGACTTACTGGAGATGTATATGGTACAATAGCCAAGTATGGCTTAGTAGTATATTCTGCTGTAAGATATCTCAAAACTGCAAATTTAAAATTTTTTAACAAATTTTCTAAATCAACTGTGGGATTAATGATGAAATCACCACCAGTAATTATTGTCTCAGAGACTGACTCTTCCAAGTCCAAGCCAGTATCAATAAAATTAATAAAATAAAGATCATTTGTATCAATATATTCTGTATAGTCTGCTGCTATTGTTGATGCCTCTGCTACTGGAGCTGCTACTGCTGGAACTACTGCAGCTACATCATCAGACATCTCCCCCTGCATGGTTTCAGTAAGACCTGAAGCCATGCCCCTGACTGAAGATGGGGGAGTAGTGAGAGCAGTGATCTGTGCAGATAGGGTATTAATTGAAGTAGTAAGAGGTGTAATGGCCTCTGCTATTAGTGTTTTGAGAAGGGGAGTGAGGAGGGAAATGAGAGAAGTAATTGTAAAGGTGTCCAACGGTGGAGTGGTAGATGGTGTTGCAGAAGGTGTAGAAGTGGGAACTGTGGGAGGGATAGAAAGTGGAGCATCTGGTATGTGAACATCTGGAGGGGATGCATGTTGAGGGATGGTAGATGTTGATGGGGATGGATGGGTGGCATCTTCTATGTGGGTGATTGGAGGAAGAGGGGAATTGGGAGGTGATGGTGGTATGTTGAAAAATGGTATGGAGGATAAATGAGGAGGAAGTGGGGATGATAGAGGACTTGGTGCTGGTGAAGTATGTGGATATTCTGGTGGAGTAGGAGGTTGAGTAGGGGAGGATAGAGGTGTGGAAGAGGGATGGATTTGTGTTGCTGGAAGGGGGCTGGAAGAGATGGTGGTGTTGGATGAATCTCTTCAGTAGGTTGGGGAGCGGCTTTAATAGCCCTGGTGCCTTCAGAAGCTGGGGTGGAAGAGGTAGAAGCCTTGGATGGCTTAGTGATGGTCCTCTCCCATCTTCCAAACAAGGCACATGTAAGCTTTTTGCTGGCATTAATGAATATGGTCTGGGAGACCAGGGATTCAACAGCTTTTTCTTGTAAAAAGATCCCTAGGATCCTTCCAAAGCAAACTTCCTTTTTATTATTTTTCTTCTTTATCAGATCAAAAATAATTTGTGCCCAATCCACCTGTTTCTTATATATGATTGCAAATATGACTAGACATTGGTGTCTGGTGATGTAGTCATGGGCAGTATGTTTCTCAAGCAAAATGTTTCCAACCAAATCTGTCAAAAACTTATAAGGTGCAGAGAGGTGTTTCTTCAATAGTTTATTAGGGTTATCTCCAGTATAACCCATTAGGCCCAGCATCACGTCAGACACCTCTATTTCAATCTCTAGTTTCTCTTCTCCATTCCTTAATCCAAAAATTTCAGTTAAAATTGCGGTATTTAAGGTGACGGGGTTACCCGCAATGGTGCCTGTCATCGTATTCTCCTCTATTGGCGATAGGGTGTAGACCCATTCTCTGATTTCAGTGCTGTGCAGTTTGATTCTTCTTGTCATCAAGGTTTTGAGTTCTTGCTCTTCAAGTAGTTCCAGAATGTAAAGGAATATGGGATCAGAATGCTGAAACGAATCAAAGTCCACATCAAAACCTGTATCGAACTTCATGCCTGCGAGAATGCTTGCCTGAATCGCCTTGGAATCACCTGCAAGAGAGACATAAAAACGACAATCAAGTGCAAAGGAACAGAAAGCATGGATGGAGGTCGAAGAAAACCTAAATATAGGGTTTTCAAGAATATGAATCGACAGACACCGTTCCACGAAAATAGAAATAATTCTTCGAACTGAGTTCGACGAAATAATTTTGAATGAAATAATTTGTCGATCTTATCCAGAAGAATTGAAGACAGTTCGTCGAACTTCGTTCGACGAATATCTTCTAAAGCAAGTTCGTCGAACTCTATTTGACGAAAATTATTTCACTCACAGAGAGTTCGCCGATCTCCGTTCGACGAATATCTCTCAAACTTTCCCCGGTTCGTCGAACTCCGTTCGATGAAATTTGGAAAATTCGTCGAGTGCAGACAGAAATTAAATAAAGTCTTATCCATTGATCATTCCAATTTGATTTACAAAGAACATATGATTTCTCTCATACAAAGGTTTGGTGAATATTTCAGGCCTTTGTAAATCAGTGTAGATATAGACAAGCTTGATTTTATTTTTGTCTACACACTCTCTAATGAAATGATGTCTTATGTCAATATGTTTTGTACTAGTATGGTGAACTGGATTCTGAGCTATGGCTATAGAACTTGTATTATCACAGAGTAGGGTTTAATTATTTAAGTTGAACCCATAATCTAGAAGTTGATTTTGTATCCAAAGCATTTGTGAACAATAGTTGTCTGCTGCAATATATTCTGCTTCAGCAGTTGAGGTTGACACTGATGTTTGCTTTTTACAAAACCAAGATACTAATCTCATACCCAGGAACTGGCAAGTCACTGAAGTACTTTTTTATCTACCCTACATCCAGCAAAATCAGCATCAGAGTATCCAGTTAACTCAAATTCTGATTCAGCAGGATACCATAGGCCTAGATTAGGACAACTCTTTATATATCTCAAAATCCTTTTTAGTAAAATTAGGTGAGATTCTTTAGGGTTCACCTGGAACCTAGCACAAAGACATGTGGCAAACATAATATCTGGCCTACTTGCTGTGAGGTATAATAGGGACCCAACAATGCCCCTATAAAGTTTCTGATCCACAGGTTTCCCTGGTACATCAGAGTCCACAACAGCATTGGTAGCCATGGGTATTTTCTTTGCTGAGGCATCATCCATCCCAAACTTCTTTAGAAGTTCTTTAGCATATTTTGCTTGACAGATGAAGATGTAATCAGGGAGATGCTTCACTTGGAGACCAAGGAAGTAAGAAAGCTCACCCATGCTACTCATTTCAAATTTGGAATGCATGAGGTCAGAGAACCTCTTGCATAATTTGGAATCTGTAGAGACAAATATAATATCATCCATATCTATTTGTACTAATATGATTTGGTCCTTATGATGTCTAGTGAAAAGTATTTTATCTACAGTTCCTCTTGTAAATTAATGCTCTAATAGAAAACTAGCTAAGGTCTCATACCAAGCTCTTGGAGCTTGCTTTAGACCATAAAGAGCCTTATGCAATTTAAAAACATGAGAGGGGTAAGTTGGAGAAACAAAACCTGGAGGTTGTTCTACATAAACCTCTTCTTTTAGCACTCCATTTAGAAAAGCACTCTTCATATCCATTTGGAAGACCTTGAATCTCTTATTTGCTTCATAGGCAAGGAATATTCTTATGGCTTCCAACCTTGCAATAGGTGTAAAGGTTTGATCTTAATCAATTCCTTCTTCTTGCCTATATCCTTGAGCAACAAGCCTAGCCTTGTTTCTCACAATGATTCCTTGGGCATCCAGCTTGTTTCTGAAAACCCATTTGGTTCCAATAACTGGGTAGTTTTCGGGTCTTGGAACCAAATCCCAAACTCTACATCTCTCAAATTGATTTAGTTCCTCCTGCATTGCAAGGATCCAGTGGGGATCCTGCTCAGCATCATGGATGGATAGAGGTTCAACCTGAGAGAGAAAACATGCATGCATCAAATCTTGGGTGATTTAATGCCTTGTCTGTACACCTGCTGATATGTCTCCAATCACTTGAGATCTGGGGCGATCCCTAAGTTTGACAAAATCAGTGGGTGGAGTTGGTTGTGCAACATCATTTGGAATTAATTCCTCCTGTGGAATTGTATTTGTTGTTGGTAGAGATTCATTTTCTTCAGCTTCTTCTTCTTCACTTTCTTCAATGGCTTGTGGAGAGGGATGAGTTGGGACCTCTTAGGTGAGGTTTAGTCCATCCAAGGTCTCACACAAGTGGGGTACCTGCAAGTTGCTATTGGTAGAAACTTCTTTCACCTTACAATACATGTTAGTCTCATCAAATAAAACATGAATGGACTCTTCAATTTTTAATGTTGATTTATTAAAAACCCTATATGCCTTGCTTACTTGGGAATATCCTAGAAAAATTCCCTCTTCATCCTTAGCCTCAAACTTTGTAATGTATTTTTTGTTGTTGTTATGAATGTAACATAAGCATCCAAATACTTTGAAGTAGTTGATTTTAGGTTTCTTCCCTTTGAGCAATTCATAGGGAGTACTGTTCTTTAGTTTGTGAATTAGGCTCATGTTCAGGACATAATTTGTTGTGCTTATAGCCTCTGCCCAAAAGGTTAGGGGCATGTAAGCATCTGCAAGCAATATATCTGCAGCTTCAATAAGCGTCCTATTTTTCCTTTCAGCTACCCCATTTTGTTGGGGAGTTCTAGGAGCTGAGAAACAATGTCTGATACCTTCCTTCTCACAGAACTCATGTATAAGAAGAGACTCAAACTCTGTGCCATGATCACTTCTGATCAATGCAACATGAGTAGAGAACTCAATCTGTATGGTCCTGATAAAATCTGTAAGAACCTTGAAGGTATCTGACTTAGATCTCAGAAAGAATACCCAACTGAACCTGGAGAAGTCATCCACTATAACTAAAGTGTAGGATTTCCCTCCTAGGTTTTATACAGCAATGGGTCCAAAGAGACCCAAATGTAGCAAGTACAAAATCCTTGGTGAATCACTCTTATTAACAGATTTAAAACTAGTTTTAGTTTGCTTGCCTAATTTACAAACCCTGCAGAGACCTTCCTTCTTGTAGGGACCAGAAGGTAGACCTCTAATAAGGTTGTGTTTAGATAGCCTAGCAATGTTTTTCAGATTTACATGACCTAGTCCATTGTGTCATAAGTCATTCTGATTACTAGTTAAATTAAGTAAACACATATCAGTCTTGGCAGAAAGAAAATTTACGAAGTATATGTTGCCTTGCCTATTTCCAATTAAAACTGTTTGGTTGTTTTTATCAATAATAGAACAAGTGGATGGTTAAAGTATACCCGATAACCATCACCACATAACTGACTTATGGAGATGAGGTTATGATTGAGTCCACTTACATATATCACCTTTTTGAATGTGACAGCTCCTATTCTTACTTCTCCAAATCCTTCTGACTGACCACATTTGGAGTCACCAAAGATAACCTTTGGCCCCACTTGGACTTGTAGTTTGATAAGATGTCCTTGCTGCCAGTCATATGTTTGGAGCAGCCACTGTCCAGGTACCAAGTTTGATTTACCCCTGGATAGCTCTTCACCTATAATAGAAGACAGTTAATGGTTTTTGACCCAAGTTACCTTGGGTACTTTGTATTGCTGATAAGAGAAGCTGGAAATAACAGAGAATTCAGTTTGTGACTTGTATCCTAGGGGGTGATATCTCCTAGGTGGTATGATCCAGTCAGCTAGTGGATTAAATGGTTTCTTAGAAATATTTAAGTTGTTGTTGGAATTATAGTTTTGATTAAGTCTTCCTGGGTTCGATGAATTTCTGTAAGTTCGTCGACCAGAGTTCGACGAATTTGGTTGAAATCGTCGATCTCTGCCCAGAAAATGAACATGTTCATTCTCTGTGCCCCACGTTCATCGACCTCTGCTCGACGAACCATACAGAGTTCGTCGATCTCAGTTAGATGAATAAATGTAACTATAGTTTGCGTTCAGAGTTCGTTGATCTGGGTTCGACGAAATCGCCCCATTTCGTCGATCTGAGTTCGACGAAAATTGCTGAACCTTGTTTTTACTAGGTGTTTTCTGGTTTTTGGTTTTTTATCCTACTATCTTAGGGATCTTTTCTACTGTTTGTTTGTCATTTACTGTTTCTTTCCCTTTATCAGATACAAATTTTATTGGGGTTGATAAAATGTTCTTCCTGAGAATGGGGGGGGGGAACCTGATGGAGCACCCATGCCTTGCTTGCCATTAAGTCTGGCATTAACAGTACTTGTGATATCCATCAACTTGAGGCTTCTCCCATTGAGAGTTTCCTCAAGTTGTTTGGCCTTTCAAAGCTCGGTTTTTAGTGAAATTATTTTTTTATTTGCTAAGGTTAATTCATATTTTAACCTAATGTTTTCAGATTGAACATCCTCTAAGTTTCCTAACTTTTCCCTAAGAATTTTAATTTCTTTTTCAGAATTAATCAAATCTATGCACATTAACTTGAAATCAGATTTAAATGTTTCAGAGCTGTAGTCAAAGGAGGACAATACCTAATCTGCCTCTGATTCAGACACTCCTTCATCTTCAGACTCTTCTTCTTCTGAGTGACTTCTGGAGGCATCAATTGCCATGAGGCAAACCTCCTTTGCTCTTGCTTCTTCCTCATCTTCACTGGAGCTTGAAGATATGGACTCATCTTCTGTCTCACTCCAGGTCTCAACCACAAAGCCCTTTTCCTTCTTCTTATGCTTGCTGGAAGAGGGTTTGCTGGTGTGCTGTCTTCTGGTTTCCTTCTCTCTTCTCTTCTTTTTCTTATGGTTCTCTGGACACTCAGAGAGGAAGTGCCCAGGCTTCCTGCATCCATAGCACACAATTTCTTTGGTTGGTGTCTTGTCATATTTTGGCTTGTCATCTTTTCTTGATGACTTTCTCCTGAAATCCTTTCTGGCATCTTGTAGAATCTTTTAGCAAAGAGACTCATGAGCTCTTTATTTAATGTTGCAGTCTCTGTCTTTTTAGTGGCTTTGAATGCAATACTTTGTTCTCTTCTGGCTGCTGGAGGTGTTCTTTGTTCAGCTGCCTCCCTGGTCTTTATCATTTATTCATATTACTTCAGTTTGCCTAATAGAGATTCAGTTGAAATCTCATTCAGGCATTTGGCCTCCTTGATGGGTCAGTTCTTGTATCACATGAGCTTGCGAAGCACATCAGGATCTTGTCATTCACTTCAGTAAGAGTGATGTTCTTATCCAACATTTTTAGTTCATTGATAATTGAGTTTAATCTATTGTACATATCAGAAATTGTCTCAGCTTCTTCCTTCTTAAAGTTCTCATATATGGATATGAGATTTGAGCTCCTATCCTTTCTCTCATCTGCTGATCCATCCACCATTTGGTTTAGGGAATCCCAAATGGCTTTTGCTGAGGTGCACTCAGCAACCTTCTGGAATATATCATCTGACATAGTTTGTGCCAGGATATTCATAGCTTTGGCATCTGCAATTTTTGCCTTTCTTTGAGTTTCAGTCCACTCAGGTGGTGGAACTGATGTTTAACTTGCAGGTGTTGCAGAGGTGGATGCTTGTGGTGGACCTGTCAAGATTGAATTGTAGATGTCTTCATCAATGGAATTCATGTACAGCCTAATTCTTGCCTTCCAGATGGCAAACCTATTAAGGTTGCAAACTGGAGGTCTGGTTCTTGCATAATCCTTGTTCTGTGTCATGGCTGTGTTTATAATTTAAATGAAAATAAAATAATGTGTAGATCTAATAAAGGATCTTTGGTTCAATATTTAACTTGTACAACCAAAGGAACCTCCTCTGATACCAATTGAAAGTGAGAGTTATATGAAATACTCTAGAGGGGGGGGGGTGAATAGAGTATTCTTAAAAAAACTCTTAACAGCTATTACAGCTTTTGCTGTAAATTAAAAGTGCAGAAATAAATATAGCTAGCACACAATAAACCTAAAGCACAAGCACAGCAAGAACAAAAGAAAAAGGGGCAAGCAGATGACACAAGAATTTTATAGTGGTTCCCCAACCTGTGTACATCCACTCTTCTACCACCCTTGGTAGGAATCCACTCAGATTTTTGATCAGGTTCCTGACACCAATGAGCTTTTGATCAGGTGCTCAAAAACCAAACCAAGTATTTTGATCAGGAGACTTGCAACCAAGGAATCACTTTTGAAGGGAGATGACAACCCTTTATACAGTGGGTGGGTGAGAGATGATTTTGTCTTCTCTTTCTCAATATACAACTGAGAATACTGTGGATTTGATTATAACTTATGGCACCCCCTGAGATGTAGAATGAATCAGGGAAAAACAGGAGCTAAGCTTCAGGGTGATAGGTCTTCAAACTGAATTCTTGACCAGCAATAATCTTCAGGAACTTCTTTGACAGATGGAACGGATGTTGTCCTTTTGAAGTGTCCTTGAGTGCTTGAAGAAAGAAGACTCTAGATATAGGTATTGTTGTTCTTCTTCTTCAGGTACTGATGAGCTTCTGGTCAAGGGCTTCTCTATATTAGAGAATGCTTCTTATTGACAGAGCAGATTGTTCAAGACTGAATATTTCTCTGTGTCTCTGTAATCTCTATATGCTTCTGAGTGAACTATGCTCTGTGTAAAACTTTCTTAATGATCCTTGATTCAAGTTTTTGTTATTCTCTCCTTTTCTTTTATATTTTCTGTCGAAATATGTCTTTCAAAAATTTGAATTCTTCTACAATTAATGCTGACAGTCTTGAGAATAAACGGCATTGATTTATTTCCCTAACTGTTCCATGGAAAAACGGCAAGCAATAATCCTGGAGTAGACCATAATTAATGCTCCTTCTAACGGTTACATTCAGAGAATATTAGAGCAATTAATTACTCAGGAATTATCGCATTAGAGTGGGGACAGAATGCTGAAAATAACTAAGTCTGGAATCGTCGAACAGATAGCAGAATTCGTCGAGCTGAGTATACAGTTCGTCGACCTGATGACTTCTATTCGTCGAGCTAAGTTGCAGAATCGTCGAGATGGAAACATGACTTACTGTCTCTGGAAGCTTTGCATTTATGTACTGAAGTTCGTCGAGCTGGTAAATATGTTCGTCGACTGGAGTTCAGCAACTATTCTGGAGTTGTCATATATTTTGTGTGACGACTGATATCCTATATGTCGACACAAGTCTTCTGTGTGGTGTCGACACAACCTTTCCACATTGTCGACTGATGATCTGGGTGTAGACACAAGTTCTTCTAGTGTCGACATATACTCTGAGTGTCGACACAAGTCTTCTGGTTCTAAGTTGTTGAAGTAGATAATTCCAGAATTCGTCAGGCAGAGAACTGAGTTCGTCGACCTGAGACTAGAGAACATAGTCTCGACAGAATGCTGTAGTAGTCCAAAGATTCGTCGACCAAAGAATAGAGTTCATCGAGCTGAGAACTAAGTTCGTCGACCAAAGTCTGATACTAAGGACTTAGAATATCTTGATGTTTTTCTGAACTTGAAGTGTTGTTGTAGTGTCCAAGTTTTCGTCAACCTGAGTACCAAGTTCGTCGAGCTCAGCTCAGAGAATTTACTCTGAGATCGTCGATCTGAGCACGACAATCGTCGACCTGAGTTCAACGAACGTCGAACTCATTTTACTTTGTTTCTTGAGAAATCTCCGAATCTCTAGAAAAACTCTAAGTCTTGAGTCTCTGGCAGTCTGATGATGGCTTGTCCATGTGATGTTGTTACTGAGGGCTTGGCATAGAATCTAGGACACAATTATGACCCAGGCTATACATGTTGGGTCACATCATCCTAAGTTATTAGACCTAGCACAAATCAAACTAGGGATCCAACACAAACTATGTGTATACTTCTCTTCATTTTGGGTGATCGTAAAGGCTGGTATGATCGGCATTTTGTAGTGGCGACCTTCCCGAGTGTCGGTGTCACCGCAAAATGGCGGTTCTGGGTATAAGACCCCGGGTTTGAAAAAGAAAAAAAGAGGACTTACAAAGTGGTATCAGAGCCAGGTTTCAATCCTGGGACCTGTGGGTTATGGGCCCACCACGCTTCCACAGATCAATTGGTGATGAGAAGTGAAGGAACTCCATAGTTAAGCGTGCTTGGGCAAGAGTAGTACTTTGATGGGTGACCTCCTTGGAAGTCCCTGTAGTGTGCGCTTGACTATTGAGTTTGGCTCATCAAAGGGAGGCTGTGGCCACCAACAACCTGCCAAAGTGCTGGAGAGGGGTTGGGGTGCTTGGGCTGCAGCCCGGTAACCGGAACCAGACCAGGTTGAAATTAGAGTACACGCTAGTGTGCGGGGACATTACAATAAAAAGTGCACTTTTTATAACGGCCTCCCCAGCCCACATCTCGAAAGGACGGCTGCCGGCACCCCCAACACCACGCTCGAAAGGGTTCAGCCTAACTAGGTCTGCAGACCATGCACCCCAACCCCTCTCCATCCACAGGTGGGTTGTTGAGGCCGTGCATCGAACCCGAGACCTCCTTGATAAGGAGTTTTCAAACCACTCCTCATCACCAACTGAACTGCACTTGGTGATGAGGAGTGGTTTGAAAACTCCTTATCAAGGAGGTCTCAGGTTTGATCCCCGGCCTCAACAACCTGCCTATGGATGGAGAGGGGTTGGGGTGCATGGTCTGCAGATATGGTTAGGTTTAACCCTTTCGAGCGTGGTGCTGGGGGTACCGGCGGCCGTCCTTTTGAGTCGTGGGCTAGGGAGGCCATTACACAGTACAAGACAAAAGGTGATGCAGGCCTATAGTATGATAGATTGGCATTAAAGCATGATGCAGCTGGACACTGTAGGTGGGGCCCAATAATCTCTAAGAGTCGTTGATCAGCGGACTACAAAAGGAGGAGATGGGTCAAGACACAAGACAACTTTTTTAGGGCTTCATCAACAAAAAGAGTTATCAGTCGACTTCATCTTCCTCGTCATTGATACATGTAAAAAGCTTGAAGCACTCCTGAAGAAAAAGTTCAGATAGTTGTGTCGTTTCCATCTGGCACAGCCGGATCAGATACAGTTCTGAAGAAAGAAGAACCTTCAGCCTGAGGCATGTTCTGTTAGCTGTTTGAAAACTAAAGATCAATAGATCTTTAGTCTTCTACAACAAGTTTAGGAGTAAGCTCATGGGTTCCTCCAGCAAGTTTTCTCTGTTGTGGGGAGAGATAGAGCAGAGATTCTCAGCTCTAGTTATTGACACATAGAAATTTCTATGTGTCAAAGATTACTTAAATTATCTCTTGTTGTAGGATCCTTCTGGATCTGAGAGTAGGGCCTTTTGGCCTGAGGTAGGTGACAAGTATGTCACTGAGCTATAAGTGCCTGAAAGGGCACTTAGGTAGGTACCTAGAAGGGTACTGAGCTATAGGAGTGTTGCAGCACTCTGAGAGTAGGGCCTTGTGCCTGAAGTTGTAAGGCTGAAAATCCTGAGCTGTAAGCCTTAGAGATAAGGCTGAGGTAGGTGGTTTGAGGACCACTGAGTTGTAGGAGCACTCCAGAGCTCTGAGGTGGGAACCTTTATGGTTCTGAGGTAGGGTTCTAAAGAGAACCTGAGTGTAAGGCTGAGGGCCTGAGGTGTTAGCTCTCAGGAGCATTTTGGAGGAGTTTGTGCCTTGTCTAACAGGTAGTTAGCAAGGTGGGAGGAGAGTGGATGTACCCATAATTTTGGGGAACCACTATAAAATACTTGTGTGCTTTGATGTGAGGTTTGTTCTTCTTTTATAGTATAGGTACTAAGGACAATCTCTAAGATCACCTTAGAAAGAAAGTAAAAGAAAGCTAAAACACTAAGTAAGAAAAAAGTAAGAAGACTTAGGAATTTCCATAAGATCCAAATAAACCTATTCACCCCCCCCCCCCACCCTAGCTTGCTAGCTACCTTGAAAACAAGAACTTTCAAGTTGTATCAGAGTGAGGTTGCTTAAAAAGGATTTAACAATCTGAGTGATCTCTAAATGTAGCTACAGTTAAGCGATCATGGACTCTGGAGAGATCCAGAGAGAGCTGAGTTCCATGAAACTTCCAATATATAGGAAGGAGTATTTTGGAATATGGAAAGAGAGGGTGAGGTTATTCACGGAAGCATATGATCCCATGATTTTGTAATAGTTAAGGAGGGACCTTTCATCCCTATGAAGGTCTCTGTTCTGAATGCTAATGACCAGACCCCTAAGACATACTCTGAGATAACCAAGGATGAAATCATCCTTGTTGGACTGGACAAGAGAGCTCAGAAAATTATTTCTAGTGTTGTTGATGACTCAACCTTTTTGAATCTAGTTCACTGCATGACCTCCAAATAGATGTGGGACACACTTGTGGTCTATATGGAGGGGACTGAAGAAGTGAGGGATGATAGGAAGTCTCTGCTCAACCAAGAGTCTAAGGCTTTCAAGCAAAACCTGAAGGAGAACATAAATACTTGTTATGAAAGATTCTTCGGGATCATAAATGAGTTGAAGACCTATGGGAGGGTCTTCAATAATTATGAAATAAATGATAAGTTTCTTTGATCTCTCACTAGAGACTGAGATACCAAGATCTGTGTCATAAGAGAGGTGGCCAAGCTTGTTGATACTCCTCCTCAATTTTTGTTTGGAAAGATGCTGTCACAACCCACATTTTCACAGCATTTAAAGATATATCAGAGTAAGGGAAAATGTGCATCATGATGCCACGTCAGCATGGGATAACTGCGGACGCTCAGGCAAAACTCCTACTTAGCACACAAAGAAAGATCTTTAAGTTATTTAGAGAAAATCCAGTTTAGGTTAAGCAGTTAGTCATATGCCTCGGCTTAGTGGCTCATCTAGTCCATGAGAAAAATAGTTACACGCTGCGGAAAATACTTCTTTTATAAGATTAGACATCCTACATGAGTATAAAGGTCCCCGGGGGATAACTCATGGTATGCAAGGTTGTAGGTTTATAATAGTAGTAAAAATAGCTTTTACGGTCACTAAATATAATGATTTAGAATTTTAAAACATGAGTGCATAAAGTAATAATAGTAACTTTTATACTTGAAAATACATATCATGCAATCCTTGCATAAAACATCCCAGAGAGCAAGTAATCCAAACAATTAGAAAGAAAACAAGTAGCAGCTAGCAAAGTGTTTGAAAGAAAACAACAACCCTGTCGGCGTCAACAACCTGACACGAACCCACATAACGCAAAGTATGTTTGAACTAAGCAAAGTAAACTGAAACAACAAGTACCTCGCAACGGCAAGGTGAGAACCACAGCCAACACTGCTACTTAGGAACTCCAAAACCAGCTCCACTACCTGCAACTGCTCTGAACATGAGGCATTCCAAAGACAGAACACCTCAGCAAAAATGTACAAGTGACGGCAGAAAAGTAAGCCAAAAGTAAACATAGGTCGAAGGGGTACCAACCCGTGACCAAAAATACTGAAGTAAAGTAAAAAAAAAGTAAGGTACAAAAACTCAGAAAGGAACACTTACATGAATCATCACGTAGAACAAAAGTACCCAGATGCATAAAACTTTAAGGGGAAAATTCACGATTAAATCATCAAGAAGAATTACAAAACTCCATTAGCCACATGTGGTCAACTATACCCAAAAACACGGGCAGGGAGGTCAACTCATCCGAACTCACCCCCACAGATATATTATCTATTTAATTGTGGGGGAGACTGAATACTCCACCATACACCGTAAATGCCCAAACACCCAGTAGAGTTCCACAAGATACTAATAGAGGGATCAATCATTGTGGTGGTGGTTTTGTCCACTAATAACACCCGCAACCAAGAAAAACCATAACCGTCACATTCAGTAATGACCCGGGTTTAGAGCTCAGAGGCCCACAACAACCCTTCCTGGGCCTGGCGGCTTGTCTCTCCCCACGACATCGCTACGAAGGAAACCATGGTATAAATCTCAATACTTGGCACATCGGATTCTACTAAACACATCTAGATTTAAGAAACGATTGATCAACCTTTACGAAGGATTTACAATCCTAGATAAACTCTAACACATTCTTCATAATAGTTAAGGAACGGTTAAAAGAGCAAGATTCAACCACATCATCAAAACATAAGCCACTTTACAAGATTAGATTAGCAAAATCAAGAACATGTAAATACAGGTGGATTTAAACAAAGATTAAGACAGCACTTTAATCTTCAAGTTATTATTAATAGCAACAACAAGAAGTTAGAAATTTCAGCAGGTCGGGAAAAAGAAGGGAGAGGGGAGTAAAACCATCACTTGCCCTGGTTTTACTGGAGAAGACCTCCAAATCGCACCACAATGTAGATCTGGAGTAAGGAAGACGGGGGAAGTCGAAATCTGAACAAAAATGGCCGAACTAGAGATTAGGGCCAAAACCCTAACGATAAAAACACAAGAAATGGGGAAGATTTTACCACGATGACGTAGCTCTCATTGAGAGCTTTCAGGATCTACGATCGGTTTCATATTTAGAGCACCGGAGCACCGTCGGCGGTCACCGGAAAAACCCACGGAAAAGATGCTTTCTCTCTTTCTAGCGCCGCTCTGGCTCGAGAAGTGAACATTCCAAGGAGCAAGTAGAAGTACATATATAAGGTATTATTAAAATACTTTAACCTATAATAGTTACATTTCTAAGAAAGAAAACAAATCGGGGGAGGGGGGTTAGCTGCGCAGGACTTCTCGAGAAGAAGCCATGGATTACTCGAGAAGAACAGAAGGAAGCTTTACTCTGGTAGAAGGCAGGACTACTCGAATACTGAAATAAACTTCTCGAGAAAGATGGGCAGTTCTCGAGTATAAGCAAAAAATTTCTCGAGAACAAGAAGAAAGACCAACCCTGTTCCACGAACTATGTTCGATATTCGTCGAACACAAATCCCGTTCGAAGAACTCTATTCGAAATTCGTCGAACACAAAGGAAAACCCCATTCGACGAACTACTTTCAAAATTTGTCGAACACAAACCCATTTGACGATCACCCGCTTTGTCGGCTTTAGTCGAACACAGAATCGTTCGACGATCGTGGAATTCCCAGTTCGTCGTTCGTCGAACGCCGTTCGACACTTCGTCGAACGTCGTTCGACGTTCGTTGAAACCCAAACTGCACCCAAAAACATTTATTGAATGCCTTTGTTCGACGAAAACCTACCCTTCAGTGGGGGCTTCTCGAGAATCAATAGGAGGTCTTCTCGAGAATCAGAATGAAGCATAAGGCTGTAATTTAGTAAGAGTCATATACAAATAGTTTGAACAAGGAAATACCAGTTCAAAACAGAGGCCCAAACACGCGTCGAATTAAACTAATTTAACAGCGAAGACAACCCTAGAATTCGACGCACCATTCTTGAGACACTATCATCAAATGCTTACACCGGAAAAAAAATCATCACAAAGATCCAAACACGGGCCAAGACTCCAAAATGCTCTGATCACAACAAAATTGGAAAAGTCCAAAACCTCAAAACTTCATCCTTTCAATCAAGTAAAACATTCAATCCTACTGAAATCCCAAAATCTGGTCAAATAGATCCAACAAACGTGAAAACGCACTAACAGTGCAGCATCGTCAACAAAACGTAAAAAGGTAATGCCCAAGCATCTTAATTATGACGACACCAAATTAAATAATAACTTCGGAATATCAGGGGCATTACAGCTGCTCTCCTATGAGATGCAGCTAGCTGCCAGGAAGGAGGAGGAGGCATCCAGCAAATCCCTGACCAAGGAAAAGTCCTTGGTGAAAGATAGGGGTTAGAGCTGATTTACTCTAGAGGGGGGGGGGGGTGAATAGAGTAATAAAATTTTTGGCTGTTTTAGATTTTTATCAGAGTAAATAATAAGTGATAGCAATATTAACAGAAAGGAAATGCAGTAGAAGTTAATATACTCTAACACAGTACAGTAATATATCACAACACAAAGAAAAGAGGCAACCAGATGACACAAGAATTTTATAGTGGTTCCCCAACCTGGGTACATCCACTCTTCTACCACCCTGGTAGGAATCCACTATAAGTTTTTTGATCAGGTGATTGCCACCAATAGGTTTTTGCTCAGGTTCCCTGTCACCACAAGATATATTTCAAGGGAGATCTCACAACCCTTTGAGCTTTTGATCAGGTGCCCAAAAACCAAGGATAAGCTTTTGAAGGGAGTTAATAAACCCTTTATACAGGAGGCGGGAGAGAGATTTGATGGTGTCTTCTCTTTGTCAAACAACTGAGAAGACTTAGTGGATTGCTGTTGTCAAGGCTTCTTCAGAAGTCACTTGAAGCCTTGCTCATGGTGTAGGTCTTCTTCCTTGACTTGAGATGATCCAGGAACTTTTGACTGATTCAGAGATTGTTGTTTTTGAAAGCTCCGGGATTCGAAGTTGAAGAAGACTCTTGATAGTGATTGTTGTTCTTCTTCTTCTTCAGTAAGATCAAGGAGAAAATAAAGTGTTTTCTGCACAGAGACTTTTTGAGAGATTTTATGTGTCTTCTCTGGTTTTATGTCACTGTACTTCTATATCTACCGACTGAAAAGAGAAAAATCTCTTTTATATTCTCTATCAAATTCTCCTTTGAATTTTGAATTGTCGACATTGATTGCATACTGCTTGGAGAATGAAAATCAGCTGGATAATATTTGCTTTAATGAGTTTCCCCAACTGTCCCAATTAATTAAGCAAGTAATTAACCTGATGAAGATCATAATTAATGCTGCCAATAACGGCTATATTCAGATAATATGAGCATTAATTACTCAGGAAATTATGGCTAAATAATATATGAAATAAGGACAGAAAATGAGGAAAATTCTAGGTCTGGAACTGCAACAGAAATCGTCGACAATAGAACAGATTTTACCGGAGCTCCAAGTTCGTCGAGCTGAGAGATCCTGTTCGTCGACCAGAGAAAGCCTGTTCATCAACCTGAGCTCAGCGAACTGCATTCTGGAGACATCTTGCCTATTCTGCGCTCCAAGTCCGTCGAGCTGATAATCTATCTTCATTGAGCTGAGTTCATCGAAAGTAATCATGGAAAGACTGTGTTGAAGGCTGAACTCTGGACTTTGTTGACCTGAGCTCGAATATCATCGAGCTCAACTCAGAGAATTAACTCTAAGTTCGTCGATCAGCGTTCGACGAACATCGAACTGATATACTGAACTTGAGTTCTTCTAATTCTAGAGTCATCTGAGGTCTTCTACTGGCTGGTCCCTGTATGGTTGAACCTAAAGACTTAGCCTAGAATCTTGGACACAAAGACATGACCCTGGCTATACATTATGGGTCATACATCCTAATTAGTGAACCTAGCCCAAATCCAACTAGGTATCTAACAATCTCCCCCTATTTGGGTGAGGTCACTAATACAAATGAAAGAAAAACATTCACAAAGCAGAATAAATATATCTGGCAGAAAATTAAAACATTCAGCAGATATGTACATAGATAGTAGCTTTGTGACAAAAAATAAATAAAGTTCAGACAATAACAACTAAACAAGATATTCATTTCTTCTTCTACTACTTTTCCTTGTCAGATTTGTCTTTCTCAGAGGGATGTGTGAATTTGATTTCTCTATTAGGAATGGGTGCATCTCTTTTGGACATGGTCATGTCAGCAGCACCAATTATGTTGAGAGAGGTAGCTCTGGATACAACAGCCTCTGGATGCAAGTTCATATAGGCATCTACATTGAAAAATTTGTTAGCCTTTTCATACATTTTCAGCTCTTCTTTTCTATAGGATGACATAGTGGAATATTGAGAAGGATCTCTGCCTTCAGCTTTAGCTTTGTTAATCATTGATAATCCAACAAGCTCTTGGAATCTGGCCATTCTTGCAGTATTTTCTGTTTTAGGATACACAAATGGGAATGGAGGAGAATCTGGCCTTTTTGGACTATCAGCTTTTTCAATTTCAGATGATTTTTGTTGTTGAATGTCTTGCCGTTGTCTTCTGCTGCTGGAATACCTGTGCTGACTGCTTCCATGTGATCTTGAGGATCTATCAAGTTGTCTTTGATATGTTCAAGCATATGGAGTAGACCTCTGAGAAATGTTACCTGAAGCACCAGCAGGAAGAGGAGGAGGACCTCTCCAGTTCCTTTAAGAAGGAGGAGGAGGAGATTACCTCCTGCTTTTCTTTCTATCTTTCTGCTCATTCATGGAAAGCTACATCCATGCAGGCATCCCTGGATATGGAGTGATATTCTGCAGGATGTAGTATGCAGTATCATGAGTGGGATTTGTTGTGGGAGGAGCTTGAGGAACAGCCTTTCTTCTTAGCCTTTGAATTTTCAGAATCTTTAGAATCATCATCATTATCTTCATCATCAGAAGATCCTAGAGGATTATCATAGAGATCATCAAGTGCCTTCAGAATGTCTTTGGAGATTTGTTTTTCAGCCTGAGGCTGTACTGATGGTTCTGGAAGAGTTGCAATATCTGTCACTATAGTGCTTTCAGCATCTAATTTATTTTCTTCATCTATGTCAGCAAGATTGATATCATCTAACTCTAGTATAGGACACTCATCCATCTTGTATGTAGGAGGGGAGATAGCCTTTGGAGGGGATGATACAACTGGTCTTAAGTTGCTTAGCAACTATAGTACTTATTGGAGAAGTATAAGGAACTATAGCCCGAGAGTGCTGATAAGAAAAACTAGGGAGAATATCTCTGTAAGCAAAATGAAATAAATCTAGCAAAAAATCCAGATTAACTGTGGGATTTATAATATAATCACCAATAGCATTTATTTCTGCTATGACTGAATAAGTCATCTATGTATCAGAATCAATTAAATCAATTAAATCTGCAAGAGGGACTATTTTTGCTGAGTCATCTGACATCTCAAAATCTGTTGTTGCTGCTTCTGCTGTTGTATAGGGTGGAACTAGAGCTTCTTCATAGAACATCTCCCTCTGACTGGTTTCAGGGGGTCCTGAAGCCAGTCCTCTAGAAGAAGGGACAAAGGACAAAGCAGCAACTCTGGAAGAAAGAGAAGTGATGGAAGCAGAAAGAGTAGCTATAGCAACAGTTATAAGCTTCTCAAGAGTGGGAGAAATAAATGCTAGAAGATCTTTAGCTATATCAGAAAAGTTGAGATATAAGGATTTAGGAGTAGAGGAGGAGTATGGAGTGTAATGTCCACAATTGGAACATACATAGAATGCATTGGAAAAATCTCTATGTGTGTAGTCTGGAACAGTAGATGGAATGTTGCTGTGGATGACTAGAGGGATGTCAACTAAAGGAATTTCAGTGGGAACTATGGTTGTAGGTGGAGATGTGGTTTCCTGAACTAGAGAATGATGAGGAGATGATGGAGGCGACAGTAGATTGAAGGTGGGGGATGACATAAATATGTCAGGATGTATGTCATTTAAATGAGGTGGAAGTGGAGATGGAGGTGGAGTGATGTGCTCAGGAGATGGAACTGGTGTTGAAATTGGTGAGGGTTGATGTTGTTATTGAGTTGGTTGAGTATGAGCTAGAGAAGAAGATGGTTGTTGTTGTGGTTGTGGAGGAAGAGGTGAAGGAATTATGGTGGAGGGAGGAATTTCTTCTAGAGGTGGAGGAGCGGCTGTCATTACCCTGGTGCCCTCAGAAGTCCGAGAAGAGGAAGAAGCCTTGGATGGCCTTGTGATTGTCCTCTCCTATCTGCCAAAAAGGGCAGAGGTAAGCCTCTTTGCGGCATTAATGAACACTGTCGTGGAGACCAGTAGTTCAGGAGCCTTCTCTTGAAGCAAAGATTCCCAAAATCCTTCCAAAACACACTTCCTTCTTTATGTTTTTCTTCTTTATTAATTCAAACAATATATGTCCCCAGTTTATCAGTTTCTTATTAACCAGAGCACACATCACAAGGAACTAGTGCCTGGTGATGTAATCATGCACGGTATGTTTGCCCAGCAACACTTTTCCGACTATATCTGCCAAAAACTTATATTAGACAGACAGATTCTTTCTCAATAGTTTATTGGGATTTCCTTCTTTGTGCCCCATAGTGTTTAGCATACTCTCATATTCTTCAGTATCTATCTCTATGTCATCTTCTCTGATATATAAATCAAATATTTCAGTAAGAACTGTAGGAGACAAAATAACCTGAGTGTCGCCGATAGTGCCTATCATTGTATTTGCATCAGGTAATGTAGCAGAGAAAACCCATTCCCTTATTTCATTGGCTGATATCTTGATGCGAGTAGTCATGAACTGCTTCAATTTTTGTTCATCACATAACTGGAGGATGTCGATGAATATCTGATTAGTACGTGAAAACGAATCAAAATCGACATCAAATCATGTGTCGAACTTCATTGCAGCAAGGGTGTTCGTCCGGAATCGCCATTAGTCTGCCTGCAACAAAAAACAAAGAGATCAAGTGCAAGGGAACAGAAAGTGCGGGACAGGAGCTCAAAGAAAACCTAGATATATGGTTTTCAAAATATGAAGCGACAGACTCCGTCCGACGAAAAAATAAAAATTCTTCGATCTCAGTTCGACGAAATATTTTATTGACAAAAGAATTCGTCGATCTCAGTCAGAAGAAGTGAAAACATTTCGTCGGTCTTAGTTCAATGAAAATTTTATGAAGCAATATTATCGATCTTCATTCGACGAAAAGATCTTCACACAACAGAGAGTTCGTCGTTCTCAGTTCGATGAATTTCTATAGAACTCTTCTCGATTCGTCGATCTCCGTTCGACGAATTGAGGCAAAGTTTTCGACCGCAGACAAAAATTTAAATTAAGGCCTCTTCATTGATCATACC
The DNA here is from genome assembly GCA_039583875.1 of Platanthera guangdongensis. Taxonomy (NCBI): domain Eukaryota; kingdom Viridiplantae; phylum Streptophyta; class Magnoliopsida; order Asparagales; family Orchidaceae; genus Platanthera; species Platanthera guangdongensis. Next base: position 141,172,003 of record CM077148.1, read on the forward strand.
AAGCTGATTTATAAAGAACAGATAGTTCCTCTCATCTAATGGTTTGGTTAATATGACTGCTCTTTTCAAATCAGTGTAGATGTAGATAAGCTTAATTTTATTTTTATCCACACACTCTCTAATGAAATGATGTTTGATGTCTATATGCTTAGTTCTACTGTGATGCACTGGATTTTGTGCAATAGAAATTGCACTTGTGTTATCACATAGTAAAGTTGAATTATTTAAGTTGAACCCGTAATCTAGGAGTTGGTTCTGAATCCATAACATCTGGGAACAACAACTGCCAGTTGCTATGTATTCTACTTCAGTAGTTGATGTTGACACAAATGACTGCTTTATGCAAAACAAAGACACTAGTCTCATACCAAGAACTGGCATGTCCCTGAGGTACTTTTTCTATCTACTCTACGTCAAGCAAATTCAGCATCTGAGTATCCAGTCAACTCAAACTCTGACTCAGTTGGATACCAGAGTCCTAGACTAGGACAACTCTTTATATATTTTAAAATCCTTTTTAAGAAAATAAGGTGAGATTCTTTAGGGTTCACCTGGAACCTAGCACAAAGGCATGTAGCAAATATGAATGTAAGGTCTACTTGCTGTAAGATATAACAGGGACCCAATAATGGCCCTATATAATTTCTGATCAATAGGTATCCCATGTGTATCAGAATCTATTACAGCATTTGTAGCTATAGGTGTTTTCTTGGGTGAGACATCTGACATCCCAAACTTTTTGATTAGCTCCTTAGCATACTTAGATTGGGATATGAAGATGCCATCAGGTAGCTGCTTTACTTGGAGATCAAGAAAGTAGGAGAGCTCACCCATGCTACACTTTTCAAACTTTGAATGCATGAGGTCAGAGAACCTCTTGCATAGCTTGGAATCTGTAGACCCAAAAATAATGTCATCTACATAGATTTGTACTAATAAAATTTGATCCTTATGGTGTCTAGTGAATAATGTCCTATCTATAATGCCCCTAGAAAATTTATGCTCTAGAAGAAAACTAGCTAAGGTTTCATACCAAGCTCTTTGAGCTTCCTAAAAACCATAGAGAGCTTTATGCAATTTAAAGACATAAGAAGGGTGAGTTGGAGAGATAAAACCTGGTGGTTGCTCCACATAAACCTCTTCTTTAAGTTCACCATTCAAGAATGCACTCTTGACATCCATTTGGTAAACTTTGAACTTTTTATAGGCAGCATATGCAATGAAGATTCTGATTGCTTCCAGCCTTGCAACAGGTGCAAATGTCTGCTCATAGTCGAATCCCTTCCTCTTGCCTATAGCCTTGAGCAACCATCCTTACCTTGTTCTGATGGCGACGCTGCTGATGCGGTCGTGGATCTACAACATCTAGAGTTCGTGGATTGGGACGGTCGTTGTCGCAAGCTCGAAGATGGGAGTCTACCACGATGTTTCTTCGTCAACGCCTCCACCGCTACATGTTTTGCTCGACGTCCCCCGCCGCCAATAAATAAAATATATAATTATAAATTACATAGTTATAATTATATATTTTATCAATTTTTATTTTAAGCAATTCTATTTTAAAAGTACTTTATTTCATGCATTTTATTTAGTTAGTGAATTGTTTAATTTCATGTATTGTATTTTCATTTCATGTATTATGATGGGTGCATATAAGCATCATAATTTCTTTTTGAATTTTGAATTTTGAATGGATGATGATTGAGTGGTGTAAGCTATATATAGTCATGGTTATGAAGGAATAATTAGAGAATGAAAGAAAGAAATCATAAGAATTCAAATTTTGAATTTTCCCCCTCCTTTCTCCTTCCACGTTGAGAAATTCTCCCCCCTTTCTCTTCTCTCTTGTCCGCCGGCCTTCTATCTCTCCGACTCTTAGTGGCTCGGCCACCTTCCCCCTCCCCTCCTCCTCCTCCTCCTCCCTCTACAAAGGTTTGTCAAAAGGAGAAAATGGCGAGCGTTTTCATCGTCCGGTGCGGATCCGAGGATTTCTGCGTGGAAATAGAGAATATACCACCGTCAACGTGTGTTCCTCCACTCATCTCTGTGGAACGTTTTCTTGGGATTTGGGTAACGATTCCTACACTACTTTGTGTGATTTCTTCTAACTTATTTTGTGAGGTTTTGGTGGAATTAGAAGGCTAGTTTTTAGTCCGGATTTATATTGAAATTAGCGCTTAATAAAATCTGAATTTTCAAGCATATATTTCCCGAATATTTTTCGTATAACTTGGAGCGGGTAGATCTTATGAGCACTTGAAGAAATCAGGTTCATCACCTTTGATTTCCCCTTGCGCTCAAGTGATTTGGTAAACCCTCATTTTAATTAGTTTGGGATTGAAATTAGGACTTCATTTTAATCGCTAATTTAGCCTGCAACTTTTTTTATTGGAATTGTGAATTGCTTGCGCATAATCTAATTTGAATAGCTAACTGTCCGGATCGTGTGGGTCCTTTTCGCTTGAGCGAACATTGGGCTATATCCCTTGTTCAATCTATAAAAGGGGTTGCGTCCCTTTGCGTTGATGGTTGTGGAATTTTTGCCTCTTAATGTTTGAGTATTTGATAGTACTAAGTAGAGAAACCGCGCACTAGATATTTAATTAAATTGTTGAACAGAAGAACGCGTAGTTTAATCTGTCGAAACCTTGGGCCTGCATCAATTTGGTATCAAAGCGAGGTTGTGCTAATTTCTTAATTAGTACCATCCTAGGAAAAATTTCTTTAGCACGCCGACACGAACTTGCCCGTTTCATTGCACAACATATAAATAAATTTTTAAATTTGGTCTGCCAATAGCGGCCTATATTTTTATTTTTTTAGCAAAACAATATCAAAAAAATATTTTTATAATCTCTCATTTATTGTCATTAATAAAATCCCAAAAAATATTTTCTTGCCTTAGCTTTTAAGCGGGAACAAATACATCTGTTGCATTTTATATAGGGTCAGGTTCATTATTCATTGCATGTGCACCAGTTCTGGGTGAGTTTTCTCTCTAGTTCTCATTATTATGGCCTATGACGTTTATGCTTCCCGTTTAGATTACTATTATGTTAATCCCATTGCTAAACACACCCCAGCCTTGCCTTCATACCATGGGAATACCGAATCGTCCCCACGCTCATCCTCCCACTAGAATTGAGGCCCCTACTTATGACGGTTTGGGGTATCCCCAAAATTTTAGAGACTGGCTTAAGGGAATAGAAAATTATTTTAATTGTCACTTATGGGACGACCACCAGAAGGTTAACATAGCCCGAGATCGATTAGTAGGTCAAGCCCGCGTGTTTTGGCTAAACGAAGAGCGTCGTGTTGGTAGTTATAAACATGCTTGGCCGGCAATGCGTAGCCTACTCTCGGATCAATTTGATCCTGCCTACCTCCGCACTACTAACACCAAGCTTGTGAGTGAGTATCGTTATGGCGCTAGTCCCATACCTGCCTATAGGAATGATTATATACCTAACGCTAGATCATTTGTACCCAAAGGTCGGCCTGCCTTAGTGTACCTACTACCACCTTTAGAGAAACCATTCTTACTAGATCTTATGCCTTGGACTCAAAAGATGTTACTCCTAGAATTTTGACTCCTTTATCCTCGACGCCTAAGCCTCCTGATGTAGTGACTGATAGCCATGAGGATGTTGATGTAGATGTGGTATCTCTTGATCTTGAGGATGACCAACTAGGTGAGTGTATTCCATCATGTACGTTAGTGACCGACAATTCTACTGAGTCTGAAATTGAGATTGGATACCCTTGTGATTTGGAAGATGATGTATGGGATGATTACGTTCCGATCTGTGAGAGTATTACGTTGCCTATTACGTGCCCTACTAGCGTTGTGTCTGTTCACCCTAGTATTGAGTGCCCTCTCCATGATACGATTCTCGTTGCATTAGATCCTACGATCGCACCCACTGAGATTATATCTGAGTTATCTGAGGAGTCTGAGAGTGAGGATGTCCCAAGTGTTATTTTGGATGAGTTACCATCTAAGGGATGGGTATTTTTGGACGATTCAATGGTTGTACACCCGGATGAGAGTTCTTTGATGTCGTCACCGTTGGGTGAAATTTTTACTGATTCGGATTTTATCCCGGGTTTGATTTTATCAACCCTTCCCCCTATTTATTTTCCTGTCTTAACTGAATTTTTAGGACGTGGAACTGATATCCCTAGTCTTAGTTGTTGTGTCACACCCAGTTTATTAGCTGCTACTTTGACGTTGACTCAGTGTGTAGATATTACTATGTTGCGCGCACTAGTATTTGGAATATTCACCACACCTCATAGTCATGACTACGTGTCACTTTTGGCAGCTCCTTTTTCTGCGTGTCTGTCTACGGTTCCGTCCCCTACTATGAATGACTCTATTTCTTTGGCCACTGTACCTCTGGATGTGGTGTCCCTTATACATACTTATATACCACACCTGATCGCACGCATTTACCCGCCGCCATTTGATGACCCTCATTTCCCCACGTTAGCGACTATAGTTGGGTCTCTTGAGTTGTTTCGCTCGCATACCTTTGCACATTCGGGGGCATCCAACTATATTGGTTATGATGCGCGGTTCTCCTTGGCATATATTCATGCCAAGCGTGAAAATATTAAAATTGAAATTAAGACTGCGGTGTCGGAGCCCATAAAAATTATCTCTGATTACAAGGCTCCCGTGCCACCTGACTTACCCCCTTATCCTATGCTCTTAGGTCAAGTCATGTAGCACATGGATTCTCTCCTCATGTATCTAGGCCATTAGTGATTCATTTTATGTTTTATCGCATGCACTTCTACTCCTTTTTGAGACTGTCTGATGCTAGATATAGTGATTTGGGTTTAGTCTGGTCAGTCCCCGAGCGGATGCCTTCTGGCTCCGTTAATAAATTAATATGTAGGAACGCCGACCCATCCGTGATTATGAAGAACGTCTGATTTTATGCTTTTACTTTATATTTTTATATAGCACATGGTGTTTCGCTTTATTTCAAGTTTCCGGACTTTTTACTGTACGTCTCTGTTCCACTTTGAGCGCCTTTCTCTATCGTCTCTTCCTACCACTAAATATTCTCTTGGGATGGGGAGTGTTAGTACTGTCGTGTCTATTTTCCATATTGACTACTTGGTTCTTGAACCGGTCGGTAAGATTCTTGTTTATTTTCTTTTTCTTGACACCCTTTCGAGTTTTCTCGAAAGTCTTGTTGTTTGTGTGCCAGACAGGTTCTTAGTGCTATGGGATGCTTCATGCTACGAAGACACGGATTGCGGGGCCATATTTGCCCCATGTTGCTGCTGCTTTCGACGGTTCCCCCCTCACGGGCCACTCATCGGTGATGAGTGATTTTGAGCAGGGGAGGATTGATGGCGACGCTGCTGATGCGGCCGTGGATCTACAACATCTAGAGTTCGTGGATTGGGACGGTCGTTGCCACAAGCTCGAAGATGGGAGTCTACCACGATGTTTCTTCACCAATGCCTCCACCGCTACATGTTTTGCTCGACGTCCGCCTCCGCCAATAAATAAAATATATAATTATAAATTACATAATTATAATTATATATTTTATCAATTTTTATTTTAAGCAATTCTATTTTAAAAGTACTTTATTTCATGCATTTTATTTAGTTAGTGAATTGTTTAATTTCATGTATTGTATTTTCATTTCATGTATTATGATGGGTGCATGTAACCATCATAATTTTTTTTTGAATTTTGAATTTTGAATAGATGATGATTGAGTGGTGTAGGCTATATATAGCCATGGTTATGAAGGAATAATTAGAGAATGAAAGAAAGAAATCATAAGAATTCAAATTTTGAATTATCCCCCTCCTTTCTCCTTCCACTTTGAGAAATTCTCCCCCCTTTCTATTCTCTCTTGGCCGCCGGCCCTCTATCTCTCCGACTCTTAGTGGCTCGGCCACCTTCCCCCTCCCCTCCTCCTCCTCCTCCCTCTCCAAGGGTTTGTCAAAAGGAGAAAACAGCGAGCGTTTTCATCGTCCGGTGCGTATCCGAGGATTTCTGCGTGGAAATAGAGAATATACCACCGTCAACGTGTGTTCCTCCACTCATCTCTGTGGAAGGTTTTCTTGGGATTTGGGTAACGATTCCTACACCACTTTGTGTGATTTGTTCTAACTTATTTTGTGAGGTTTTGGTGGAATTAGAAGGCTAGTTTTTAGTCCGGATTTATATTGAAATTAGTGCTTAATAAAATCTGAATTTTCAAGCATATATTTCCTGAATATTTTTCGTATAACTTGGAGCGGGTAGATCTCATGAGCACTTGAAAAAATCGGGTTCATCACCTTTGATTTCCCCTTGCGCTCAAGTGATTTGGTAAACCCTCATTTTAATTAATTTGGGATTGAAATTAGGACTTCATTTTAATCGCTAATTTAGCATGGAACTTTCTTTATTGGAATTGTGAATTGCTTGCGCATAATCTAATTTGAATAGCTAATTGTCCGGATCGTGTGGGTCCTTTTCGCTTGAGAGAACATTGGGCTATAGCCCTTGTTCAATCTATAAAAGGGGTTGCGTCCCTTTGCGTTGATGGTTGTGGAATTTTTGCCTCTTAATGTTTGAGTATTTGATAGTACTAAGTAGAGAAACCGCGCACTAGATATTTAATTAAATTGTCGAACAGAAGAACGCGTAGTTTAATCTGTCAAAACCTTGGGCCTGCATCATGTTCCTTATGATAACACCTTGGGCATCAAGCTAGTTTTTGAATACCCATTTAGTTCCAATGACTAGGTAGTCTTTTGGTCTTGGAATTAAATCTCAAACTCTCTATCTCTCAAATTGGTTGAGCTCCTCTTGCATTGCAACAATCCAGTGGGGATCTTGCTCAGCATCTTTGATGGATTGGGGCTCAATTTGAGATATGAAGCAGGCATGCATCAAGTATTATTTGAGTTGATGTCTGCTCTGCACACCAACTGAAATGTCTCCAATCACTTGAGATATAGGGTGATCCCTAAGTATGACAAATTCAGTAGGTGGAGTTGGTTGAGCAACAGCTTGGGGAATAAATTCCTCTTGTGGAATTATAGTAGTTGTTGGAGGTTCTTCACTGATTTCACTGTCTTCAGCAATATGTGGAGAAGGATGGCTAACAGCCTCATTAGTGAGGGTTAATTCATTCAGCTTCTCACACAAATATGGTTCCTGCAAAGAATCACTGGTAGAAATTTCTTTCTCCATGTAAAAGATGTTAGTTTCATCAAATGAAATATGTACAGATTCTTCAATTTTCATGGTAGATTTATTAAAAAAAACCTATAAGCTTTGCTTACTTGGGAATATCCAAGAACAATTCCCATTTCAGCCTTGGCTTCAAATTTTCTAATGTGTTTCTTATTGTTGTTGTGAATGTAACATAAGCAACCAAATATTTTAAAATAGTCTACTTTAGGATTCTTCCCGTTAAGTAGCTCATAAGGAGTCTTATTCTTAAGCTTGTGTATAAGACTTCTATTCAGTACCTAAATTGTTGTGCTCACAGCCTCTGCCCTAAAGGATAGGGGCAAATGAACATCTGCAAGTAATGTGCCCGCAGATTCAATCAGGGTTCTATTCTTCCTTTCAGTAACCCCATTTTATTGAGGTGTTCTAGGAGCTGAGAAGTAGTGTCCTGATACCTTCCTTCTCACAGAACTCTTGAATAAGAAGAGACTTAAACTCAGTACCATGATCATTTCTGATCAATGCAACTGGAGTAGAGTACTCAATCTGTATGTTCTTGAGAAAATTTGTAAGAACCTTGAAGTTATCAGACTTAGATCTCAGAAAGAATACCCAAATGAATCTAGAGAAGGCATCTACAGTCACTAAAGTATAAGATTTCCCTCCTAGACTTTGTACTGCAATAGGGCCAAAAAGATCCATATGTAGTAAGTACAATATTCTAGGTGAGTCACTTTTATTTACTGATTTAAAACTAGTTTTAGTTTGCTTGCCTAATTGACAAGCCATGCAAAGGCTTTTCTTCTTATAGGGGCAAGAAGGCAATCCTCTAACAAGGTTGTCACTAGATAGTTTGGCAATGATTTTCAAATTAACATGACCTAGTCTCCAATGTCAAAGGTCATTATTATTACTAGTTTGATTAAATAAGCATATTTCAGATTTAGCTGACTGGAAGTTAACTATGTAAATGTTTCCTACTCTATTGTCAGTCAATACTACATGGTTATCTAAAGATGTAATAATGCAGGAAGTTTTATTAAATGATACCTGAAACCTTTCATCATATAATTGACTTATGGAGATAAGGTTGTGCTTCAGTCCATTTACATATGCAACCTTCCTAAAGGTGAATGCCCCAATCTTGACCTTTCCATAGCCTTCAATCTGGCCACAATTGGAGTTACCAAATATTACTTTTGGTCCTAACTTTGACTTGAAGCTGATTAGGTTGTCCTTGTTTCCAGTCATGTGTTTAGAACAGCCATTATCCAGATAACACTGTTGCTCTGTGGTGGGATAGTCTTTCACCTGTAAGGAAACAGATTAGTTATTCATGAACCAGGTTACCTTGGTCCTTCTTTCTTTACATAACTAAAACTAGAAATGTAAGAGTATTCAGGTTGGCATTTATAACCTAAGGGATGATATCTTCTTGGTGGAATAATCCATTGATTAAATTGATTAAAAGAAGATCTTGGTTGGTTATGAGTTTTAGAAAAATTAAAATTCCTGTTAACTTGAACTGGGTTCGACGAATTCAAGTGAGTTCATCGATCTGAGTTCGAGGAATGGGGATGGGTTCGTCGAACTCCACTCAGACAATGAAAGTAGTCATTCTCTGGGACCCAAAATCGTCGATCTCTGCTCGACGAACCATACTGGTTTCGTCGATCGTAGTTCAACGAATAGTTATAGTGAAAGTTTGCGTTCGGAGTTCGTCGACTGGAGTTCGACGAACTGTACTCATTTCATCAATTAGAGTTCGACGAAATCTATTGAACATTGTTTTAGTTAGGATTTTTCTTATTATGTTTCCTTTTCTTATTCTTTGGTTTTAATTCAATTGGTTTATCATTATTATCATTTTCTATCTTATCTGTTCCCTTTTCTGAGACAAATTTAATTAAAGTTGACAATATATTCTTCTGGATTAGTGGGGTTGGCTTGATGAAGCACCTAAGCCCAGCTTGCCATTTAACTTGGTATTCACTGTTCCTGTGATGTCCATCAACTTGATGGTTCTCCCATTTAGGGATTCTTCAAGTTTCCTAGCCTCAGCTAATTCAGATTTTAATGATATTATTTGTTCTTGAGCTAGAGTTAATTCATCTTTTAATTTAATATTTTCAAAGACGAGGTTTTCATGATCAGTTAATTTTTCCCAGAGTATTTTAATTTCTTTTTCAGAATTTATTAAATCTATACACATGGATTTAAATTCAGTTTTAAAAATATCAGAATTATATTCAAAGGAAGATAGTACCTGATCTGCCTCTGATTCAGAAGATTCTTCATTATCTGATTGTTCTGTTTGTTCCTCGGCATTAGATGGGCTGCAAGAGGCATTGATAGTCATAAGGCAAACTTCCCTTACCTTAGCTTCTTCTTCCTCTTCACTGGAGCGAGATGATGAAGATTCTTCTTCAGTGTCACTTCAGGTCTCAGACACAAAGCCCTTTTCTTTTCTCTTGTGTTTGCTGGAGGAAGGCGTGCTGTAGTGATGCTTCCTGGATTCTTTTTCTCTTCTTATTTCCTTCTTTTGATTCTCAGGACATTCTGAAATGAAGTGTCCTAGTTTCCTGCACCCAAAACAAACAATTTCTTTAGTGGGTGTTTTGTCATACCTTGGTTTGTCATCATGCCTGGATGACTTTCTCCTGAAGTCCTTCTTTGCCATTTTGTAGAATCGCTTGGCTAAGAGACTCAGGAGTTCTTCATTTGATGTTGGAGCTTCAGTTTCTTCTGTAGCTTTAAAGGCTATGTTCTGCTCCTTTCTTGCTGGTGGAGGATTCTTTTGCTCTGCAGCTCCTCTTGACTTGATCAGTTGTGCATATGATTTGAGCTTTCCAAGAAGAGATTCTGTAGAAATCTCATTCAAACTTCTAGCCTCCTTGATTGGCCAAATTTTGGAATCCCAAGTGCTGGGGAAGCACATTAGGATTTTTTTCATTCACCTCTGTGAGAGTGATATCCTTATCGAGGGTCTTTAGCTCATTGATAATTGAGCTTAATCTGTTGTACATGTCACTAATAGATTCTGATTCATCCTTCTTGAAGTTCTCATACTGGGAGATGAAAGTTGATCTCTTGTCCTTTCTCTCATCAGCTGAACCAGCAACCATCTGGTTGAGTGAATCCCATATGGCTTTTGCAGATGTACACTCAGCCACCTTTTGGAATATGTCATCTTACATAGTCTGAGCCAGTATATTCATAGCCTTTGCATCTACTATCTTGGACTTTTTCTGAGCATCTGTCCACTCAGGTGGTGGAACAGTATGAGTGCTTGAAGTAGAGGTTGATGTAGCAACTGTAGGTTGAGGAGGACCTGTCAAAATAGAATTATATATGTCCTTATCAATGGAATTCATATACAGTCTGATTCTTGCCTTCTAAATTACAAATTTATTCAAGTTGCAGACTGGAGGTCTCGTGCTTGCATAGTCTTTGTTTTGTGCCATGCTGTGAAATATACAAAACTAAGATCAGATCTAACAAAGGATCTTTTGCTTCATGTGTTAGCTTGTACAACTAAAGGAACCTCCTCTGATACCAATTGAAAGATAGGGGTTAGATCTGATTTACTCTAGAGGGGGGTGAATAGAGTAGTAAAACTTTTGGGTGTTTTAGATTTTTATTAGAGTAAAGAATAAGTAATACCAATATTAACAGAAAGGAAATGCAGTCCAAGTTAATATACTCTAACACAGCACAACAATATATCACAGCACAAAGAAAAGAGGCAACCAGACGACACAAGAATTTTATAGTGGTTCCACAACCTGGGTACATCCACTCTTCTACTACCCTGGTAGGAATCCACTAGCAGTTTTTGATCAAGTGACTGCCACCAATAGGTTTTTGCTCAGGTGTCCCTGTCACCACAAGATCTATTTCAAAGGATATCTCACAACCCTTTGAGCTTTTGATCAGGTGCCCAAAAATGAAGCATAAACTTTTGAAGGGATTTAATAAACGCTTTATACAGGATGGGGGAGAGAGATTTGATGTTGTCTTCTCTTTCTCAAAAAACTGAGAAGACTTAGTGTATTGCTGTTGTCAAGGCTTCTTCAAAAATCACTTGAAGCCTTGCTCAGGGTGTATGTCTTCTTCCTTGACTTAAGATGATTCAGGAACTTCTGACTGATTCAAAGATTGTTGTCCATGAAAACTCCTGGAGTTGAAGTTGAAGAAGACTCTTGATAGTGATTGTTGTTCTTCTTCTTCTTCAGTAAGATCAAGGAGAAAACAAAGTGTTTTCTGTACAGAGAATGTGTGAGAGATTTTTTGTGTCTTCTTTGGTTCTGTGTCACTGTACTTCTATATCTACCGACTGAAAAGAGGAAAATCTCTTTTATATTATCTCAAATTCTCCTTTGAATTTTGAATTGTCTACAATGATTGCTGACTGTCTGGAGAATGAAAATCGGCTGGAGAATATTTGCTTTAATGAGTTTTCACAACTATCCCAATTAATTAAGCAAGTAATTAACCTAATGAAGATCATAATTAATGCTGTCAATAACGGCTATATTCAAAGAATATGAGCATTAATTACTCAGGAAATTATTGCTAAATAATATATGAAATAAGGACAGAAAAATGTGGAAAATTCTAATTCTAGAACTGCAACAGAAATCGTCGACCATAGAACAGATTTCGTTGACCGGAGCTCCAAGTTCGTCGAGCTGAGAGATCTTATTCGTCGACAAGAGAAATCATGTTCGTCGACCTGAGCTCAGCAAACTGCATTTTGGAGATAACTTGCCTATTCTGCGCTCCAAGTTCGTCGAGCTGATAATCTGTCTTCGTCGAGCTGAGTTCAGCGAAAGTAATCATATAAAGAATGTGTTGAAGGCTGAACTCTGGACTTCGTCGACCTGCGCTCGAATATCGTCCAGCTCAACTCAGAGAATTAACTCTTAGTTCGTCGATTCAGCGAATGACAATCGTTGAGCTAAGTTCGACGAACATCGAACTTATATACTGAACTTGATTTCTTCTAAATCTTGAGTCATCTGAGGTCTTTAGTTGGCTGGTCCATGTATGGTTGAACCAAAAGACTTAGCCTAGACTCTAGGACATAAATACATGACCCCGGCTATACATTATGGGTTAGACATCCTAATTAGTGAACCTAGCCAAAATCCAACTAGGGATCCAACACTTGGCCTTCAAAGCAGAAAGCACAAGGAAGGGCAAGGAGAGGATTCCCTCTCCACCAAGAAGACTAGCTGAGTTAGATAGCTCAGACTCAGAGGAATCAGGCAGCAGCATGTCTAATGAAGACTTTGCTTCATTCTCCAGGCAACTCCAGAGGCTGATGAAGAAGAAGCTTTGGAAGAAGAGGTCTTCCAACTACATTCATCACGGGAAGAATCAATCCAAGACTGACAGGTACGGTTCCAAACCTAATAAATATAATTCTTCTAAAGTAGTTTGCTACTATTGCAGCAAGCCTATGCACATGATAGCTGATTGCCCAGAGAAGAGGAAGGAAGGCTGAGGAGAAGAAGCAACACCAGCACAAAGGAAAGAAGGAGAAGTCCTTCATTATCAAGAAGGAAAAGAGCTAGACAGACTCATCATCATCTGAGTCTGAAGAAGAGGAAGCCTATATTGGGCTGGTTGCTGCTATTACTAATGATAAAGCTATTGCAGCAGAAAAAGTTAATCCTCCAGTGAGGATAGGAATCAATGCCCCTCTGACACTATCAGATAGTTACTCAGAGGTGGATGAAGATGCCCACAGCTACAGAGGGCTGATGGCAATGGCAGATGAAGAGGGCAGCCAGGATCAGCCTGGTCAAAGCAAGGTACATTCATTACCTAATTCTGCTTCTCTGACTGAGTATGAGACCAGCCATTGCACAGAAGCCTCTTCACCCAATGGTGAAGAAGATTCTAGATCTGAAGGAGATGTCAATCAACTGATTGATAAGTATGAAGAACTTCTGAATGACTTCAAGAAGGTCAAGAAGTTGTCTAAGAAGCAGACTAAATAGATTCATCTCTTAAGCTTGCAGTTGTCCAGCAGAGTACAACAGCTAATCTGCTGGACCAGAAATCTCGGGAAATAAGCCAACTGAAGTCCCTCTTAGACATCCAGATAGCCTCCATCAAGAGCAAGAACTGTCTCATCAGAGAGCTTGAAGATAAGCTTGAGAAGGAGAAAAGAATAGTGGCTAGCTTTTCTAATCCAAGTACAGTACTACCCTTGATACACACCTTCTCCTCTAAACAGGGTAAGAAGGGGTTGGTATTAAAGGGAAGCACAAGTGTTGCCCCTTCCAAAAGGAAGGGCAAAGCTCCAACTCCACCTCAGCCTATTTCTTCTAAGCCTCCCATTCCTTTTAGAAAAGTTCTCGTACCTTCTAACATGTATGACCAATGAAGCTCCTGTGGTCACTAGGAGAAGGGGTGTTCATCTGGGGTGAACAAAGATGTTCACTGCCATGGTGAAAGCTCTAGCCGGGTGAGTGCCTTTGCTACTAAGGGCAAGTCTAACACTCAAGTTTTGCAGTAGCAAGTGATTGATAACTAAGGGCAGACTAAGGGCAAGTCTAACAGTCATGCTGATTTGGGCATTTCTGATGCCATCAAAAGCAAGCTCTCTGAAAAGAAGCTTGCTGCTCATAGCACTCAAAGCAGACCAAACAAGCCAGCTAGAAGACTTACCTTCAGTCAAATTCTAGCTAAAAGAAATTAGAAAAGGGCTGTAGCACACCTTCCCCCTGCTTGGACTACTGCCAATCAAGCTGCATGGCCTATACAAAAAAGAAGATATAACATACATGATTGTTGGTGATGTGGTAAGATTAGGAATTTTTCCATTGACTGCTGGCACAATCCCAATGTAGCCAGAGGTAGGGTCAGTCCACCAGTCAGAAATTTTGTTGGTAGACATGTTTATTTTGATACTAATGTGCACCTAGGAACCAATAGATATTGGGGTCTTAAGGTAAAGTAAATTGTGTATTGCAGGATAGTCCAAGTTACCATACCCCTATATGGTACTTGGACAATGATTGTTCCTTGAATTTGGTTTTTTTCCTTGAATTTGGGGACAGTGGTTGTTCCAGGCACATGACTTGAACAAGGAGCAACTTAAAGGAATTTATTCCAGTAAAAGATGGACCCAAAGTCATCTTTGGTGGTTCAGATAGAGGTGTAACCAAGGGATATGGTAAGATCACCAATGGCATAGTCAACATCACTAAGGTGGCTTATATTGAAGGGTTGCAACACAATCTTATAAGCACAAGCCAGTTCTCTGATCTTGGCTATGTTATTGTCTTCCACGAGGATGAGTGCCTAATAAGGAGGTCAATGACCAAGAGGTCATCTTGACAGGCACTAGGAGTGGGAATGTTTATTGCTAAAACTTTTATGTCTAGATATAGATTCTCCTATCTGTTTAGTGACAAATGAGAAAGACTCGTTCTGTGTCTAGTGGCAACAAGAGACTAGCCCATTTGAATTACAAGACTATTGGTATGCTCTTTAGTCAATAGCTAGTTAGGAATGGTCCCAATATGAAGTGCTCCAAAGAGGGCATTTTCTCTGCTTGCCAAAAGGGCAAGCAGACTAAAGTCTCCTTCAAGAGCATTGGGGCCAAAGATTCTGAAAGAGCAGCTGAGATATACTCTAAGGGGGGTGAATAGAGTATATGGTGCTTTGAATACAACAGTTGTTGTAGTATGTGTAAGCAGGGAAGCAGTAATAAAACATACAGTGCTAAACAAAAGACACAGAGAAATCAAGGCCAGAAACAAAAATGAAAGCAAGCAAAACCAGAAGACACAAGGAAATTTGGTCCCCAAACTATCCACTCTTCTACCACCCTAGGTAGGAATCCAGTGAGTTGATCATGTCCTGGGCATTTTTGATAAGGTGCTCAAAAACCAAAGCAGATTTTTTCATCAGGTGTCTTGCCAGGCTTTTGAAGGTGTACACCCTTATGAGAAACCCTTGGTTAATGATGGAAGTCTTTCTTTCTAAACAACTGGTTTGGATTGATGTTGTCTTGAATTCTTGGTAGGAAGAAAAGCTTCTTGATAGGCTTAAAGAGAAAGAATGAAATCTGAAATGTTGAATGTCTTGATATGTTGTCTTCACTAAGCTAAAGAGATGTTTGAGAAGGCATCTCCTTGGAGTGTGTTCTTTAAATTCTTTTGTGACAGAAGATTTTTGAATGCTTCTCTGTAGAATGAGTTAAACAACTCTATGGTCAAAATCAGAAGTGAACATGGGACTTTTAATTCCAGTCTGATAGCATGACAAGATTCTATGAAGAACATAGGTTGGCCTGCATTCTTTAATTGCAAATCTCTTCAGAATCCACAGATTTCTTGAAAAATCACTTGGTCCAGAATTGAATGATAACAGGAAATCCCTGGGAATAACTCCTAACTGATTTGAATGAAATATCCTAAAAGGAAATTGAACTTCTGAGAGCTGAAAAAACACACAATAGCCAAATATCGACTCTCATAGAGGCTGGTAGAACACTATTGAGTGACACATCTCTCCCAGAATATTTCTATGCTGAGGCGGTTAATACTACATGTCATGTCCACAATAGGGCCTCTATCACCAAAATCCACAAGACGACTCCCTATGAGATCTTAAAAGGCAGAAAACCAAACCTTAGATATCTCAGGATCTTTGGTAGTAAGTATTATGTGGTACATAATGGGAAGTCCTATGTGACTAAGTTTGCTGCCAAATCTTTTGAAGGAATATTTGTTGGGTACAACAATCATAGCAAGCTTATAGGATCTATAACTTGAAGAACCAAGTTGTAGAAGAATCAGTTTATGTAGTCTTTGACGAGTCTACAATGATTAACACGGAGCTACCAAGCTCCTCTTATAGTTCTATAGGTACAAAATAGATGATGGACAAGCTGACTATCAGGAAGCATCACCAGTTATACAGGATGAAGTGGATACTCTAGAAGATCTACCAGGTACACTAGGAGTGGATGAAGATCAACAAGAGGCTACACCTGAAGCTGAACCTGTTGTTGAGAGAAGACTGCCACCTGTAGTCAGACACATAAGAGATCATCCAGCTCACCAGATAATTGGTGAGGCATGCAAAGGAGTAACAAAAAGGAGTAGAAATCAGAATATTGCCATGTATTCAAGCTTTCTATCCCATGTGGAGCCCAAGAAGTCTGAAGAAGCCAACATAGACCAGCATTGAATTAGAGCTATGCAGGAGGAACTGAACCAGTTTAAGAGGTGCAAGGTCTGGAAGCTGGTTCCCATACTATAAGGACATAATGTCATTTGAGTCAAGTGGATCTACAGAAACAAGATTGATGAAAATGGCATTGTAATCAAAAACAAAAACAGACTAGTGGCTAAGGGGTATAGGAAAGAAGAAGGCATTGACATTGATCAAACCTTTGCCCATGTATCAAGATTGGAGGCCATCAGACTGTTCCTTGTATATGCTGCACACAAGGGATTCATGGTCTACCAGATGGATGTGAAGTCAGCCTTCCTGAATGGTGACTTAAAAGAGGAAGTCTATGTTGAGCAGCCTCCAAGTTTTTTAGTTCCTAACTCACCTCAGTATGTTTATAAACTTGGGAAAGCTCTATCTAGGCTGAAGCAAGCTCCTAGAGCATGGTATGAGACTTTGTCTATCTTCCTCATTGAGAACAAATTCTCAAGGTGGAAGATAGACAAGACCATATTCCTAAGGGAATCTAAGGGTAAGATCATCCTAGTTCAAATCTATGTAGATGACATCATCTTTGGATCTACTAGTGACAACCTCTACAAAAAGTTTGCTAAACTTATGTAGGGGAAGTTTGAGATGAATAGCATGGGTGAACTTAAGGTCTTCTTAGGCCTCCAAGTAAGACAAACTGATGATGGCTTGTCCATATCCTAGTCTAAATTCACTAGGGATTTGATAAAGAAATTTGGCATGGAGAACTCCTCCACCATGAGAACTCCCATGGGGTCAAGTATGCATGTTGGTAAAGATGAGGCAGGGAAACCTATTGATGAAACTTTGCATAGAGGGATAATTGGCTCCCTTCTATATCTGACTGCAAGTAGGTCAGACATCATGTATGCTACATGTGTTTGTGCTGGGTATCAGGCTTGACCTAAAGAATCTCACAACTCTGAAGTTAAGAGAATCTTGATGTATCTTAAGGGCACTCTAGATTTGGCCTATGGTACCCTAGGAATTGGGAGTTTGAACTAACAGGAAATTCAGATGCAGATTTGGCAGGCTGCAAAGAGGATAGGAAGAGCACATCTGGAACCTATCAGTTTTTGAGAGGGAGACTGGTATATTGGATTTGGAAGAAACAAGCCAGTGTTGCAATATCAACTGCAGAGTCAGAGTACATCTCAGCAGGTAGCTGTTGTGCTCAATTTCTGTGGATCCAGCACCAGCTTCAAGACTACGACCTCCAGATATGTAGAACTCCTGTATTCTGTGATTCTACTAGTACAATTTCAATTACTAAGAATCATGTTTCCCATAGCAGGACTAAGCACATAGAGATTAGATTTTTTTCATTAGGGAGCATGCGGAATGTGAAGGCATCACCCTTGAGTTTGTTCCAACAGAGAAGCAAGTGGATGACATAATCACTAAGCCACTAGATGAAGCTAAGTTTAACACCTTCAAATTTGAGTTGGGTATGTTAAACTTAATATAGCTTCAGTTGCTCCTCATCTGTTTGAAAGCTATTTGTTATTCTGCAAATGGAGTTGTTCTTTAAAGAACTGAAGGTTCTCCAATTGAGGGGGACCATGTCTAGCACAACTCCAGCAATTCTCTACTGACTAATTGAGGGGGAGCAGAGGAAAAGATTATCAGATGATCAAATGAGTCCTAGCAGCTATTTGCTAAAGTCAAAAAGGGGGAGGAAAAGTTGATCAAATGATCAGATTAATGATAGTAGCAACAATTCAGGGGAAGCAGGTGCAGTATTATTCCTCTCTACATGCTGGGAAGTGGGGTAACTATAGTTCACTTCTCAATTTCATAGTTTTTAATTTTACTGCTTCATGGTTCTATATATGTAATTAACTCACTTACTTAAGAATTTTGACTTCCTCAAATAGGGGGAGATTGTTGGGTCCATTGCTCACAATGTTCTAGATTTGAGGAAGTCAATCTTGTCAATGATATACATATATCAGTAGATGATAGTGATGAGACAGATAGCCTATCTGGCTAAGTCAGAAAAACTCTTACCTATGATTTGGTTTGAGAAAATTGACTAAGTCTAATTTCGTCGAACTAAGTTCAGAGTTCGTCGAGCTGAGCAAATCATTCATCGAACTAAGCTCAGAGTTTGAGAAATTTGCCCAAGTATAAATTTGTCGAACTGAGCTCAGAGTTCGTCGAGCTGAGCTCACTGTTCATCGAACTCAGTTCTGCATTCATCGAACTCAGTTAAGAGTTATGTAAGGCTGGCTGAGACAGTCAACGCATATGGTTTAAGAGACAGAAATATGGCTAAGTCCAGAGGCGTTGAGTGATGGTCATTCACTCTACGCCATAGCCTCTTAAGTGTTGAGTAACCCTCAGTCAGTCAAAGCCAATACTTTTATAGAATATAAAAATTTGCTAAGGCAGAAAGCGTTGAGTGACGTAAAATTTGTTAAAGCAAAAAGCGTTGAGTGTGGCATGCCCACTCAACGCTGTCAACGCTTATGTTGCTGAAGATGCAGAAATGGCTAAGGCAGATGGCGTTAAGTGAAGTATATTCACTCAATTCTCTCAACGTCATGCATGCAGAAGAGTATGCTGAAAGGGTTAAGGCAAAAAGCGTTGAGTGGTGAAGACATAATCAATGCTCTCAACGACTGGTAAAGACAGAATTTTATCTAAGTTATTTGGCGTTGAGTGAGGCTTACTCAATCAACGCCAGGTAGCAGAAAGCTGAGAAATCATGTTGAGTGAAGCTAAATCACTCAATGCCTAGAAATAGATTTATAATCTAAGTGATTTGGCGTTGAGTGAAGCTCATTCACTCAACGCCTATACTACTGATGCTTGAATTTTGACTAAGTCCTCAGGTGCTGATGTCAGAAAGTCAAAATGTAAACAATATTCAAATTATTAGTGGCAAAGTCACAGTACACGAAAAACGGCATCGCAGGCCTACATTACGATAGATATCCGTTAAAGCATGATGCAGCTGGACACTGTAGGTGGGTTCCATTGATCTCTAAGAGTCGTTGATCAGCGGACTACAAAAGGAGGGGATGGGCCAAGACACAAGACAACTTTTCTAGGGATTCATCAACAAAAAGTGTTATCACCTGACTTTATCTTCCTTGCCATTGCTACATGTAAAAAGCTTGAAGCACTCCAGAAGAAAAAGTTCAGATAGCTGTGTCATATTCCAGCAAGTTTTCTCTGTTGTGGGGAGAGATAGAGCAGAGATTCTCAGTTCTAGTTGTTGACACATAAATTTCTTTGTGTCAAAGATTACTTAAATTATTTCTTATTGTAGGATCCTTCTGGATCTGAGAGTAGGGCCTTTTGTCCAGAGGTAGGTGACAAGCATGTCACTGATCTATATAGGTGTCTGGAAGGGCACTAAGGTAGGTACCTGGAAGGGTACTGAGGTATCGGAGTGTTGCAGCAATCTGAGAGTAGGGCCTTGTGCCTGAAGTTGTAAGGCTGAAAAGCCTAAGCTGTAGGCCTTAGAGATAAGGCTAAGGTAGGTGGTTTGAGGACCACTGAGCTGTAGGAGCACTGCAGAGCTCTGAGGTACGAACCTTTATGGTTCTGATGTAGGTTTCTGAAGAGAACATGAGTCTAATGTTGAGGGCTTGAGGTGTAAGCTCTGAGGAGCATTTTGGAGGAGTTTGTGCCTTGTCTAACAGGAAGTTAGCAAGGTGGGAGGAGAGTGGATGTTCCCACAATTTTGGGGAACCACTATAAAATACTTGTGTGCTTTGCTGTATTGTTTATTCTTCTTTTATATTGCAGGTACTAAGGAGAATCTCTAAGCTCACCGTAGAGAGAAAGTAAAAGAAAGCTAAAACAATAAGTAAGAAAATAACAAGAAGACAGGAATTTCCATAAGATCCAGATAAACCTATTCACTCCTCCCCCCTCCCTCTAGGTTGCTAGCTACCTTGAAAATAAGAACTTTCAATATGAACAACAACACATGATTTACTATGATGTGTCTCACAATAGCGGGGGCATAGATTTGTGTGCATTAGGAATGCTCACTTGTAATCCACTTCTTCTCCTTAACCGGGGAAGGGTTACAGTAGGTCTTTGTGTGGTGTTAAGGGGAAAGATTATTAGGTTAAGCAGTTCCTTGTGTGTGCATATGGGATTAACAACCCACCCTACGGCATGTATGCAACTCCTTATGCCCATCCGTCACTTGGTACGAGGCTAGGGTGTCTACATATTGCTTGGGTCGAATGTGTCTTAAGTATTTTTCATAATTGTTCATATATATATAGCATGAACGTCATTTCATGTCTCATGGTCGTTGATATCATGCATCATACTCTATCGTGCTGGTCTATTTATTTTTAATTGTTTTTCGTTTGTTTTCTCTGCTTTGTTTAATTATTTTTCTTTAGAAAATCAAAAACAAAAAATATAAAAACCAAAAAAATTTAAAAAACTATGGTTTCTTCACTCTTAGGACACACATGACTAGAACCTAGAGCATAACCATTATATACGATGTTTAATTTATGATTGTTAATCCCTGTGAACATTGTCTACTTTTCATGATTTGTCAAATCTATATGTGCTTAGCTACTGAGTGCGACTAGACATTATAGTATATGTTGAATATGCCACTAGGTATGTATGAGGATTTAGGTAGCGTAATACTTTACATAGTTCACACATCCCTAGACGAAGCACTCATGTAGAACCTCTATTTTTACATGTTATAAATCGTGATATTGTGTCTAACACATTAGTAATAACTTGAAAAATCAATGTCATGATATACATGTGTTTATATAAAGGTTAGAACTGTGTGCCAAATCTCTAGTGGTCAAGTCATGTGTATACAAGTTAAAGTGCATCTAACTTTGTGGGTAGTTTTCGATTGACTCAGGATCCTTAGAATAAATGTTATAATATTGATAGTTCAACCAAAAATAAATGAAAAACAAAATTATGCATGCTATCAAATGATATGTCAAGGATGCCCCCCAAGCACTACTCACTCCTCCCAATAAGTCTTTATGAATATTGTGAAGATGAGCACCTTGGTCAAAAGAATCATTTCGATGTTGTGCAACGACTAAACCTTAAGCATAGTGCCTCTAGTTTTAGTTTTAGGATGACATAGATAGAAACGTGGTGTGATTTTTCTCTCTATTTCTAACATGATAGCATATTTAATTAATGAGATAAAACATGTACTAAATGCTAGTTCTACTTGATTTTCTGTCTTTTGATGCTACACATTCACAGGACATTACCCTATTTAATGCTTCCATACATGAGAATTAGACTGAAACTACATTGTATGTCTATAGCACATAGGTATTAGTACATGATCTTTATTATTGACTTTTATAATGTTATAATGTATTTAACTCTATAACTCTCTTAACATTGTATTCTACTTCGTTGTGTGCTTAGTTTAACTTGTATTGTCCAAATTTTTTACTTTGAAAACTCATGATTTGCTTCTATGTGATTTGTTCATCTGTGTGACTTGTATGTGTTATATTCTCTGATTTATGTATGGTCACCGCTATTGTTTCGCCTCTCGATTCACTGTATAATGTGCACTGTTTGATATGTTATCACGCTCATTTCAACTGCATTTTTCTCTCGTATATGCATATGGTCTCTTTTGATCTCGCCTACCCCCTTTCGATAAGGTTTAGGGACGATCACGTGTAGGGGGTGCTTGTTACACTATGTGTACGTAGAAAGGGAGAGCGCGTAGAGTACGTATATAGGGGTAGCGTGTGTGTAGGGGAGTTATAAGTAACCTGAAACCTGACCCTTCAAAGCTTATCTCTTAGTTGCACTGTATCATGCATCGTAATTATTATATCTCTGAATGGGATTGAATATTATCAAAAGGGAGAGTTTGTTGGAGCCGACGGTTCACATTTCCTTAGTTTGATAATATCAATTATCATGTTGTATTTGATCACATTTTGTGTTTGGTATAGTGTACAGGTTTACAGGTTCAATCAAAGAGAGAAACTCTCCTCTGCACCTACTGCCATGTGGTAGTCGTTACCATCGCACGGTAGCCTGAATTAAATTAACATGGCGCCCGGGTTGCTACCGTGCCATGCCAGCTCTACCGCCCGTGCTAACTCACTCAACGCTCGTCAAGACTGAGGCGTCGAGTCCGAGCTACAGTCGAGCGATAGCTTGATACCACGTTGCGCTATCTCACTCAACGCTCATTGAGTGCGTCGAGACGACTAGGCTAACTCCAAGCGTTAGCTTACTACCACGTCGTGCTAGCACGAAAAAGCAGAAAATAATCTTTTTGAATATTTTTCCAAATATGGGTGGCAGCTGTCAGTATCATGCTTGTCGACCTACCTCCAGGACATAGTTGTACCGCCGGCAGAGGCCTATTTTCAAAAAACATATAAAAGGCTTTGTTTTTCATTCGATAGATAAGGAGACATATATTCTCAATCTTAGGGTTCATGTGCTGCCTCTAGAGTACTGAAACACCATCTCCATCGAAGGAAGAGAAAACCGCCTCCCTCCCGTTCGCGCACAAAGATCTCCGGCGAGCCAAGAACTACAACGACTATGAGGAGTTGATCGGTTGCAACCAAACTAAGATCGCTAGCACCGGTCACTGATCGCTTAATAGTGGAATCATCTTGCGGGAGATTCAATCTTTAATCTTCTTTATTTTTGTACTTTTCTTTTTTTTATGTTCTTGTGGTGAGGAAAATTGACAGGTGAGGCTCGTCGGAATCCGGCGAGGATTCCAGGAGAAATCATCCTGTGGAAGGGACGTCTAGATCGGGGGATCTAGCGGGGCTCTAAGACACTTCCTTGCATGAAGATGAAGAGTCGGCTTGAAGACCATTCTTGGAGGGAAAGGGAGAGAGACAATCGGTTCGGGTAGTGGGTTGGTATAAAAAACAAAAAGATATTTGATTTGCATCGCCTTTGATCTCCAGCGTCATGGAGATCAAACTTTTGTATTTGTAAAACACTTCTTGTTTTAGATTGAATAAGGTTATTTGTGTTTTTATTTCTACTTATAACATCTTGCTTGTTCTTCGGTGGATCTCTGAAGGGGCTGTATTCCTCCAAGGAGAAATTTGCCCAAGAAAATGAGGTCTATAACCTACCGCCGTGCGTTAGCATGCTAGCACCCTGTGCTAGCTTCCAGAACTAGTTTTCCTGGACCAAAAGATTTCAAATTTTTTCATTAATGCTTAAAACCTTATTTACCACCCCCCCCCCTCTAAGGTTTGCCACACGATCCAACAATACTCTCATTACTCTCTATAATGGAAAAAGAAGTAATGGGTCCAAGGTAACCTGAATCCCAACTAATGTTTAAATTCATGTGTAGGAAAAAGGTTGTCCTTCCACAAATCAACATGGTATCTGGATAGTGGATGCTTCAGGCATATGACTGGACAAATCTATATGTTAATAAATTTCGAGGCCAAAATAGTCCCAAGATAGTATTTGGCGATTCCAATTATGCTCAGACCAAAGGTTATGGTGTGATTAAAATTGGGGATATCGCATTTACTAAAGTAACTCATTTTGAAAGACTTCATCATAATCTGATTAACATTATTTAACTTTGTGATGGTGGATGCAAAGTTTTTTTCACTAATAATCTTTGCCAAATAATAAATTTTAGAACATATGACATTGTGCCAAGTCGATCTAGAAAATACAATATATATGTTGTTGGCTTTGACTCTACTAATAATGAATTATGTTTTTTCAATACTGAAATAGACAGGAATGAGTTATGGCATAGAAGGCCTTGCCATGTAAATCACAAAACCATATCAAAGCATTCAAAGAATGAGTAAGTAAGAGGCTTTCCAAAAGGTAATTTTAGAAAATTCAATCCGAGTAGAGCTTGTCAGCCAGGTAAATAGGTGAAATATTCATTCAAACCAATTAGTAAGAATGATTCCCAAAGAATCTTATACCTACTACATATGGATTTATTTTGTCTTCTTATCATTCAAAGTTTAGGAGGTAAGTCTTATACATTTGTTATTATAGATGATTCTCAAGATTCAGTTGGGTGTTTCTTAAAAAAATAAAGGTTGAAACCTTCTCAACTTTTACAAAATTCATTATATAAATTCAATCTGAATTTGATACCAAAGTGTCATTGATTAGAAGTTATCATGGCTGAGTTTGAAAATCATTTTATTTATAAATTCTATGAAGATGAGGAGATGAGGCAAAGTTTTTAAGCTCCTACAACTTCTCAACATAATGGATTTACTGAAAAAAATAGAACACTCATTGAAGCTGGAAGATCATTATTGATAAAGTCTAAGTTGCCTAGGTCCTTTTGGGCTGAAGCTATGAAAAATGCTAATTATGTTCTTAAAAGAAGTCTTATTCATAAGACTAAACTAAAGACACCTTATGAACTTTTGAAAGGTAAGCCACCTAAAATTTCTTACTTCAGAATATTTGCATGTGTCTGTTATATTCTTAATAGTGAAAAAGTTACATAGCCAAATTTGATAAGAAAGCTGATGTTATAATAAAAGCATACTTAAAATTAAAGAATCCATATATGTAATATTTCATGAAACTCATGCTTGTTCCCAGGGGAGGAAACTTCCACCAGAAAATTATTGCGAGAACAGGTTGTTATGGATGAAAACTTCAAAGAATTAAAAATTATGGAGAATATAGAAAGCATTTCTGTAAAGAATAATCATGAAATCAAACATGATACTGAGAGCTCAGAAGATGAAGTTTCTATAAAAGGACATATTAACCCAACAAACATGGAACAAGTTAATGCTCAGAAAGTTGGATTACATCATGAAAAAGAAACAAGAAAATAATTTAACCATGATCTAATTGATCAAACAAGAATTGATCCAAATTGGTCAATCCTGAGAGATCAACCCTCTTCTCAAGTCATTGGCAATGTAAATCAAGGGGTAAAAACTAGAAGACAACTATCAACTAGAGAAATGTTGAAGTGCTTCTTCTCTCAAATTGAACCCAAACAAATTTAAGGAAGCTGATACTAATCCACAATGGATTATAATTATGCAAGAAGAACTTGCATAATTTCAAAGAAATAAAGTGTGAGAATTAGTGGAGAGACCAAAGAATTATCCAGTTAAAGAAACTAAATGAGTTTTCAAGAACAAATTGGATACAAATAGAGTGAAAGTGAGAAATAAAGATAGACTGTTTGCTCTAGAGTATAGACAAGAGGAAAAAAATTGACTACAATCAGACTATTGCACCAGTAGCAAGGTTAGAAGCAAACAGACTATTTTTAGCCTATATAGATTATAAAAGGATTAAAGTTTACCAAATAGATGTCAAAAGTGTTTTTTAATGGATTCCTACAAGAAGAGGTTTATGTAAAACAACATCCAGGTTTTGTCAATCCAACTCTTCCTTCTTATGTTTATAAATTAAATAAAACATTTTATGGTTTAAAACAAGCTCCAAGAGACAGATATAAGATCATATTCATATTTCTCTTAGATCATTCATTCATATTTGGAAAGGTAGATAAAACATTTTTCACTAAAACACATAAGGACAAAATTTTATTGTCGAGATTATGCAAAATATTTGTTGAATTAATGCAATTCAAGTTTGAAATGAGAAGCATGTGAGTGTTATTCTTCTTCTTTGCTTTACAAGTAAAACAAAGTAATGAAGGTATCTCCATTTGCCAATCTAAATACACTAAGGAATTGAATAGGAAATTTGGCATAGAAACTATCGCTATTATAAAAACTCTCATGACTACTAATGCAGTTTTAGATAAGAAATTATCTAGTAAATCTATAGACCAAAAAATATATAGAGCAATCATTGGCTCATTTCTTAATCTAACAGCAAGCAGACCTGATATAATGTTTGTTAAAGGTGTCTGTGCAAAGTTTCAGGTTGATCCTAAATAATCACATCTTAGTTCTATAAAAACAATCTTAAGATATTTTAAGGGTACATCTGAAATTGGATTATGCTATCCAGTAGAATCAGAATTTGAACTATATGGTTATTCAGATGTTGATTACGCAGGATGCAGATTGGATAGAAAAAGTATCTCAGAAACTTGTCAATTTTTAGGTGGTGGACTAATATCGTAGTTCAATAAAAAGCAGACAGCA
This sequence comes from Platanthera guangdongensis, assembly GCA_039583875.1. Lineage (NCBI taxonomy): Eukaryota > Viridiplantae > Streptophyta > Magnoliopsida > Asparagales > Orchidaceae > Platanthera > Platanthera guangdongensis. Next base: position 141,198,535 of record CM077148.1, read on the forward strand.
ATCTCCACTTCAACAACTGAAGCAGATTATATTACTGTTGGAAGCTATTGTTCACAGATTTTATGTATGCAGAATTAATCTGGCGAAGCCCGCCACCGGGGGCCGGGTGCTGTCGTGCACGGCATGAGGGATTGTTAAAAAAGGTTGTTGTTATTAGCAAATACGATTTGACTTCTAGCAAACCATTACTATTATCAAACCTTCAAATTTGAAAATGACTATTTGAATATTTTTTTGTTACTAGCAAACCACCATAAAAAATAAAATAAAAATTTTAATTTTAATTTAAAGACATGCATTCACTCAATATAAGCCGATGCATATGCTAATATTACCGATGTGCTCTCCTTATAGGTGTTTGCCGCACCGAAACTGTCATCATCATCGATGTGCCAACCGCCATCACCATCGTCGCGCCAACCTCCATCGTCGCCACCGCGCCAACAACCAACGCTGCTGTCACACTGAAACCGTCATCACCGCCGCCGCAGCAACCGTCATCATCGTCACTGCACCGAAACCGCCATCATCGACGCTTTGCCAACCTCCATCACCGTTGCTGCACCAAAACCGTCATTGTTACTGCCGCACCGAAATCGCAATCACCACCGCCGTGCCAACCACCATCGCCACCACTGTACCAAAACCGCCATCATCGTCGCCATGCCAACCGTCATCATCGTCGCCGCAACGAAACTGTCATCACCGTCGCCACACCGAAACCGTCCTCGTCGTCATCGTGCTAACCGCCTTCGCCGCCACGCACTGAAACCGCCATCATTGTTGTCGTGCCAACCGTCATCACCATTGCCGCACTGAAACTGCCTTCACCAACGATGGCATTGATCCGAAGCAGGGCAAGAGCCGTGGAGTAACGTTCCATAGTCATGGCAGGAATCGACAATGAGAAGCGGCGGGAAAGGAATGTGTGGAATGGAGTTTGGGTGGAGCGTGATTGAGAGAGGGCTGCGAGGAAATGAGACGCTGGGGTTAATTTTGAAGAGCAACGAGTGTCCTCTGTCGTTGATGGAGATAAGGGGAGAAGTTGTCGAGCAGAGCGAGGAGGGAGTGAGAGGTTTTCGCAAGGGGGAGCATGTAGGAGATGCAAGTAGAGCTGCAGAATTTTAAGGAGGAGCAGGTTCGGGATTTTTTTGATCGAATGGCTGATGGGAGAGTAGATGGAATCAGGGCTATTATTGAAGGAATGAACATAATTCAGCTTCATTTGTGCACGAAAGTATATATAAAGAAATAGCGGTATTGTGTAACCCAAATGACGAATCAATCAAGGTCGTTCATTCTAATAACCAACGATCAACGCTCCCTCACTGTTGTTCGATTCATTCCCTCTGGAAATCAGGTTTGGGGCAAAAACTTAGGGACTCAGCAAGGAGCGGATTCATATAGGGTCGAGCGTGAGCGGCTGCCCACACTGTAATTTAAAATTGATATCTTTTTGTACTAGAAAATAAGTTTATCATAATAGATGTATTATAAAGTAATAAATATAAACAAATAAAGTTAGACAATTTTTCTTGACATAGTTAGTAGAGTGTCTTTTTAGTAATTTAGAGGTATAAGATTCAATTCTTACGACAATATTTTTTTTATAAACAAAATTGTTATGCTATTGTTTAATGTTTTTTTATAAACAAGCTTCTTACTATATTGTTATTTAAAATAATATTAAAATTTATTTGTTATATTGTTTAATTTTTTGTTATAAAAAAGTTTATTGTTTTATTTTTGTAAGAACATTTTATAAATAAATTATTCTTATGTTCTGTTGTTATGTTGTCGCTTATTATTATTTTTAAATAAGTTTCTTATCATATTATCGTTTATTTGTTTTATAAACAAATTTATTGTTTAAAATTTTTTATATAAACAAATTTTTTGTTATGTTATTGTGTGATACCTTTAAAATATTTATAAGGAATGTTGATATTAAAATAATCGATAAAGAATAATAAATTGAGGAAAATGAATTGCGATATTAATGTAATATAGATAGTATATTAATGTAATATAGACATATTTAAAAGAGATCGGGTCGATTTATTTTATCGAATAATTTTATATTTTGGTCACACAGAAAAAATTCCTGCATTCGCTACTGGCCTCAGCCAGCCGCGCCCCTATGTAAGGTTTTAATTTTTTAATTTAAAAACAATATATAATTTTAAATTAATTATATAATTGAAAAATAAAAACTAAAAAACAAACAAATAGTATAATCCCATCTAGCGACAACCCGCCCCGGCGGCGTCCGGAGCGCGCCGTGGGCGCCCGTGTACAGTCGAGCAGGGCATGAGGGCCCTGTACACTGTCACTCATGTGTGTGTATTTGTTTTTTTTATTTGCGCTTAAGAATGTGGGTTGAAAGGAGTTGAGCTCGTTGAAAATCTTAGCTTGAAAAATGACACGACGCAATCATACAGATCTTTTCTGAAATCGGCAAGTCAAACAGTGTTGTTTTTGGTTTGGTTCGAATCCGGATCCATCAGGATGCGGATCTGGAATTTTTAATTCCTCTTATGTCGTATAGCCTAATAAAAAAAAGAAAGAAAATTTATTATTTTTTCTTTCAGGGTATCCATGGAATGCCAAATTAGGGGAGTTGCGTTTTGGGAAATTAATAACTATTGTAGCCATGCAATATATATCCACCATTGAACAATGAAATTGAGACCAACCAAGTTTTGGCGAAATTAATTGGAGCCTCCTACAGATTCTTGACGTGGCGGAGGAGCTTCTTGCGAGAGGAACGTTCAGCCCTCTCGCCTTTCTCTCTCTATCGCTAGTGCACTTGGAGGGGGAACCGGCCTTAAGTTTTGTCATCGATTTTGGAAGAGGTAGCCTCCGGCATTGCGAGAGGGTGTTGCCGCCGGACTTGGTGGAGTTTGTCGTTGGCGTTGCAGTAGGTGTTCTTTGAAGTAGAGAGGCGTGGTGCCGGCAGCGTGCATTGTAACACCCCCAAAATGGAAACAGAACTTTTGCTAGCTATCGCCGGACGATAGTGGGTATCGTTGGTGATAGCGTTAACACTCGACGCCTTTGAGCGTTGAGTAAACTCGAAGAATCGTTGACTAAGGGACTATCGTGTGGTGATAGTGGGTGTCGCACAACGATACCACTCAACGCACTCAACGCTTTCAACGAATCGTTGAGTGGACTCAACGCACTCGACGCTTTCGACGAATCGTCGAGTGAGCTATCCCGTGGCGACATTGGCTATCGCTTGGCGATACCACCACGTGTGGTGTGACACTTGTTAGATGGGCGGACGGAGGCCGAAGAACGATGGTCAAGGCAGTTACTATCGCTATCACTAGGCGATAGCCGATATCACGCGACGACATCGTTTTGTTTGACTTGTCAGCCAAAATCGTGGTCGTTGCTTCCTTTTGATGAAATGAGTTTGTGGCTGGGATTAATCCCGAGACCACTTATCCAGAGGAAAGGTGGAGAGAACTTTCATTTTACTTCTCCCTCTCTCTTTCTCTCTCTTCATCTCATATTGCTCTTAAGCTAAGGAAGAAGGCTGAGACTGAGTTTTGAAAAGCTTGGTGAAGGAGATCCTGTGGTCGGAAGCAAGAACCGAGGCTAGATCCGTAGAGAGGAAAGTGATGTGCTCCTTTCCAACCGGACAGAAAAGTGTTCATGGCTCCGAAGAAAATTACAAGTGTAACGATCTTCCTTCTTGGACAAGTGAAGTCATCGTTTTTGCATATACATGGAATCCCCCACCAAAAGTTGGAGAATCGAGGAGATTCTGATGGGTCGATGCGTAGTATCCCCGAGTTTGTTTTTGCATATAGATCAAGAAATCGCAGTACGGAATAAACATGATGTGTGAAGCCCATCTGGACAGTTTGGTCTGGATTGGTGATATTTATTTTGCGTGCCGACGAAGACTCCGAGAATAAATGAGTAGTTTACGGGGTTTGTGGGTTGTACCTGTGAAATGAGAGTAGCAGGAAGTAATGGGGGTGAGCTTTAGGAAATAATACCCAAAAATACCACAGTTTGCATAACTATTGGATATCTTTGGGCGATAGCGAGTATCGCTGGTGATAGCTCTTGGTGAGACGCGATTGTTATGAAAGACCAGTATTCTGGCACTACAGGATGCTGCAGGGTGTTGGCTGGACGGATGTTCCAATTGTGGCTGAGTCTGGAGACATATGAGAGTTTTGTTGCTAACGCCAGGTGATAGTGGCTATCGCTAGCGATAACTTCCAGATAGCTTTGGACTTACAAGGCCTGTCTAGCGAAGGCTGAAGGGTTGGCAGGTGAGCTGTGTGTCTGGGTGCGCAGCTATGGCCGTGAATGTCATTGTGTGTTGATTGCATGCTCTAGTCTGGGGGAACTGGTGGGTGGCAATCGAGGAAAGTCCAGAGAGCCGAATGGGAAAGGTTAGGCTGACCCGCGTCTTGTCGTTTGCCATGATGGCTGGGACCATCGGCGTTGACTAGGCAATTTGAGTAATGGGAAAGAGCTGAACTGTACCTGATGCGTTGAACAGCAATTGTACCAGTCGCACAAGTATTATAAAATGGGTGAATTTCCCCAAGTATCTATCTCTTCAAGGAACACAGTAAGGTGGAGTTAATTTCGAGGAGGACTTGATATTGAAGTCCTTAGGTCAGAGTTAACTAAGGGAGGTTTTGATAGTTGTGGAAAAAGAAAGTAAAACACTATAAACTACTCCTATGCAACGCCGCTATGCGATGCTTCGCTAGGCGGGATGGAAGACTACACGGGTCACTATGCACTGAATTGTTGGGCGGATGGACGAGTAGGCTTGCGGATGAGGTGGTTAGAACAATGGAATGAGGGTCGAGAGCACCTCTTCGCGACGCATGCCACTAGCAATTGTTTGTGCAGCAAAACTGGATGTGGTGGCGGATGGAAAATAAAAGTGCACCTCAAGCAAATAACGAAATATAATATCACATAGATATGATTGAATACAAACGTTTTACAAAATAAGCATACTTCATCATATACAAAGAGATTAAGCTACACTATCAATAACAAGAGAAAAAAACTATGCAAAATCGACCAGATCCGAAGTCTTTCTAAGGATTCACAGAAGGAATCGCCGGGTTGTCAATCTGCATCCTTGCTTGGTCCTCAACTGTGTCGGGGGTAGAGGAGGCTGTGACTCACTCCCAATGGACCCGTCTTCTTCATGTCACGATCCGGTGGAGGATGGCACAACTTCTCCTAGATTGATGGAGAAAGCTAGATCTAACTATTCTTGAAGCTTAAGGATGAAAGACGAGGCCGAGAGGAAGCTCCGGCTTGGATTTGGCGGTGAAAGCTTGCCCGGAGCACCTCCCTACAGTGGAAGATGAAGGGAAACGGCGTAACCCTTCCTCGGAGGTGCAAATGGCAAAAAAATGCGTGGATCCCAAATTAGGGCAGAACATGCAAATTTATAGACAAGCAGAAATAATAATGCGCACGATCACTAGGTCGTGCGCACTATGTCCAGTGATCGTGCGTAATGTTATGACAGAACTCAAGAAAAACAGAGATAATGCGCACGAGCAGTGGCGCACGACCGGTGGTCATGCGCACTATGTCCAATGGTCGTGATATTACCCCAGGCAGAACACCAGGAAAAAAGGAACCGATGCACACGATCAGAGGCGCACGACCTGTGGTCGTGCGCACTGTGTCCAGTGGTCGTGCGTTTTACCCGAGAGAACTTGGAAATATGAAGAATAGTGCGCACGATTAGAGTCGCACGACAAGTGGTCGTGCGTAATAGATCCGATGATCGTGCGCAGTATTCCTGTTTCCAAATAATCCCGGAACACGCACAGGACCCCTGTACCAATAGGAAAACAAATCACTTATAAGTGCAGACATTCCAGGCAATCACAATAAGGAGTACAATCAATAAAAGTAACAAAAATACACAACCACGGGCCTAACTGTGCACTTCCTATGGAAATAAAGATAAGATGAAATATATGCGATAACAAACTAAAAGTGAAGTGCAAGTGAAAGAAAACTAGCGCAGATGAGTCCGAAAATCACTATATAAATAGGACTCATCACACCCCCAGACTTACCTATTTGCGCGTCCCAAGCAAACAAAATCTATGCAGATAGGGAAAATAAACTAGCTAACAAAGAAATTGAGATACGGAGTACCATGCGAAGTCGCATGCTCGCGGGCATGAAAATATAATAGAGGAAATGTAAGACTTCCCCCCTCCCGGATCCCAAAACACGGCACGAAGGGGGAGTCTTATGCCCAAAACAGCCGCCTTGCGGTAGCATTAGCACACGGGATAACTTGTACCACAAGACGCCTATTCCGTCGGCTACAACAATATCAATATGACATGCAAACCCAACCAAAATATAATAAGCAAGAGAAGTCAAATCCACACTAAGCATATAGTCCAAATACATCAATAAAGGAGAAGCTAAAACATGCGTCTACAATATATCAGAGTACAGCTAAACATTTCTCAAACAGGCTACATCAGGGTATCAAAATATTAACATCAGTAACCGACAGTAGCGACGATACCGTCCCCTCAGGCCCTGTTGTCCTGGCCTGGCTGTCCTGCTGCAACGCCTACTGCTGCTCTACCTGCAGGGTGGCCTCCTAAAAAGGAAGACGTAGCAACCGTTAGTCGAAACGACTAAGTGGTTTCACATCCGCTCCCCCGGCGACTCCTCGGCACCGTGTGGGGAAAAAGGATCAATAGTACAATATATATAAGTATAAAAGGTACAAACAGGTGGCAAGGTACATGAGTATCAATGTATAAACTAGCAGTTCTACAAGAGCTATCAATGTATAAACTAACAATTCTACAAGAGCTAGTATAACATCAAGTGTAAGAAAAATACAGCAGGTAAGTAACTTAACTTATAAGGATGTCCATACAAGCTTATAAGTTAAGGGTCGATTTGCATAAAGTAACTCATCGTATAAGAGTGCCCATACAAACTTATACGATGAGGATCTTGTTGTGCAATGATATGAAATGGTAGGTATGCTATGCAATGACTCACCCATGCCCACCCATGAAACCGCTATGTCGATATAGACCATTAGTTCCCACTTTTCGAGCAGGTAGCTAACCTCTCAGGCATCAGCCGCCGTGGCCAGACGGTGATAGTAGAGCGGGCGTCTCTACTACTAGGCGGGTATCCACACTACTTAACCTAGGCATCCGTACGACTCAACGCTAAGAACACAACAGCGGAGCCCATGCGTACTATGCCCCAGCGGGAGCCTCGGGTAGATGTGCACCGAGGACCAAGCCCTGAACTGACCTTGTGTGACCCGAAAGAAGCCTCGGAGTGAGCACGAGGACCAAGCCCAACCGTTCACCTGTTACGGAAGGAGCCCCGGGACGTGAACGCCGAGGACCAAGCCCAACCGCCCAAAGTCTAACTGTCGACTCCCGTCGGTGTGACGACTGGCGAGCCCGTAGACCTACCACACTATCCTTAACCCAGGATTACAACACTGCGTGTCGACTCACATCACATGCAAATTCCACATCATCGTGGCATGGAAGGAGCCTCGGAAGAAGGCATGAGGACCTAGCCCAACCATCCACCTGGCACGGAAGGAGGCCCGGGACGTGAACACCGAGGACCAAGCCCAACCGTCTGTTTGTCTCATCTCAAGATATCCAAGCTTGCGACGGTCAATAATGCACTTACAATCCTTCCCAATACCACCCATAGGGAGCTGACGCTCTAAGTATTGGACTACTAAATTTCATTCATCAATCGAACATACACCTGGCCATAACTTATCATCCCATATGACATCCCAAATGATCCCAAGATAATACATATACGATGCGCATGTAATAATCTACCAATTTCTATCAAGTCATTCCGTTCAAGTAATCTTGCATCACAATTCGATTGTACGAAATCTGTTTCCAACATGATATAACAAGATGTGCATCTATAACAACTTACCAAATCCTATCAAGTCAATTCATTCAATAAAGCTTGCTTCACAATTAGTTGTATGGAATCTAATTCACAAGTTTAATCATTCATAGCATTACGGTGGTTAATTATGAAATATTTCATCAAAACCTCAAGCTAATTTGCAACATCGATTTCATCGAACCCAAATCCATATTATATAAAAACCCAGAATTTTAAGTGCAGATTGAATTTGGACAGTAACTTCAACCGGAGATTCCTGAGGCTACAAGAATCCGGCGATGACTTGTAACCCCTCGATGGAAAGGTCTTGTCATGGGTTATAACTTTTATATTCAACCCACAACCCAGATTTGAATGTATCCTATTTGAATTTGGCTTCAAAGTCCGCTGCGCACAGAACACAATTCTGCATGCAGGATTTATCGGATGTCATTTTCGTCCAGGCTTTCCTGTGGCTACAGACTTCGCCTAAAGTCGTACAACCATTCGTTGGAAAGGTATTTTCAATGGCTTCAACTTTTATGTTAAGCAGAAAGCCCAGATCTGGTATATCACACCTAAAAATGACCACGAAGTTCGCTGCGCGCAGAATACAGATTCTGCACGCATTTTAAGGCAGAATGAACAGCATCGGTTCATCTTCCTCCTCAAGGCGGTCTTCCCAAGTCATTCCAGAAAATACTCCGCCCTTATTCAACCTCAAGAGGCCAATAACCTTCATGAAACCATCCCCTATCATCACATAGAAGAAGGGAGTGGTTGAAGAGATCTAAAACCTAGGACATAAGTCCTAGCATGGCCCTTCCTAGAAAACTCCTCCTCTCCATCAAGACTCTCTTGAGTCGATGTCTCGCCTAGGAAAATAACTATAGATCTAGCACCAAGGGAGAGGGTAGGAAACTAACCTCACTTCCAGCGGTTCCATTTCCGACCATAGACCTTGTGATTCTTCGCGGCGGCATCCTCTCCTCTCCGGCGATGGCGGATCTCCTTCCCTAGATCTTCCTCCAGTAAACTCTCCTTCTCCACAGGACTTCTCTCAGAAAAATATGGCTGGGAGGAAGAGTGAAATGGCTAGGGTTTTTCCAATGTTCCTTATATATATAATATGACACGGGTAGGGACACGCCCGTGTCGTTACCCGTGTCCTGCTCGGGCGAAGCATTACAGGCAGTTACGTTGTCGGTTCGATCTAAAATGGCAGATAGGACGTACACGCCCGTATCAGTCAAGTCGCGCACGTGACATGGGGCGTGACACCTAAATCATCGAACTCAACTATCGAGAATTCGTCGAACTCACTTAAAATCGTCGAACGGAGGTCACGCCCATGGTCACGCCCGTGACATAGGGCGTGCAACCCTCTCATTCGAGAACCACCCACCTACTCGAGTACCTTCGACACCTACTCAAGTACCTTAAGTCATGCCCCTGGGTCACGCCCATGACCCAGGGCATGTAACCCACTTTACTCGAGTACTTTGAAAACTACTCGAGTAACCTAGGGAGCTACTCGAGTACCTTCAGTCACTCCCCTGGGTCACGACCGTGACCCAGGGCGTGTAACCCATTTTACTCGAGTATTTTGAAAACTACTCGAGTAACCTAGGAAGCTACTCGAGTACCTTCAGTCACGCCCCTGGGTCACGCCCATGACCCAGGGCGTGTAACCCATTTTACTCAAGTATCTTGAAAACTTCTCGAGTAACCTCGGCAGCTACTCGAGTACCTTCAGTCACGCCCCTGGGTCACGCTCGTGACCCAGGGCGTGTAACCTGCTCTGTACTAACTCCTCCAGTTCACAAGTGCCGCCGCTTTTCCTCCACTTTCCTGAACTCAAGCCTGCCCTCCTGACTCAAAACTCGCATGGGGGGCCTAGCGTGAATCGGGACGTTAGAAATCTTATAAACAAAATAAAAAATTTTGTCCCCGAAATCAGGCTAGGGCTATGGGGAAGACAAGCATACAGAAAATAAATATGTCTTTAAACAAAATTACCTGGAGGAAATAATCCCGGGTAGCATTTTTGCATCAAGTCCACCGGCTCCCAGGTAAACTCCTCCTTCCCATGATTGGACCATTGTACCTTCACCAAGGGAACACTTTTGCGGCGTAATGTTCTTGTCTCGTTTTCAACAATCCGCACCGGCTCTAGTCGCACAGACCTGTCCGACGCCACTACACCATCAGTAGTGGGAATATATTGGTCGGGCCGCAACAGCGCCTTTTGAAGCGACGACACATGGAACACGTCGTGGAGATTCTCTAGTTCTGGTGGTAATTCCAAACGATAGGCCAACGGGCCAATCCTTTCCAAAATAGTATAAGGTCCAACATATCTTGAGCTGAGCTTTTTCACACCACGAACCCGTGACACTCCATGCATCAGCCGGATCTTCAGAAACACCTTATCTCCCACTTGAAACTCCACCATTTGGTGCTTTGTATTATAATACTTCGCCAGTCGACTCTGAGCCTCCAACATACGATCTCGTATCAGCCTAACCACTACATCGTTATCATCAATATACTCAATACCCAAGGTCTTCGGGTCTTCATCTTGCACCCAAGGCAAGGGGGTTCTACACCTTCTACCATAAAGCGCTTCATGACGTGCCATACAGATGATCGCCTGATGACTGTTGTTGTAGGAGAATTCCACCAGCAGTATGAGTCTTTCCCACGGCTCACCCCTATCCAACACACATAATCTCAGCAGATCCTCCAATGTCCTAATGGTCCTTTCAGACTGCCCGTCCGTCTGAGGATGAAATGCGGTGCTGAAGGTAAGGCATCAGCCCAAATACGCCTGTACCGCCTTCCACTCCTTGGAAGTAAAGCGACCATCACAGTCAGAAACGATCATCATAGGCACGCCGTGATATCGTACAAACTGCTCCACGAAGAGGCATACCAAGGCATCCACATGAGCCTTTTTTTTTCATGGGAATGAATCGGGCTACTTTTGTCAGCCGATCAACAATAACCCATACTGAATCATTCCCGGAGCGTGAGCGAGGTAGCCCATGGACAAAGTTCATGGAGATATCCTCGAACTTCCATTCGGGGATGGGCAATGACTGCAACAAACCACCGGGACTCCTGCATTCAGCCTTCACTCTTTGACAGGCTTCACAATGAGTAACATAATACAGGACATCCTTCTTCATTCCCGGCCAACACATGGTCTTCCGCAAACCGGCGTACATCTTAGAAATACCCAGGTGCACTGAATATTGAGAGCTATGTGCCTCTCTCAAGATATCCTCCTAGATTTTACCGCCCTTGGGAATGTAGAGCCGGCCGTGAAAGTAAACGAGGCCGTCTTTGAGTGTATACTCGTTGGTAGTTCCTTCTTCTATTGATTTAATTGTCAGGGCCAAAGCCGCATCCATTCCTTGCTCCACCCGAATCTGGTCCCGAATATCACAAATTATGCTCATGCTTGCCAAAAATTCTATATACTCTGCCGAAGGAGCCTTGAGTATCGAGGTAATATCCATCTCTTCGATCATCCGAGCCAACTCCATGCTCATCAACCGAGACTCTAGGCTAGAGCATGGCACTTTTCTACTCAACGCATCAGCCACTGAGTTCGCCTTTCCGGGGTGGTGGTTCATGGTAAACTCATAGTCGCATAGAAATTCTAACCACCGCCGTTGCCTCAAGTTCAACTCCTTCTGTGTATGAACAGACTTCAAGTTTTTATGATCCGAAAAGATCTCGCAGTGGACGCCGTATAGATAGTGCCTCCAAACCTTCAAGGCGAACACCACTGCTCCCAACTCCAAATCGTGAACCGGGTAATTGATTTCATGCTTCTTCAGTTTCCTTGAAGCATAAGCAATCACATGCCTGTGCTGCATCAATACCGCTCCCATCCCTTGATATGACGCGTCCGTGTGGACTTGAAATCCTTCCTTCCCAGATGGAAGTGCGAGGATGGGGGCGGAGGTAAGTCTATCCTTCAACTCTTGAAATGTCGCTTCACATTGAGGTGTCCACTCAAATGGCACACCCTTCTTCGTCAAGGAGGTAAGAGGAAGGGCAATCTTTGAGAACCCTTTTACGAACTTGCGGTAGTACCCGGCAAGTCCAAGAAAACTCCGTACATCGGACGCCGATTTCAAGGGCGACCACTCCTTGACGGCACGCACCTTGGTAGGATCCACCGCCAGTCCAGCTCCACTGATTACATGGCCCAAGAAGGCAACCACTTTGAGCCAAAATTCGCATTTGCTGAACTTGGCGAACAAAGCGTGCTCTTTTAATTTCTTCAGAACCAAGGCCAGGTGCTCGGTATGCTCCTACTCTATCTTTGAGTAGACCAGTATATCGTCGATGAAGACGATGACAAAGACGTCCAAATAGGGTTCGAATACTTTGTTCATCAGGCTCATGAAAGCCGAAGGGGCATTTGTGAGCCCAAACGGCATTACCGTGAACTCATACAACCCATATCTTGAACTGAAGGCCGTCTTCTGGATGTCCTCCTCCTGTATCCTCAACTGATAGTATCCCGAGCGCAAGTACAGCTTAGAAAACCAATGCGCTCCCACTAGTTGATCGAACAACTCGTCGATCCGAGGTAGCGGATAAGTGTTCTGTACCGTCAGCCGGTTGAGTTCCCGATAGTCTATTCACAAGCGCAGGGTTCCATCCTTCTTCTTCACAAACAATACAGGGGATCCCCAGGGTGACGAACTGGGGCGAACGAACCCTGACTCCACCAATTCTTGCAATTGAACTCTAAACTCCGCGAGTTCCTTCGGGGACATTCGGTAAGGGGACTTGGATACAGGCTTGGCACCCGGTACTAGATTAATTCGGAAATCGAATTCTCTATGAGGGGGTAACCCTGGTAGTTTCTCTGGAAACACCTCGGGGAAGTCCCGCACTACCCGAACATCTTTTACCTCCAATGCTACCTCCTTTAACTCAAACCAGATCATGAAGACATCATCCCCTTTTGTTGAAGTTGGTGACCGGGCGGCCTGGCGGTTTGTATTGGCGGGTTGGAGACCGCGCGGTCTGGCGGTCTGTCTCAGCCGGCTTGGAGACTGGGCGGTCTGGCGGTCTTCGCTTTCTCTCTGGTGGTAGCCGTGCGGTTAGCCCTGTTGTCTAACCGCGCGGTTTGTGCGGTTTGTCTTGTATAGTCCGCTTAGTCCTGTAATTTTTAGTCCCACATCTCTTATTTGTATTCTCTCATCTCTCCTCCATTCTATATAAGGGAGGGCATACATTTATAATAGATATCTTTTTTGGATAATAAAGTTTCAATTATTCAAAAGCTTATCCGCTTGTTCTCTACTTTTCGCTTCTTTTCGCTACTTTCTAACATGGTATCAGAGGACACGGTCATTTCCTCCTGATTCTGTGCGCTCTCTGTTGTTCGCGGCTTGTTTTCCGCATTCTGCGACTTATTCGCGGCTTGCCTTCTCTTCTGTCCGCGCGGCTTGTTTCTATTCGCGCGGCTTGTTTCTGACCGCTGCCCTGTTCGCGCGGCTTGCTTCTTCTTGGTTCTCTTCTCCTACTACTATTCGTCGCAGCGACCTGTTTCCTTGTCACCGCGCTCCTTGTTCTTTCTTGCCTCTCCGACTTCCTAGTCGTTGCGGCCTTGTCTCTACCCGCTGCGGACTTCTTCTCCCTGTCCGCCTCTGCTTTCCCTATTACCGCTTGTCTCTATTCTCGCGGTTTGCTGCTGTGATCTGCCTGACCGTGCGGGTTGTTCCTTTTTCACCCGCATCTTGGTCGCGGTCACCTGCTCTTCTCTTCTCTTCTGTTCGCTCGGCCTTCTCAGTCCGCGCGACCTCTTCCCCGCTGGGCCTTTGCCTGCTTTTTTTCTCCGCTTGCTTCTTCGTCTGCCCGCGTGCCCTGTCCGCGCGGCTTGCCCCTTCTTTTTCGCGACCTTTTTCGCGATCTCCTCTATTCACCATGCTCTACTTCTTGTTGCCTTCTACCCACTCCTGCTTGCTAGTCGCCCCGGCCTCATCTTTGGCCGTGCGACTTGTTCTCCTCTGTTCGCCCGACTTTTTCTGGCCGTGCGACTTCTTTCCCTCTGCTTTGCTCGGCTTCTTGGAAGCGGCCTTCCTAGCCGCCCGACCTGTGTTCTGGTCGCCCGGCTTGGTGCTTTTTTTTCTCTTCTCGCGGCTTGTTCCTCTCGTCGCGGTTTGTTCCTCTCTTGCTTCCATGGCTTTCCTCTCCTCCAGCCTGTCCGCCTCTGTGGTCACCTCTTCTGGTAGTGCTCATGTTGTGACTCGCGGACGATGGCTCATCGACTCTGGTGCAACAAATCATATGACAGGCAACCCTCAATGTTTCTCTCTTCTTGACACACAGGCTCAGTTGCCCCCGGTCATTGTTGTTGATGGATCTCCCTCCCCGGTCCATGGGACGGGCATGGTTCAAGTCACTCCATCTCTCTGCTTGGCTGATACCCTCTATGTGCCCAAGTTTTCGTGCAATTTATTATCGGTTACTTCTTTATGCAAGCAACTACGGTGTTCTGTCACATTCACCCCTACCTCTTGTGCTTTTCAGGATCCGGACTCCCAACGGACGATTGCTACCGGGACTGAGAGTGGTGGCCTTTACTTCCTCGACAATGTTTCTGCTCTATCCGCCTTCTCCTCCTCCTCTACAGATCTTCTCCAATGGCATCTTCGCCTTGGACATGCTCCTCCCCGAATTCTACGACAGCTCCTGCCGCACCTCCCTCCTCATCATCCTCCTCTAAACTGTGATGCCTGTCAACTTGGCAAACATCACCGCTCCTCCTTCCCACCAACACAAAGTCGGGGCTCTTCCCATCTGTTTGACCTCGTTCACTCTGACATATGGGGTCCCGCTCCTAACCTCACCATCGGTCGGGGTAGTTCCTATTTTGTCACCTTCATTGATGATTTCTCTCGATATACGTGGGTATATCTTCTCAAAGATCGCTCCGAGTTGTTCTCTGTTTGGACCTCCTTTTATTCTATGGTTAAAACTCAGTTTGCTACGTCTATTAAACTCCTTCGTTCTGACAATGCTAAGGAGTATCTTAGCCACGACTTCTCCTCCTTTTGTACTCACCATGGTGTTATTCGTCAAACCAGCTGTGTCTACACCTCACAACAAAATGGGGTGGCGGAACGCAAAAACCGTCACCTCCTTGATGTCGCTCGCACTATGATGACTCAAATGCATGTTCCTCGCTCCTATTGGGGCTATGCTGTCCTCCTCTCCTGCTATCTCATCAATCGCCTTCCCTCCACCGTTCTCCACAGTGCTACCCCCTTCTCCATTCTTTATCCGGATAAGGATCCCTTTCCTCTTCCTCTACACATCTTTGGGTGCACCGCTTTTGTGCACTCTCCCGCTGCCACCCGCGATAAACTCTCACCACGTGCCACCAAATGTGTCTTTCTGGGCTACTCTCCCACTCAGAAAGGATATTGTTGCTTTGATCCTGTTACCCGCAAGCAATTTGTCTCTGCAGATGTCACCTTCTTTGCCAATGCATCTTACTTCTCTCCCGCTTCCTCTTCTACTCCTCCTGCTCCTACTTATCCTACCAACCCATCCATTCCCTCTGCTCCCACTGATGTTCCACCCGCTCCACCCACTCCACCGTCTTCCCCATCCTCCTCATCTCCACCCTCTACTCCACTTTCTCCCTCCACTCCGCTGCCATCTCTCTCTACTCCCGGGCCAGCTCTCTCCACCACGGATACTCCGGATACTGAGGCACCTACTGACCTGGATCTCCCGATTGCTCTTCGCAAAGGGGTTCGGGCCTGTACCCACCATCCGCTTGCTGCAGTTGTTTCCTACGATCGTCTTACCCCTGCTCGCCGAGCTTTTGCACTGGCTATCTCGGTCACTGCCACTCCCCGTTCCTACCAGGAGGCCCTTACTATTCCTCACTGGAAATTTGCCATGGATGAGGAGATTGCTACTCTCACTGAACGGGGTACCTGGACCCTTGTTCCGCCTCCTTTCGGCACAGATGTTGTTGGTTGTCGCTGGGTCTTTGTGGTGAAGTTTCTCCCAGATGGCAGTGTGGATAGTTATAAGGCTCGCCTAGTTGCCAAGGGTTTTACCCAAACTTATGGGATTGATTACTTTAACACTTTCTCTCCCGTGGCTCGCCTCAGCACTATTCGAGTTCTTCTCTCTGTGGCTGTCAACAGGGATTGGCCCATCTCGCAGCTAGATGTTAAGAATGCCTTCCTCTATGGTGATCTGCAGGAAGATGTTTACATGGAGCAACCTCCTGGGTATGTTGCTCAGGGGGAGACACGGGTATGCCGGCTAAGGAAGGCTATCTATGGCCTCAAGTAGAGTCCTCGTGCCTGGTTTGATAAGTTCAGTGGCATTGTTGCGGCCATTGGTTTTACACGAAGCTCAGCAGATCACTCCTTGTTTGTTCGGAAAACCGCCTCTGGTCTTGTTGTTCTTGCGGTTTATGTTGATGACATTCTTCTTACTGGCGATGACCAGGATGGGGTATTGATGACCAAGAAACACCTTCGTCAACATTTGGTTACAAAAGATATGGGCTCCCCGAAATACTTTCTGGGGATTGAAATCTCTAGAATGCCCAACTCCATGGTTCTTTCACAACGGAAGTATGCTCTTGATCTTTTAAAGGAGGCAGGACTCACTGGTGTTAAACCTGCACGTTGTCCTATGGCTGCTGAAGAAGACAAAACTTGGACAGATGACTCACCTCTTCTCTCTGATCTTACGAGATACCGGCGTCTGGTGGGCAAGCTCATATATCTCACGGTAACCAGACCCGACATCTCTTATGCTGTTGGCAAGGTGAGCCAGTTCATGCAAGCTCCGAGGGAGTGTCATCTACAATCTGCTCTGAGGATATTAGAGTATATTAAAGCTGCTCCAGGGAAAGGACTCCTATTTCAGAAGAATGGTCACCTAAGGGTTGAAGCTTACTCTGATTCTAGCTATGCGGATGACAAAGGGGACCGCAAATCGACTTCAGGTTTCTGCACATTTGTTGGAGGCAATCTTGTGAGTTGGAAGAGCAAGAAACAGTCTGTTGTTTCCAGGTCTAGTGCAGAGGCAGAATATCGTAGCATGGCATCGACTACATGTGAGTTGAAGTGGTTGAGGGCTCTCATGCTTGACTTAGGAGAGGTTTACAACTATCCTCTTCCTATGTTCTGTGACAATAAGGCCGCGATACACATTTCCAAAAATCCGGTCTTTCATGAGAGAACAAAACACATAGAAGTCGACTGTCATTTTATTCGGGAAGAAATATTGAAGAAACAGATTTGCACTCCATTCGTCACGTCCGACAACGAGTTGGCAGATGTCTTCACCAAGCCGGTGTCCGCTTCCTTTTTCCACATCTGCGACAAGCTGGGCATGATCGATATATATGCTCCAGCTTGAGGGGGAGTGTTGAAGTTGGCGACCGGGAGGCCTGGCGGTTTGTATTGGCGGGTTGGAGACCGCGCGGTCTGGCGGTCTGTCTCAGCCGGCTTGGAGACTGGGCAGTCTGGCGGTCTTCGCTTTCTCTCTGGTGGTAGCCGTGCGGTTAGCCCTGTTGTCTAACCGCGCGGTTTGTGCGGTTTGTCTTGTATAGTCCGCTTAGTCCTGTAATTTTTAGTCCCACATCTCTTATTTGTATTCTCTCATCTCTCCTCCATTCTATATAAGGGAGGGCATACCTTTGTAATAGATATCTTTTTTGGATAATAAAGTTTCAATTATTCAAAAGCTTATCCGCTTGTTCTCTACTTTTCGCTTCTTTTCGCTACTTTCTAACACCTTTCATATGGGACTTTATAGCCTGAACAGAAGATAAGAGCATATGGGGTGAAAAATTAATACCTTGGAAGATAACGTCGGTGTCCCCATGTCTCAAATAGATCTTCTTCTCCGCGCAGTCGATCCTCGCAAAGTGCCAATTCAACCACACCATGCCTAAAATGATGTCGAACTCCGGCATCTTCAGGACCGTGGCCGGCGTATCGAAAGCCCTTCCTTCAATAAATATCTCAAATTCGCACTTGGCGGTAGCGATCATCTCCGTGCCATCCGGGAGGTGCACTCGACGGGCTATTCCAGAAAAGTATTGTATGCCATCCATACCTTTAATGAAATCTTCGGACACGAATGAGTGTGAGGCACCGGTATCGAACAGCACATAGGCCATCTTCCCACCGATTTCCACGGTGCCTAAGTATCAATAACCAAACTCAACCACTAGGTATCTAGTATGTCTTAAACAGTTTAAATTAAACGACAAAAATTGAGAAGGTTAACTGCACATACCAACTATAACATCCTGGGGATTCCGCTCTTGCGCCATGTCCAGCTCATACACCTGATCCCGGACCAGGCCGGGGTTTCCTCTTGGCGGTCCTCGTCCTCGACCATGCATATATCCCCGTCCTCGTGGGGTCGCTGGAGGGAGAGCAGGAGGGAGAGCAGGAGGGAGATAAGGAGGGACGTTCCCATACAACTGTGGGCAGTAGCGTCTAATGTGGCCCGATTGATTGCACTCGAAACACACCAACCCACGACGCCCCTCAGGTTTCCAGAATTGCTGAGGCTGTGGTGGTGGAGGCAGCGCGGCCGGCTGCTGGACTGGGTGCTCCACTCTATAGTTTCGATGGAAACGCCCTCCAACCCTCTGATATCCCCCTCCTCCTCTACGATCCTATCTCCTCCTATTGCTCGGACCGGCATCCATAACGCCTTCTGCAGGCCTCTTGCCACTACTCAAGTGATCCGCCTCCAACCACTTTACCATGTCAATAATCTCCGCCAAACTCCCATCCGCTATAAACAAAAGGGACTTCCTTAAGGGATCTCGTAGCCCTTTGTAGAAAGGTTTGGCATAACCTCTATCGTCCAACTCGTAAGAGTTCGCAAACCTTGCGAGATGCTGGAATTCCTGCTGGTATTCCGTAACTGATTTTGATCCCTGCTTCAGTAGTAGAAACCTCTGCTCAAGCTCATCTCGGGCCGAAGTAGGAATGAAGTGCTCCAAGAAAATACCCGAAACCTCTGCTAGTTTATACATTGATACTCATGTACCTTGCCACCTGCTTGAACCTTTTATACTTATATATATTGTACTATTGATCCTTTTTCCCCGCACGGTGCCGAGGAGTCGCCGGGGGAGCGGATGTGAAACAACTTAGTCGTTTCGACTAACGGTTGCTACGTCTTCCTTTTTAGGAGGCCACCCCGCAGGTAGAGCAGCAGCAGGCGTTGCAGCAGGACAGCCAGGCCAGGACGATAGGGCCTGAGGGGACGGTACCGTTGCTACCGTCGGTTACTGATGTTAGTATTTTGATACCATGATGTAGCCCGTTTGGGCAATGTTTAGATGTACTCTGATATATTGTAGAAGTATGTTTTAGCTTCTCCTTTATTGACATATTTGGACTATATGCTTAGTGTGTATTTGACTTCTCTTGATTATTATATTTTGGTTTGGTTGGCATGTCATATTGATATTGTTGTAGCCGGCGGAATAGGCGTCTTGTGGTACAGGTTAGCCCGTGTGCTAATGCTACCGTAAGGCGGCTGTTTCGGGCATAAGACTCCCCCTTCGTGTCGTGTTTTGCGATCTGGGGGGGGGGTCTTACAAATGGTATCAGAGGGAGGTTTTGATCCTCTGACCTGTGGGTTATGGGCCCACCACGCTTCCGCTGCGCACAGAACACAATTCTGCATGCAGGATTTATTGGATGTCATTTTAGTCCAGGCTTTCTTGTGGCTACAGACTTCGCTTGAAGTCGTGCAACTATTCGTTGGAAAGGTATTTTCAAGGGCTTCAACTTTTGTGTTTAGCCGAAAGCCCAGATCTGGCCATATCACAC
Source organism: Platanthera guangdongensis (assembly GCA_039583875.1). Lineage (NCBI taxonomy): Eukaryota > Viridiplantae > Streptophyta > Magnoliopsida > Asparagales > Orchidaceae > Platanthera > Platanthera guangdongensis. The sequence goes on from CM077148.1 coordinate 141,218,334, forward strand.
CTAAAAATGACCACGAAGTTCGCGGCGCGCAGAGTACAGATTTTGCACGTATCTTAAGGTGGAATGAACAGCATCGGTTCATCTTCCTCCTCAAGGCAGTCTTCCCAAGTCATTCCAGAAAACCTACTCCCTTATTCAACCTCAAGAGGCCAATACCCTTCACGAAACCATCCCCTATCATCACATAGAAGAAGGGAGTAGTTGAAGAGATCTAAAACCTACGACACAAGTCCTAGCATGGCCCTTCCTAGAAAACTCCTACTCTCCATAAAGACTCTCTTGAGTCGATGTCTCGCCTAGGAAAATAACTATAGATCTAGCACCAAGGGAGAGAGTAGGAAACTCACCACACTTCCAGCGGTTCCATTTCCGACCATAGACCTTGTGATTCTTCGCGGCGGCATCCTCTCCTCTCCGGCGATGGCGGATCTCCGTCCCTAGATCTTCCTCCAGTAAACTCTCCTTCTCCACAGGACTTCTCTCAGAAAAATACGGCTGGGAGGAAGAGTGAAATGGCTAAGGTTTTTCCACTGTTCCTTATATATATAATGTGACACTGGTAGGGACACGCCCGTGTCCTTACCCGTGTCCCGCTCGGGCGAAGCGTTACAGGCGGTTACGTTGTCGGTTCGATCTAAAATGGCAGATAGGACGTACACGCCCGTGTCAGTCAAGTCACGCCCGTGACATGGGGCGTGACACCTAAATCGTCGAACTCAACTATCGAGAATTCGTCGAACTCACTTTAAATCGTCGAATGGAGGTCACGCCCATGGTTACGCCTGTGACATTGGGCGTGCAACCCTCTCACTCGAGAACCGCCCACCTACTCGAGTACCTTGGGCACCTACTCGAGTACCTTAAGTCACGCCCCTGGGTCACGCCCGTGACCCAGGGCGTGTAACCCACTTTACTCGAGTACTTTGAAAAATACTCGAGTAACCTCGGCAGCTACTCGAGTACCTTCAGTCACGCCCCTGGGTCACGCCCGTGACCCAGGGCGTGTAACCCATTTTACTCGAGTATTTTGAAAACTACTCGAGTAACCTCGGCAGCTACTCGAGTACCTTCAGTCACGCCCCTGGGTCACGCCCGTGACCCAGGGTGTCTAACCCATTTTATTCGAGTATCTTGAAAACTTCTCGAGTAACCTCGGCAGCTACTCGAGTACCTTCAGTCATGCCCCTGGGTCACGCCCGTGACCCAGGGCATGTAACCTGCTCTGGACTAACTCCTTCAGTTCACAAGTGTAGCCCTTTTTCCTCCACTTTCCTGAACTCAAGCCTGCCCTCCTGACTCAAAACACGCATGAGGGGCCTAGCGCGAATCGGGACGTTACAGGAAATTTCTAAGTATACAAAATAGTCTATACTTTTCACAATACGTATCAAAATTTTATTACTACTCAAAAATGGAATCACGGTGAATTTTTAGGTCACGCATAGGAAGAAAGTAGGCAGGCCACTAAGTTGAGCTTTACCAAAGATCGGGGATCAGGATCACCTCCAAAGAAATCCGTCAATGTCGGGGACCATACGCTTGCCCGTTCACACTCTCTCCACGGTACTAGTTCGACTCAAGCGTGAATCTGTAGGACATTAGGATAATCATTGGGCTTGGGTTTTGGTGAGGTAAACAGAGATAAATAAGAAGGCTACGCACCTAACCCAAATGAGCTAGCATAAAAAAAGAGTCCAACGCTACCCACAATACATGCGGGTAAACCACACCCCTAGACTTAGTTTTTAAAATATGGGTGTGTGCACCGCCTACTCCAAATACAATCTCATCTCAAATAGAATTTTCAATTATACTTTTTATTTTCACTTTTTTTACAATTCATTTTTATACATTTTTTTCAAATCATCATTTTTTAGCAACTTCAGCAAATATAAACTTTGAAGCACATCCACATATTCACAATGAGTTTCACCACATCACACCCCAAAATGAAAATGTAAAACTCTAAAGCTCGACTTGGGTGTGCGACTAGGATCGGCTATGAGGCATTTGTGAAATAATGGTGGAGCTTAATCAAAAGAAGCGGTAGGCACAACGGGGCTAGCGAAGATAAAACATTAGGAATGGTACAAAGCTCAACCGGGCCAAAATGATGGCCTACATCACGCTCACGCTTGACTAAACATGCACCAGTCCTTCGAGAGTAACTTGGGGCAAGTTCTTAGCCACCGAGAAAGATGATCCTTCCTCTCGACTCCAGCAAAATGAGTCTATTGATGGCTACACACATCCCTACACTGTCGTTCGATTCACACCGGATTCAGCAATTTTGAGTAGAATAAAAAGTCTTTACACAAATAGAAAAAATATAAAACTATAAGCATACAGAAAAATTAAATCCACTCCAATTTTTACACGAGATGAGAGCACTTGACTAGGAGAACTACAGGAGTCAACATTTTACTCCGTCTCACAATCCTATGCCAGCACAATAATTTCCCAAATCATACAAAAGAACCGAGTTTAACTCGCAGCATGCTAACAGCTAAGCATGTGCTCATGTGTGTACAGTGGTGTGCGATGCAATGAAATAATAAAATAAGACAATAAAAGCTTCTAGTATGCAAATGAAATATGCGCGTGCAAAAGGTAACAAATATTGGCTTTTCCCCAGACTTAAACTAAGCTATATCGCATATGATATTGAAATTAAAATTAGATAGAGACAAGTGAAGAGGTTACCCAATACTCAGCTAGTGAGCATACCAGAAGACGCATGAAAACACAAAAGCAGGTCCGCCATACGAAGAATCACAACCCCGCCAATATGATTTGTCATGAATATCTGCAGGGTTGAGCTCCGCAAAAATAAAAGAAAAATAGACCAAATACAAAGAAATACTAAAACTAAAATAGGCATGAAAAATAAAAATGCAGGAAATGTAAGATAAATACTGGGTTTATTGTCCACCCAGCACGACTTATTTGCTAACGAAGAGTTCTAGCTAATGGGTCGATGAAATAAAAGATGCACAGTAAACTGTTCGAATATTCGTTGCATTAGCAAGTACCAAAATGGAGATAATGCAGTTACCCCTCTACATAAATAATATTACCTGAACAACTTAGGTAGAGGAAATAGGAAATAAGAAGAGGAGGAGCACTGGTCCTCGTTCATCTTATCACAAAAGAAATCCTTGTCTTGCAAGGCGCTGTCCACCGCAGGTCCGCAGGAGGCGATGGCGATGACAGGGGACTCCACTACGAATGAGGTAGGAACCTTCTCACACAAGCATATGCACTCGCCATCGGCACGAGCACAAGGTTCATCGTCATCCCAACGTACCCGTGGAGACTCAACGTGCACATGCTCAGATAGAGAAGGGGGAACAAGTAATAAAAGTGAATAAGAACAAAAATAATCAAAAATAGGGGGAGTGGTGCCGGTCTCACTCCCAACAAGATCCAAGCATAGGTCATCGTCGGTGTCATACGAGTCATATCGTGGGGAATCCGAGAAATTAAGGTCTGCGGTGATAAGGGGGACGACCTCGTCCAATAAGGAAGTGAAAATCTACGCATCGGAAAGGGAACATTCCTCATCCCAACGGGGTGCGTAAAAGTATTCCGAAGATCCACCTTCTCCGTCGAAGATAGTAGAGTCATCATCCCACTTCGGCGTAACCTCAGGCACCGAGTCATCGAAAAATACGAAATCATCAGTCGACTCAAAAGAAAAGGGAGTAGCACGATCTGACAAAAATTGCGGAGGGGCGAAACTACTCTCAAAATCAAGCACTGAATGAGCAGGCCCCATCGCAAAATCATTCGCAGATGCCGCCCCGTCAACAGGAACAATCTCTGTGTCCCATATAGGAGCGCCCATGGATTCATTATCCTCATTTTGCTGGCTACCACAAGAGTGATCGTCATCACTCAAGGGAAGCTTGTAAAAAGGGAGCGAGGGACCAATGAAGGACCTGTATGCAGCGAGAGATTCTTTGGTAATCTCAATGGGTAAAGAGCGAGACAGATGAGTGATATAAGTGTATGGGCCAGACAACACACTGGTAGGCGTATCCACAACAGTCTTTCGCGAACAAGTGGTTGTTGTGCACATGCCCTCAGAGGGAGAAGGTTCGCACAAGCGAGGGCAATCATTCACCATGTGGCATATACCTCGATATTGCAAAAATCGAATACAGTGCTCGGCATTCATAACAGCCATGGCGTCGATGTATCGGCGCAAAGTGTCATAGAGACGGCACTCGGCTACGGAATACATCGAGAACAAAAATATGTACCAAAATGGTGCTACACACTAGAATAAAAATAGCACGAATCTGCTATCTAAACCATAAATCAGAAAAGGGCAAAAAGAAAAAGAAGCAACAAATTCTAAAAAGTAAATTAAAGAAGAAACATGCAATGTACAAATGGAAAAGGGCTTCTATCTCCTATCTCCCTCTCCAAAAACTCACATAATTGTGTTCCCGGCAATGGTGCCAAAACTTGATGCGTTGAACGGGAAGTGTACCGGTCGCACATGTAATATAAAATGGGTAAATTTCCCCAAGTATCGATCTCTTCAAGGATCACAGTAAGGTGGAGTTAATTTCGAGGAGGACTTGAGATTGAAGTCCTTAGGTCGGAGTTAACTAAGGGGGGTTTTGATAGTTGCGGAAAAAGAAAGTAAAACACTATAAACTACTCCTATGCAACGCAACTATACGATGCTTTGTCGGGCGGGATGGAAGACTACATGGGCCGCTATGTGGGCGGATGGATGAGTATGCTTGTGGATGAGGTGGTTAGAATGGTGAAATGAGGTTCGAAAGCACCTCTTCTGTTGGATCCCTAGTTTGATTTGGGCTAGCTTCACTAACTAGGATAATTGACCCACCATGTATAGCCAGGGTCATGTCTTTGTGTCCTAGAGTTTAGGCTATGTCCTTAGTTTCGACCTCACATGGACCAGCCAACAGAAGACTGCAGAAGACTCAGACTTAGAAGAAAATCAAGCTCAAGAAAGTGAGTTCGACATTCATCGAACTTAGCTCGATGAAAGTCGTGCTCCGCTCGATGAACTCAGAGTAAATTCTCTGAGTTTAGCTCGACGATATTCGAGCTCAGGTCGATGAATACTGGAAGTTCATCTTCAACACTCTAAGTCCAGAATCCTTTCTCTGAACTCAGGTCGACGAAGTTATGTTATCAGCTTGACGAACTTAGAGCACAGAAATGGGAACTTTTTCACAGAAAGCAGTTAGCTGATCTCAGGTCGACGAACTTGGTTATTAGGTCGACGAACAAGAATTCCCAGATCGACGAACACGATTTCTTTGGTCGACGATCTTTGTTCTTAGGTCGACGAAATGTGTTCTCTGGTCGACGATTGCTGTGCAGTTCCAGACTTGGAATTTTCCCACTTTTTGTCATTATTCACATGCAGTAATTCCTGAATAATCAATGCTTATATTCTATGAATATAAACGTTAATGGCAACATTGATTATGGTCTTCATCAGGAATATTACTTGTCATTTTTAATATGACAGTTGGGGAAATTCATTATTGATATATTCTCTCCAGCCGCATTTCCATTCTCCAGGAAGTCAGCATTCAATGCTAAGGGATTTCAAAATTCAAAAGAGAATTAGATAGAGATATATAAAAGATATTTTCTCTTTCAGTCGTATGAAAGAGACAGAACACAAGAAATCATTCAAGAAAAAGAATTTTGTTGTCTTCATCAAGTGTCCATCCTGTTGGAACCCTTGTTTGGATTTGTGCTAGGTTCACTCTTAGGATGTTTTGACCCCCATGTATAGCCTGAGTCCTTGTCCAGTCTTAGTTAGATCCTTTTATGTCAGGATTGTGCAGAACAACATTGCAGTGGACTCAGACTTAGATTCAAAAAGATTTTATGGATTATCAACATCAGTTCGACTGTAGTCGAACTCAGCTCGACGATCGTCGATCTCCGATCGACGATCTCAGAGTTCTCTACGATCTATGAGCTCAGGTCGACTATCTTGTGCTTCTCAGCAGTTATCTCAGATCTACGATAGTTGTTTTCAGGTCGACGATCTCTTAACCCAGTTCGACAATCTCTGAACTAAGCTCCACGATTTTATGTTGCCTCCAGTTATCAGTTCTCTCAGATCGGTCAGAAGTATTTTGGTTATGATAAATTATTTTAAGGCAAATATATTCTGATAATTAATGCTGACATTCTCAAGGCTGATAGCCGTATTTCATGAAGCATTAATTATGGTATTCACAGAATATTCTATAAAGACAGTTATGGAAGTGCATTTATGATTGCCAGCCATTCTAGCCATTTGGGCTCCTAAATTCTTGCAGAGAATTAAGTACTGTCTGGGGAATTCAATTTCAGGCCATTGGTCATTCTGATTAAAATAGAGAATTCAAAAAGAAAGAGACAACAAGAATCACTGTGACAGATAGTCAAAAAACAATCTTTTTGCTCTCAAGGTTTATTGCTTTTGCTGAAACAAGGAAGAAGAAGAACGTGTTCAACACCCAATTCTCTCTAGTCTTCTTCTTGCTTCAGGTTTCAAAAATCTACAGAGAGCTCAAATCAACATCAATCTGAAGACCTACACCCTGGACAAAGCTTCCATCTTCCTGAATCAACTCAATATCTCAGGGGGAGCTTTGGCATCATCAAAAATCCACATAGTCTTCTCATTGTGTTTGAGAAAGAGAAGACTGTCATCTACTTTTCTTTAACCTCTATTGTACAGGGTTATTACTCCCTTCAAAAGTAAACTCTTTGGCGATAGGGCACCTGATCAAAAACCTATTGGTTTTTAGGCACCTGATCAAAATCCTGAAGGGTTTCTAGATCTACCTGAAGCAGATCTTGTGGTGATAGGGCACCTGATCAAAAACCTAAGTGGATTCCTACCAGGGTGGTAGAAGAGTGGATGTACCCAGATTTTGGGAACCACTATAAAATTTCTTGTGTCGTCTGGTTTGCTTTATGTTTTCTTTGTGTATTGTGCTGTGATAGTTTCTTCTGCTTTTCCCTCTTTCATATAATTATCAATATTTTAATTCCACAATAAATCTAAACAATATTTTTTTATACTCTATTCACCCCCCCCTCTAGATTAAATTCTATCTATCCCTCACATTCAATTGGTATCAGAGGGTGTGTTTTTTAAGGTTTTATAGGCTAACACCTAAACCTAAGATCTCTGATAGATATCTGTTTACTCTACTATTTTTTCTTGTTATACCATGGCACGGTACAAGGATTTTGCAAGCACAAGACCTCCAGTTTGTAACTTGTAAAAGTTTGGAATCTGGAAGGCAAGAATCAGGCTTTATATGAATTTTATTGATGAAGACAGTTTTGCTTCTATCTTAACAGGAGTACCTCCACCACCAACTGCCCCTGCAAGTACTTCCACAAACATGACTGCAGTACGTCCTCCAGACTACAATGATGCAAACAAGAAAGCAATGATTGCTGATGCAAAAGTCATGAACATACTGGCACAAACAATGTCTCATGATATATTTCAGAAAGTAGCTGAATATGAATCAGCTAAGGCCATCTGAGATTCCTTAAACCAGATGGTTGCAGGATCAACATATGAAAGGAAGGACATGAAAGCTTATCACATCTCCCAGTATGAGAATTTTAAAAAGGAAGAAACTGAGCAAGTTTCTGAGATGTACAATAGACTCAGTATCATTGTTAATGAGCTGAAAACTCTTAACAAAGACATCTCAGTCATAGAAATAAATGACAAGATTCTCATGTGCTTCCCCAGCTCATGGGACTCTAAAATTTGGCCTATCAAGGAGACCAGAAATACACATGAGATGACTATAGAATCAGTCTTAGGAAAGCTGAAATCCTATGAACAGCTGCTGAAGACAAGAGAAGCTGAGCAACAAAAGATTGCCACACCAACTAGGAAGGAGCAGAATATAGCCTTTAAAGCTTCAGAAGAATCAGAAACTTCTCCATCAAATGAAGAGTTGATGAGTCTCTTTGCAAAGAGATTCTTCAAGATGGGGAGAAAAGAATTCAGAAGGAAATCATCAAGGAGTGATGATAAACCAAGGTATGACAAAACTCCTTCTAAAGAGATTATCTGTTTTGGTTGCAGGAAACCTTGACATATTCTTCCAGAATATCCAGAAAACAAGCATAAGGAAAGGAGAAAGGAGAAAGACTCCAAGAAGCACTCCAGCAAACCATCCACCTACAAGCACAAGAAGAAGGAGAGAGGGTTTGTGCAGAAACATGGAGTGACACTGAAGAATCATCTTCCTCCAGCTCTAGTGAAGATGAAGAAGAAGCAAAGGCCAAAGAAATGTGCTTAATGGCCATCAATGCTTCAGGGCATGTCTTAGAAGAAGAAGAATCTGAAGAATGTTCATATTGTGATCAGGTATTGGAAGACTTTGACTTTATCTCTGAAGATTTTAAAAATGACTTTAAATCTATGTGTAGTGATCTGATTAAATCTGAGAAGGAAATCAAACTTCTCAGAGAAAAAAAATTTGATTATGATAGCTTAGTATCAAAAAACATTAAATTGAAAAATGAAATAGACATGTATAGTGAACAAATGACTTTTCTAAAAGTTGAATTAAGTAAAGCAAAACAGCTAGAGGAATCGCTGAATGGAAGAAGCAAACAGCTAGTGGAAATTACCAGCACACTTAATGCTAGACTTAATATAAGTAAGTTAGGATTAGGTGCATCATCCAGTGAACCACTAATTATTCAGAAAAACCACCTTTCACAACCTATAAAGTTTATTTCAGATAAAAGTAAGAAGAACACAGAACAAATTAAAACAGTTAACAAAGTTTTAAAACAAGTTGAGATAAATAAAGAAAAACAAAAAGCTAAGCCTGAACAGAAATCATCAAACCAAGATCAACGATCTCAGCATTATGCATCGAACGACGATCGACGATCTCAGCATTATGCGTCGAACGACGATTGACGATCTCAGAACCTAGAGCTTGAGCCAAGACACTCTGCAAACGGGGATCGACGATATCATTATGTATCGTCGAACAGAGATCGACGATCGTGGAACCCAGATAATATCCACTATTATTCTGAGAACCAAGATCGACGATATCAATGCTGGTCGTCGAACACAGATCGACGATCTCAACTAAAATCGTCGAACTCAAAATAGTTTCATCAAAACTATAATTTCAACAGAAATTTCAATAAGAATTCTAACTCTAAACCTTTCAATCCCTTAACTAACTGGATAATCCCAGCTAGGAGATTTCATCTCTTAGGTTATAAAAGTCAACCTGAATACTCTTATATTTCAAGTTTTAAGTATGAAAAGAAGCTAGGACCCCAGGTTACCTCGGTCCAGAATATATAAGTTATTTTTCCTTCCAGATAAAGACCTATCCTACCATACAGGATAAGTGGTATTTGGATAGTGGGTGTTCCAAGCACATGACAGGAAACTAGGCAAATCTAAGTAACTATAAGGCAAAGCTAGGTCCAAAGGTTATATTTGGAGACCCAAGCTTTGGTCAGACAGAGGGCTATGGAGAATTTACACTTGGAGTTGTCACATTCAGGAAAGTGGCATATGTAAGTGGGCCGAAACATAACTTGATATCCATAGGTCAGCTATGTGATGTATGTTATGAGGTATGTTTTACTGAATCTAAATGCAATATTTCTTTAAACAGCAATACTGTGTTGTCAGGTATTTGGTTAGGCAATATCTATTTAGTTGATTTTAATTCTGCTTTTTCAGAAATCTGTTTGTTTAACCAGGTTAGCAATAATAATACATTGTGTCATAAAAGTCTAGGACATGTAAATCTTAGAAACATTGCTAGGTTATCGAGGGAAAACCTTGTTAGAGGATTGCCCTCTTGCCCCTACAAGAAGGAAAGCCTTTGCAAGGCTTGTCAAGAAGGCAAGCAAACTAAAAATAGTTTTAAATCAGTTAATACGAGTGATTCACCTAGGATTTTGTATCTGCTTCATTTGGAACTTTTTGGACCAATTGTTGTACAAAGCCTGGGAGGGAAGTTCTATACTTTAGTTATTGTAGATGACTTCTTTAGGTTCTCTTGGGTGTTATTCTTGAGAAATAAGTCTGATAATTTCAAAGTTCTTACAGACTTTCTAAAATGTATTAAGATTGAGTACTCTACTCCAGTTGCATTGATCATAAGTTATCATGGCAATGAGTTTGAATCTCTTCCTATGCAAGAATTCTGTGAGAAGGAAGGTATCAGTCACTGCTTCTCTACTCCCAGAACTTCTCAACAAAATGGGGTAGTTGAAAGGAAAAATAGAACACTCATTGAAATTGTAGGCATATTGCTTGTTGATGCTCACATGCCTCTATCCTACTGGGCAGAAGCTGTAAGCACAGCAAATTATGTCCTGAATAGAAGTTTGATACACAAACTTAAAGGCAAGACCCCCTATGAATTACTCAAAGGGAACAAACCTAAAATAGACTACTTTAGAATTTTTGGTTGTATCAGTTATATACATAATAACAATAAAGATTATCTTAGAAAGTTTGAAGCCAAAGCTACAATGGGAATCTTTCTAGGATATTCCCAAGTTAGCAAGGCATATAGGGTTCTCAATAAATCATCCTTGAAAATTGAAGAGTCTATACATGTTACAATTGATGAAGCAAATATGTTTTACAAGGAGAAGGAAGCTTCTACCAGTGATCATTTGTAGGTACAAAGTCTATGTAAAAAGTCGGATGACTTAAATCTCACCCAGAAGGTGATATCCCATCCTTCACCACAAGAAAATGAAGACAGTGAAGAAGACACTATGGAAGAAACTGAACTTCCTCCAACAGCAGAAGTAATTCCACAAGAGGAATTCACTCCAATTGTTGTTGCTGAACCAACTCCACCATCTGATTTTGTCACACTTAGGGATCACCCTAGATCCCAAGTAAATGGAGACATGTCAGCAAGTGTATAGACTATACATCAACTCAACCGTGATGTGATACATGTCTGTTTTCTTTCTTAAATTGAGTCTCAATCCATAACTGATGCTGAGCAAGATCCCCATTAAATCATTGCAATGCAAGAGGAACTAAATCAATTTGAAAGATGTATAGTTTGGGAGTTGGTTCCAAGGCCTAAAGGCTATCCAGTAATTGGAACTAAGTGAGTTTTTAGGAATAAGCTTGATGCCCAAGGTGTGATTGTGAGGAACAAGGCTAGACTTGTTGCTCACGGATATAGGCAAGAGGAAGGAATTGACTATGATCAGACCTTTGCTCCAGTTGACAGGCTAGAAGCTATAAGGATTTTTCTGGCCTATGCTGCATTCAAAAAGTTCACAGTGTATCAGATGGATGTCAAAAGTGCATTCTTAAATAGAGAACTTAAAGAAGAAGTCTATGTTGAACAACCTCCAGGTTTTGTTTCTCCAACTCATCCCTCTTTTGTTTTCAAACTACATAAGGCTCTCTATGGTTTAAAGCAAGCTCCAAGAGCTTGGTATGAGACCTTAGCCAGCTTTCTTTTAGGGCATGGTTTTTCTAGAGGTATGGTAGATAAAACCCTTTTACAAAATTGCATCATGATAAAATTTTATTAGTACAAATATATGTAGATGATATTATATTTGGTTCTACTAATCCCAAACTCTGCAAGAGATTTTCTAATCTAATGCATTCCAAATTTGAGATGAGCAGTATGGGAGAGTTATCTTATTTCCTTGGTCTCCAAGTGAAACAATCTCCTGATGGTATTTTCATCTCCCAATCTAAATATGCTAATGAGCTTATTAAGAAGTTTGGGATGGCTGATGCATCTTCTATGAAGACTCCCATGGCTGCCAATGGTGTTTTAGACACCGATGAACATGGAAAACCTGTTAATCAGACCAGATATAGGGCCATTATTGAATCCCTACTATATCTAACAGCAAGTAGACCAGATATCATGTTTGCTAAATGTCTATGTGCTAGGTTCAAGTGAACCCTAAATAATCCCATCTTATTTTCATAAAAAGGATTTTAAGATATATAAAGGGTTGTCCTAATCTAGGACTCTGGTATCCAACAGAGTCAGCATTTGAGTTGACTGGATTTTCAGATGCTGACTATGCTGGATGTAGACTGGACAGAAAGAGCACTTCAGGAACTTGCCAGTTCTTGGGTGATAGACTTGTGTCCTGGTTTTGCAATAAGCAAACCTCTGTATCAACATGTACTGCTGAAGCTGAATATATGGCTGCTGACAATTACTGTTCACAGATTTTGTGGATACAAAACCAACTCTTAGATTATGGTTTCAATCTAAATAATTCAACCATTTTCTTTGATAATACTAGTACTATATCTATAGCACATAATCCAGTGTATCATTCTAAAACAAAGCATATAGATATAAGACATCATTTCATTAAAGATAATGTAGACAAAAAGAAAATTAATCTAGAATTTATCCCCACTAATTTTCAAAGAGCAGATATTTTCACCAAACCCCTTGATGAAAAGAAGCACATGTTCTTCCTGAATCAGCTTAGAATGATCAATGGGAAGGATTAATTTAATTTTTGTCTTCAGTTTTTGGATCTGTTCCCAAATCATCGAACGGAGATCGACGATCTTCGAACAGCTCTTGAGCTAAATCGTCGACCTAAGTTTGATGACAGCTCTGTGTGAAGACAAAAATCATCGACCGGAGATCGACGACTTTGCTTTAGTAAATTAATCGTAGAGCTATGCTCGACTATCAATTTTCGACTGAGATCAGAGACCAAAGATGTTATTTATTTATAAATTAATCTTTGACCTAAGATCGACGTTTTTGTTTCTTATCGTCGGACAGAGATCGTCTTTTCATATTCCAAAAACCTATATGTAGGTTTCTCTTCGATCTCTGTCCCGCGCTTTCATTTTTCCCTTTTCCCTTAATCTCTTCTCTCTTTAGTCTACAGATCTTCCATGGCAATTTCTGCGACGGCACTTTCAGTGATGAAGTTCGACACTGGTTTCGACGTCGACTTCGAATCGATCAGTCACTGTGATCCTATTTTTCAAGAAATGTTACAGTTATGTGATGATCAGGGCCTGAAGAAGTTCATGTCTACAAGGATCAAACTATCTATTGCTGAAATCAAAGAATGGGTTTACTCTTCTTCAACAAATAACTCTTCAATGATCGATTTCATTTCAGGACAGCAGGTGATTCTAAACCCTGCAATTCTTACAGAAATTTTTGAGTTGAAAAATGGAACAGATGAGATGGAACAAGATAGTTCTGAGTATAGCAGGATGTTAATGGAGATGGGTGATGCTGAGGGCATCCCATCTAAGCTCTTAAAGAAGAATTTATCTGTTGGTTTTAAGTTCCTTGCTGATATTGTGGGCAAGGTACTGCTGGGTAAGCATTCGTCCCATGACAACATTAATAGGCAACAGTTTGCCATTATGTCCGCTCTAGTTAATAAGAAATCCTTAGATTGGGCTAGTTTGTTCTTTGATTTGATTAAGAGAAAGAACAGTAAGAAGGAAGTCTGCTTAGGAAGGATTCTGGGAATCTTCCTTCAGAACAAAGCTCCAGAGCTACTGGTTTCCACAACCATAGTTATCAATGCAAGCAAGAGGTTGGACTCCTCTCGTTTTGGGAAGTGGGAGAGGACAATTCAAAAGCCCTCCAAGGCTGGAACTTCCTCCAATATATTTGAGGACCCAAGAGCTGTGATAGCCACTCCTCAACCTAATGAAGAAGTTCCTCCTCCTCCACCTCCATCCTCCACCGTCATTCCCAATGTTCAAATTCCTCCCTCATCCTCAGTTATCCCTTCTTCTCCACCTTCTCAGTCACCATTTACCCTTCACCCGGTTGAACCTCAAAACCTCCACACCATATCCATTCCTAATTTTGACCTACTCTCACCTCACTCATCTCCTTCTTGTCCACATGATTCACCCATCAACATTGAAGCCTCCACACCACAATGTCCACAAAATTCTTCAAGAGACTCCCCTATTTAGGATGACATCATGACTGATTTCATTCCTTATCCCTCTCATCATTCTGTCTCAACTCAGACTCCAGCTGAGTTTCTTCATGTTGATCCCTCTTTCCTCTCTCATCTTCTGGAACTCCTCACTCCAACTCTAAAATCCTTGATAACAGAGGCTATTTCACCTCTTGCTCAATCTATCTCCTCTCTTTCTGCCTCTCTTTCTGGTTCCCTTTCTGCTTCCTTTGTCCCTTCTTCATCTAGGGGACTGATTCCGGTTCTTACTGAAACCAGGCAGGGGGAGATGTCCCATGAAGATGCAGCTGGTTCAGCCTCAGCAGAACTTCTAGCTCAGTCTCCTCCAGCAGTACAGGAAGAAGAAGTGTTTCAAGAATTCTGTGCAGATATAGTTCCTTATTCAGATTTTCTTATATCAGATGAGGACACTGATGTGTCAATCCCTGGCATTTCTAGTGGTTACTGCTTTATAAATCCCTCCATTGATTTACAATTTCTTTTGCATTCTTTCTCTATGTTTAGATCAGTCTGGACTTCAGTTGAGATAAACTCTTCCAAGGCCATGGTCTGTTATACCAGACCCATGGTCCATTAGTTCTGAAACAACTACTGCAGATTCAGTCAGCTTCAATTGCTCTAATCTGTACAGTTATTCAGTCAGTTACAGTTTGTACAGATATGCCATCCCCTATGACTGTTGAGCCTATGCCTATTACAGAAGATAAGGATGAGCTTGATGCTCTCTTAATTGCTGATGCACTGCTTGATCTAGTGGCTTCAGGTGTAACGCCCCGAAACTCAAAAGAGCGACGGGGGATGTTTTGGGCCAGTTTTGGGTTCTGGCAGGAGGCACACAGCCTGGGACACGTGCGTATCCCAGGGCATGTCAGGCTTGTGTCGACACTCAGCCGGCGAAGTCGACATTTTGCTCTCGACATTGTGTCGAGACTGGGCACACAGCCTGCGACAGTGGCTTGTCGCAGGGCGTGTCGACCCGTGTCGACACTCAAACCGCGAAGTCGACACTGCGCTCGACGAAGTGTCGAGACATGGCACACGGCCTGCGACACGGGCATGTCGCAGGGTGTGTCGCCCGTGTCGACACTCGTCCCGGGGAGTCAACGAACTTTGCTCGACGATGTGTCGAGACAAGGCACACGGCCTAGGATACGGGCATGTCCAAGGCCGTGTCGTCAAGTCGACGATCTTCGCTCGACGAAGTGTCGAGTGTCGAGACCGTGTACACGGCCTGGAGCCCAGGCGTGTTGAGGTAGACACGGGCAAGGACACGGGCGTGTCCTAGAACCCGTGCAGTGCTCTGGTTGTTTTCGGGTTAAATCGATGGGGGTACATGGCTGGCCACACGGCCGTGTCAGGTGGAACACGGGCGTGTCAGGTCGAACACGGGCGTGTTCAATGCCCGTGTGTTGTTCCAGGCGAGTCGATTTTAACGGCGAATGAGGCACACGGCCCTGTACACGGGCATGTGCCAGGCCGTGTTCGGTCCAGATTGGACATTTCAATCCCGAATCAAAGCCGTTCGTTTCTTTAATTGGCGATCCAACGGCTGGGGGTTGTTCCTGATGGGATATACCCGGGATTGGGCCTTAGAAACCCTCACTTTTCATGAGTTGTTATCTTTCTAAAGCTTAGAGAGAGAGGAGAGCCAAGGAAGGAAGAAGAAGCTAGATCCGGCCATTGGAGGAGCTTCGAAGCTCCAAATCGCGAGCCAACTTCGGATCCACGGAGGCGAAGAGAGTGTGGTGCTTTTCATCCGCTTAACATTCCATGGCGCCAAAGAGAAGCGCTAGGGTAACGATCCTCTTCTTGAGCAAGTTAAGCTCTACTTCTTTTGCAAAAAGGGAAGCCCGCTCTCGCGAGTTTGCGGTGAGTTGGAGGCGTTCCTTCGGGTAGACATGAATAGTCGCCGATGTTAGAGTCCGTAAGCGAGAACGGACATAGGCATGTTGTGTAAAGCCTACCCGGACATGTTGGTCTGGATCGGTGATGTTGTATTGCATAAATGCCGGAGAAGACTCCGTGCGATTGGTTGTTTTTCGGGTTTTCTACACGGTAGATTGCAACAGGGAGCCTTGGGGACTAACCCTAAGGTGCACCCGGAAAACTGGGCGGATGCGTGATCTTGCCAACATGGAGGCCTGAGAGCCAACTTGAACATAACCGAGTTATGTGAAATTGTGTGACGAAAATGGGACTCAGGAGAAGTTTGACCTGCTCATATGGCTTAAATTGTCGTTGCGACATGAGCACGGGTTAGATAGAACCGTACCCACTTCTATGTCGTTCGGGTTAAAGAGACCTAAAGTTACGTGGCACTTGCCATTGGCATAGATGAGGGTCTTCGGTGGACTATGGCTTAAATTGTCATGACCCATGCCGGGAAGACAAATTGCTCATATGTTTGGCTGTAAAAGTGGCGGTGGTGGGTCCGGAATGTCTATGGCTTTAACTGACGTAACATCGACCGGTTCACCGAGAATGTGCCCTGAGTGCACGGGGTGTGTGGCCGTGTAAGCCTACGCCTGTGATGAAATGAATATTATTATATTGCTCGCTTGTGCTAATAAAATTGCAGGGAAGGAGCATCGCCGCCCCGAGTTCGGGGCGGGATCGTTATAATTTGGTCAGCATTGCTGACCGTTGCCTTTTTGTTTGCCACCGTGCGGTGGTTATGTTGCTTGCAGGTGCTGCTGGACCAAGCGGTCAATAGCGGGCTAAAGCCCAAATTGCGAAGCCGGCCCTTGAAGGCCTATTTGGAGTGTTTACTGCTTTATTCATGTATGACCGGCCTGCGCGCCGTGGTTTGAAAATCATGTAACATTAAGTAAACCATTTTGTAAGGCCTTAAGGCCAGTACTGGTGTATGTACTTCATTCCTAGTTGGCTATTTTAGTGGACATTCATGCTTTAGTGCTGGGTTCTTTATTGCAACTTATATAAACTGCTTCTGCTAGAATGCTCTGTGTAGGACGTTGGATTGGTTGTCTGTGGTATATGGCATCGGGCCCCAGCCGGACCTACTGCTACATGCTATGCGACAGATAGGGGGTGTTACAATTTGGTATCAGACTACTGGTTTTGGTCGGGCTTAAGATGAATTCGTGGGCGAATTCTTTTTAAGGGGTGGTGAGCACATGTGTGTGCGTCAACGTTATAACAGTAAAAGAACACATGAATGTCCACTTAGGAATGCAAATACACGTGTTTGAGGAACCTGCGTGCCCCTATAATTGCTGTTTGCAATTTTATTTGGTCGCTTAACGGTGTTTTGTACCACTATAGGTGACCAGAAGCGGTGCTGGACCGCCTGAATGTCCGGTTTCTGAGGAGTATAGTGCGCCCGTTGAGGTGTTTGAGAGTCCTCCGTATGAAACCGTTAGAAGGATCGTTGAAGCGGTGTTCGCTGTGACAGGTGCACAGCTTGGAGGAAATGTACAACCCTGTGCCCCTGTTGTGGCTTCAACGCCGGTTGGCGTGATGGAGCAGATGACCTTTGGTAGACCATCGGGGCAGCAGCTGAATATGCATTTAATGCAGGGAGTGCACACAGTTGAGGAATACGTGCAAGCATTTATTATGATAATCCGTTACCCATGCTTCGAGTTGGATAATGAGCAAGCTACAGTCGATAGGTTTTATAATGGCCTGCGTGCAGAGTTACGAGTTCTACTACTAGGACCAAAGTTATTGGGATTCCGAGCCTTGGTGGAATCAGCTAGATCTTTGGAGGCAGATTAGAGGAAGACCCTCCCGATGCTAGCGACCATAGTATCGAACTATGTAAGCCCCATAAGAGTTGCATCCGTTGGAATGCTGGAGAAAGGGGCTATGGCATCGACTAGCAAAGCTACTTACACATGTTATACTTGTGGAAAGAAAGGGCACTTTGCCCGAGACTATTGGAAAGGTGCTAAGAAGGCCAAGAAAGCCATATCAGGAGCAGTCAAGGACTTTAGTGCAAAGGAAACAACATTCAAGGTGTCGAACACCTCAAAGTCTGTATATCGAAAATGGTATAAGAAGCATAGGACTTCGGGTCCAGCTCCTTCTGGTGCTTCTGGGGCGACTACGGGTCGGACCCCGGGCACATGTTTCAACTGTGGGGAGCCGGGGCATTATGCCCGTGAGTGCCTAAAGCCCTGGAGGAAGCACGCCGTCGTAAGGGCAGGTATGGTTTAAAGATAGTTTTGCCTTAAACACTTGTCGCCCTTATGCATGTTATCTTAGAACTACTGGTGCTAAGCTTTGTTATGACTTTACTTTATCTGCGAGAGCACCGTTCGTTTAGGGAGCTTCGCATTCCTTTATTAGGAATTTAATTGTGCGTCGGAGTACCTCCTTCGATGGTAAGAGACAAATTGGATGCGTAATAGTCCAATGGTGCTCATTGTGCGCGGGTAGAATTTGTTGCGCTTAGTTTTGGATTGAGAATCAGGAGTTCGATCTGCAAGTGTCGTTACTTCCGTTGGTGGAGTTCGACGTTATATTTGGCATGGACTGTCTCTCTGAGCAGCAAGCCTATATAGATTGCGGTAGCAAGGAATTCAAGCTGGGAGCAAGTCGTGAGACGACCTTTACGGGCTCGAAGAGGTTGAGCAAGACGTTGGTGTCTGCTCTTCAGGTGGTGAAGGTGGTTCGTGCTGGTGCAGAGCTGTTCTGTACACTAGTGGAGGTTGCAAAGCCGAAGCCCGCGTTGGTTAATATTTCAGAGGTATCGGAGTACCCTGATGTGTTCCCTAGAGATCTTCCTGGAGCCCCGCCTCAACGGGAGATAGATTTCATGATTGAGCTAGTACCAGGTGCAAAGCCTGTGTCACGCTCTCCATATCGGCTAGCGCCTAAGGAAATGGCGGAGCTGAAGGTGCAACTTCTAAAAGTTGTTGGAGCAAGGGTATGTGCGTCCAAGTCCTTCACCTTGGAGTGCACCGACCCTCTTTATTAAGAAGAAGGATGGGAGGCTATGTATTGATTATCGGGAGCTCAACAAGTTAACGGAAAAGAACAAGTACACAATCCCAAGGATCGATGATCTTTGTGATCAGTTGGTCGGGTCAACGGCGTACTCTAAATTAGATAAGGGAGAGTGATATCCCTAAGATAACATTCAGTACAGGATACGAGCGTTACGAGTTTACGGTCATGCTGTTTGGGCTGACTAATGCGCCGTCAGTGTTCATGGATTTGATGAACAGGACCTTCAGTGAGTACTTGGACCATTTTGTGATCATCTTCATCAATGACATTTTGGTGTACTTGCAGAGTGAGGAGGATCACTTCAAGCATACTCTTTTGGTTTTGGAGACGCTAAGGAGGAATCAGTTGTATGATAAGTTCTCGAAGTGCGAGATTTGGTCATCCTCAGTGGCGTCCTCGGTCTTATAGTGAGTGAGGAAGGTATTGCAGTGGATCCGGCAAAGATTGTTGCGATGCGGGAGTGGCCCGAGCTTTCTACAGTAGCGGGAGTCCGGAGCTTTTTGGGGCTTGCCGGCTATTACAGGCGCTTCGTGGAGAACTTCTCGCGGATAGCGTTACCCCTCACTACTTTGACGAGGAAGGAGCAGAAGTTCTTTTGGACGCCGGAGTGCGCGCGAGCTTTTGAGGAGTTGAAATGTCGGTTGACCACGGCGCCTGTGCTGACTTCGCCGAGTGGGACTGAAGGCCATGAGATTTAATAGTGTTGCTTCGGGCAGCGGTTTGGGTTGCGTGCTACTGCAACGCGGAAGTGTAATAGCTTATGGCACGAGACAGGCAAAAGTGCACGAGAGGAACTATCCGGTCCATGACTTAGTGTTAGCGGTCGTGAGTTTTGCCTTGAAGCTGTGGAGGCATTATTTGTACGGTGTGAAGATGGATATCTACGCCGGTCACAAGAGCGTGAAGTATCTGATTGGTCAGAAGGATCTAAATTTGCGGCAGCATAGATGGATGGAGTTCTTGGGAGACTATACATTCAAGATCCACTACGTGCCTGGTAAAGGTAATACGGTTGCGGACGGGTTGAGTTGCCGAGCCCCAGCCTAAGCCAATTGGCTATCGATGCATGATGAGCGGTTGGTGCGGGAGTTGGAGGCGTGGGAGATTGTTTTGTGTGGATCGACAAGCAAGTGCTGAAGTAGTGCTGAAGCAGTACTGAATTGGACTGAAGTCCAATATGACCTGGCTGATCGGATTCGGCAGGCTCTGGATATGGATGTCCATATGAAGCAGTTCATGGTAGAGGCTCTGGATGGGTCAAATCCCCAATTTGTTGTGGAGGACGGATTGCTGTGGAAAGGCGGTCGTCTGTGCGTCCCAATTGTGGGCAATCTGCGGGTGGAATTGTTATACGAGGTACACCATACCAAGTACTCGATTCACCTGGGGAGAACGAAGATGTACCGAGATGTAAAGAAACGGTTTTGGTGGCCCGGTATGAAGAAGGATGTGGCGCTATACGTAGCGAAGTGCCAAACTTGCGCCTTGGTGAAGGCGGAGTGCTAAAAGCCGGGAGGATTTTCTTAAGTCCTTGCCTATTCCGGAGTGGAAATTTGACGACATCTCTATGGACTTTGTGCACGGTTTTCCAAGGTTGAAAAAGGGGAACGACGCCATTTGGGTGGTCGTAGATCAGATGAAAGGTAAACTTACAAGGGGTTTTTATAATTTCAAAAGTAAGAAAGGTGCAACTTGTAATTATGCTAAGTTAGTGGGGAGGTCATGGTAAATGTCCCATAATAATAATTATGTCCTGGGTATCAAGCAAAGATCAACTAAATATATAAATCACACAAAGGTAATGTGATTTGCCTCAAAATCGCGGGCAACAACAAATTGATTCACTAGATGAAAAAGCAAAGATTTGATTCGCTAGATGAAAGAACAAAGATTTGATTCACCAGACGAAAGAACAAAGATTTGATTCACCAGATGAATGAACAAAGATTTGATTCACCAGATGAAAGAACAAAGGTTTGATTCACCAGATTAAAGAACAAAGGTTTGACGGGGGAGATGCGCTCAGAGTTGTAATATATATTTAGGTTATTCCAAGTCGCCCTTAGTGCATTAAACCCGGATTAGGGTAGTTGTGTCTTTTCTGTTTTTAGGGTTTCTTCTTATTAATTCATGCGGTATTATTCCTCTCTACTTGGTATCAGAGCTTAACGAAGGTGTCGCATTTCATTCCGCATAGGAAGGATGATCTGGTGGAGAAGTTGGAAAAACTATATGTGGATAATATAGTACGGCTTCACAGTGTGCCCCGCAGCATCGTGAGTGACCGAGATGGGCGGTTCACGTCCAATAATTGGAGGCTTGTGCAGCAAATGTTGGGGACAAAGTTAAAATTCAGCACAGCCTTTCATCCGCAAACGGATGGGCAGACCGAGAGGGTCAATAGAACTATGGAAAGCATGCTCTGCATGTGTGTCTTGGACTTTGAAAAGCAATGGGAAGACCATATTTATTTGGTAGAAGATGTCGCACGCCGTTGTCCTGGCTAGAAACGGGTGAGTCAAGTTGTATAAGTGATTTGAAGTGGAGGATGCTACTTCTTTGGTGAGAACCATTCGGTAGAGGTTGCTTATCTCTCAGGATCGGCAAGCGAAGTACTATAATGCCAAGCACAGGAACGTGGAGTTCGCTGTGGGCGACTATGTGTACTTAAAGATCAAGCCGTTCAAGGGTGTCTCGCGGGTGTGGCGATTGAAAAAGCTAAGCTCGAGGTACCTTGGGCCGTTTGAGGTTCTGGAGCGAGTTGGTGAAGCGGCCTATCGGTTGAAGCTTTCAGTGGAGCTTGGTGGATTACATGATGTATTCCATATTTCAGTGCTACAGAAGGCGGTGCAAGAGCCTACGCGAGTGATCGCGGTCGATCATGCGCCGGTTGATAGTGTGTTGACGACGAAAGTAAAGCCCGTGCGGATTGAGGACTCGGAGGTCAAGCGGCTACGCAATAAAGAGATCAGGATGGTCCAGGTCCGGTGGGACAATTGCGGTCGTGAGGACCTCTATTGGGAGCGAGAGCAGACTATGCTTGACGAGTCTCCGGAGTTGTTCCGCTCAGGTACAAATTTTGGTTTTGTACATGTCATTCCTTTATATAATTTCGTGGATGACATTCTTTTAAGAGGGGGAGAGTTGTAACGCACCGAAACTCAAAAGAGCGACAAGGGACGTTTTGGGCCAGTTTTGGGTTCTGGCAGGAGGCACACGGCCTGGGACACGGGCGTGTCCCTGGGCGTGTCAGGCTTGTGTCGACACTCAGCCGGCGAAGTCGACATTTTGCTCTCGACATTGTGTCGAGACTGGGCACACGGCCTGCGAAACGGGCGTGTCGCAGGGCGTGTCGACCCGTGTCGACACTCAGCCCGCAAAGTCGACACTACGCTCGACGAAGTGTCGAGACATGGCATACGGCCTGCGACACGGGCCTGTCGTAGGGCGTGTCGTCCATGTCGACACTCGTCCCGGGCAGTCGACGAACTTTGCTCGATGATGTGTCGAGACAAGGCACACGGCCTAGGACACGGGCGTGTCCAAGGCCGTGTCGTCAGGTCGACGATCTTCTCTCGACGAAGTGTCGAGTGTCGAGACCGTGTACACGGCCTGGAGCCCAGGCGTGTTGAGGTAGACACGGGCAAGGACACGGGCGTGTCCTAGAACCCGTGCAGTGCTCGGGTTGTTTTCGGGTTAAATCGATGGGGGTACACGGCCGACCACACGGCCGTGTCAGGTGGAACACGGACATGTCAGGTCGAACACAGGCGTGTTCGATGCCCGTGTGTTGTTCCAGGTGAGTTGATTTTGACGGCGAATGAGGCACACGGCCCGGTACACGGGCGTGTGTCAGGCCGTGTTCGTTCCAGATTGGACATTTCAGTCCCGAATCAAAGCCGTTTGTTTCTTTAATTGGTGATCCAACGGCTGGGGGTTGTTCCTGATGGGATATACCCGGCATTGGGCTTTAGAAACCCTCACTTTTCATGATTTGTTATCTTTCTAAAGCTTAGAGAGAGAGGAGAGCCAAGGAAGGAAGAAGAAGCTAGATCCGGCCATTGGAGGAGCTTCGAAGCTCCAAATCGCGAGCTGACTTCGGATCCACGGAGGCGAAGAGAGTGCGGTGCTTTTCATCTGCTTACCTTTCCATGGCACCAAAGAGAAGCGCTAGGGTAATGATCCTCTTCTTGAGCATGTGAAGCTCTACTTCTTTTGCAAAAAGGGAAGCCCGCTCTCGCGAGTTTGCGGTGAGTTGGAGGCGTTCCTTCGGGTAGACATGAATAGTCCCCGTTGTTAGAGTTCGTAAGCGAGAACGGACATAGGCATGTTGTGTGAAGCCTACCCGGACATGTTGGTCTGGATCGGTGATGTTGTATTGCATAAATGCTGGAGAAGACTCCGCGCGATTGGTTGTTTTTCGGGTTTTCTACACGGTAGATTGCAACAGGGAGCCTTGGGGACTAACCCTAAGGTGCACCCGGAAAACTGGGCGGATGCGTGATCTTGCCAACATGGAGTCCTGAGAGCCAACTTGAACATAACCGAGTTATGTGAAATTGTGTGACGAAAATGGGACTCGGGAGAAGTTTGACCTGCGCATATGGCTTAAATTGTCGTTGCGACGTGAGCACGGGTTAGATGGAACCGTACCCACTTCTATGTCGTTCGGGTTAAAGAGACCTAAAGTTACGTGGCACTTGACGTTGGCATAGATGAGGGTCTTCGGCGGTCTATGGCTTAAATTGTCGTGACCCATGCAGGAAAGACATATTGCTCATATATTTGGCCGTCAAAGTGGCGGTGGTGGGTCCGGAATGTCTATGGCTTTAACTGACGTGACATCGACCAGTTCACCGAGAATATGCCCTGAGTGCACGGGGTGTGTGGCCGTGTGAGCCTATGCCTGTGATGAAATGAATATTATTATATTGCTCGCTTGTGCTAATAAAATTGTAGGGAAGGAGCATCGCCACCCTGAGTTGGGGGTGGGATCGTTATAATTTGGTATGAATTGCTGACCATTGCCTTTTTGTTTTCCACCGTGTGGTGGTTATGTTTCTTGAAGGTGCTGCTGGACCAAGCGGTCAATAGCGGGCTAAAGCCCAAATTACGAAGCCGGCCCTTGAAGGCCTATTTGGAGTGTTTACTGCTTTATTCATGTATGACCGGCCTGCGCGCCGTGGTTTGTAAATCATGTAACATTAAGTAAACCATTTTGTAAGGCCTTAAGGCCAGTACTGGTGTATGTACTTCATTCCCGGTTGGCTATTTTAGTGGACATTCATGCTTTAGTGCTGGGTTCTTTATTGCAACTTATATAAACTGCTTCTGCTAGAATGCTCTGTGTAGGACGTTGGATTGGTTGGATGGTTTCCATGAGTAACCACCCGGTCTGTCTGTGGTATATGGCGTCGGGCCCCGGTCGGACCTACTGCTATATGCTATGTGACGGATAGGGGGTGTTACATCAGGAAATCTGGCCTTAGCCCTAGAGACTTGTTTAATAAATCTCTGTGAGCCTTGTGCTCCTCTTGCTGAAGTATATTCTATGGATATTGATCTAGTCCCAAGTCCCCTTGGACCTTCCTATTCCATAGATGATAGTCCTCTTCCCTCTCTAGATGACCTTATTTCTCTTGACATTCAGGAAGAAGCTAAAGAAAAAGCTGCTAAAAAGACTTATGATAAACAACTGAAGGAAATAAATGACCTATATGACAATCCTCCTGATTCATCTGATGATGATGAGGATGATGATTCAGAGGATGAAAATTCCAAGAAAAAGAAAGTGTCAAAGAAAAGAAAACCTGCTCCCAAGGCTGCTCCCAAGCCAGACAATACTAATGATACTCCTTACTACATCTTGAAAGGGATTACTCCATACCCTGGCATGGAAAGCTGGATGTGGTTATCAAAAAATGAATAGAAAGTCAGGAAGAAGAGCAGGAGATACTCACCTCCTCCTTAGAAGTTCAGAAGAGGTCCTCCTCCTCCTACTCCTGCTGGTGCTTCAGGAGCTGTTCCTCAAGCTTCTAATGCATCTTCCAAGCCTTCCTCATTCTCTAGAACATATCAAAGGCAGGATAGATCTTCCAGATCTCATTCCCA
The DNA here is from genome assembly GCA_039583875.1 of Platanthera guangdongensis. Lineage (NCBI taxonomy): Eukaryota > Viridiplantae > Streptophyta > Magnoliopsida > Asparagales > Orchidaceae > Platanthera > Platanthera guangdongensis. Next base: position 141,243,420 of record CM077148.1, read on the forward strand.
AGGAAGCAGTCAGCAGAATAGAAATCAAAGTTCTGCAGAGCAAATAAAGGAAGATATTTATCAGAAACCCTCCTTCTCTCCTCCTCAACAACAAGTTCTTCCCAAGGTTCAGAAGACAGCTGCTTATCAGTCCAGAAGACATGATGAATCTCAAAAACCCAATGGAAAGTATATTGTGGTTGCTCCTCCAAGATATATCTATTCTCAAAGTGATAAACAGTATATCACAACAAATGTTCAGGCTCAATCCACTCAGTTCAAATCAATTTCAATGTTGCCTCCTCAAGATGATCAGCCACCTATTGAACAAGAAGTTGATCCTAACTTTAAGATGGCCAGACTTCAAGAACTGATTGGTCTCTCTCAGATAAGAAAAGCTGTAGTAGAAGGAGAAGATCCATCTAAGTTTTCCACCATGTCATCCTACAGAGAAAAAGAGCTGGACAAACTCCAAGTTAGCAAGAAAGTCTTCAATCCAGCTGAATATATGGCATTGCATCCAGAAGCAATTGTGCCCAAGACTAGTGCTCATACAACTATTGGTGGACAAGACCTGATGACTTCTAAGAAGGATATACCAGATCCACTCAGAAAGATAATCTTTTATAAACCCTCCTCTGGTCCTTCATCTGATAAACTATAGTTTGTATTTATTTTTAATGCTTAACTGATTATGTACAATGCATTGATATAACATATCCGCTGATGTTATGTCATCCCTACAGATATTTATGGTCTTTGTATTTTTATTTCTTTTCAGTTTTTTTTTGAGTGACCTCACACAAATAGCGGGAGATTGTTGGAACCCTTGTTTGGATTTGTGCTAGGTTCACTCAATCTCCACAAAGAGCTCAAATCAACATCAATCTGAAGACATACACCCGGGACAAAGCTTCCTTCTTCCTGAAACTACTCAATATCTCAGGGGGAGCTTTGGCATCATCAAAAATCCACATAGTATTCTCATTGTGTTTGAGAAAGAGAAGACTGTCATCTACTTTTCTTTAACCTCTATTGTATAGGGTTATTACTCCCCTCAAAAGTAAACTCCTTGGTAATAGGGCACCTGATCAAAAACCTATTGGTTTTTAGGCACCTGATCAAAAGCCTGAAGGGTTTATAGATCTACCTGAAGCAGATCTTGTAGTGATAGGGCACCTGATCAAAAACCTAAGTGGATTCCTACCAGGGTGGTAGAAGAGTGGATGTACCCAGATTTGGGGAACCACTATAAAATTTCTTTTGTCGTCTGGTTTGCTTTGTGTTTTCTTTGTGTATTGTGCTGTGATAGTTTCTTGTGTTTTCCCTCTTTCATATAAGTATCAATATTTTAATTCTGCAATAAATCTAAACAATATTTTTTATACTCTATTCACCCCCCCCTCTAGAGTAAATTCTATCTATCCCTCACTTTCACATCCTCCAGCAAACTCTCAAGAGACAATCAACTTCTATCTGTCTATAGTTTTCTGGAGAATCTTTTCAAGAAGACCTACTCACCCTGCAAAGCTCTCATTCTTCCCGAACAGATCTTCATCTCAGGGGGAGCTTTGACACCATCAAGAATCCACAAGTCTTCTCCGTTGCTTTGAGAAAAGAGAAGACAACATCTAGTTTCATTTGTTTCACCCCACTGTACACAGGGTTCTAGCTCACTTCAAAAGTAAAACACTTGGTTACAAGTCTCCTAATCAAAATACTTGATTTTATTTTTAGGCACCTGATCAAAATCCTGAAGGGTTTCCTGATCTACCTGAAGCAGATCTTATGGTGACAGGCACTTGAGCCAAAACCTGATTGGTGGCAGGGCACATGATCAAAAACCTGAGTGGATTCCTACAAGGGTGGTAGAAGAGTGAATGTACCCAAGTTTTACGGGAACCACTATAAACATTCTTGTGTCGTCTGTGATGCTCTCTCATTTTTATTGTGTGTTGCTTGCTGTGTAGTTTAGTTTTTATTTCTCCACTCTCTAATTACACTTATAAGTATCATTATTTTACTTGTGTAATAAAAATCTAATAAGATTTTAAAACACTCTATTCACCCCCCTCTAGAGTTAAACAGTCTAACCTCACAGGTGGTATCAGTGCATACCACCACTTTCAATTGGCATCAAAGCCAGGTTATCTTTGGTTTCACAGATTCACATCTGAACCAAGATCCTTGTTAGATTGTTTTTCTCTTCTTTAGTTTTCTATTATCACAACCATGGCACAAAATAAAGATTATGCTAGCACCAGACCTCCAGTCTGCAACTTAAACAAATTTGCAATCTGGAGGGCAAGAATCAAGCTATACATGAATTCTATTAATGAGGATATTTTCAACTCTATTTTGATAGGTCCTCCTCAACCTACAACATCTACATCTATAGTAACTTCTAACACTCATGCAGTTCCACCACCTGAGTGGACTGATGCTCAGAAGAAAGCCAAAATAGTTGATGCTAAATCTATGAATATATTGGCTCAAAACATGTCAGATGATATCTTCCAAAAGGTGGCTGACTGCACCTCCGCAAAAGAAATCTAGGATTCTCCAAACTAGATGGTGGCAGGCTCAGCAGATGAAATAAAGGATAGAAGATCCCTCCTACTATCTCAATATGAGAACTTCAAGAAGGAGGAATCTGAAATAGTGGCTGAGATGTATAACAGACTTAGTGTTATCATCAATGAACTGAAGACCCTAGACAAAGACAACTCCTTAACTGAGATCAATGATAAGATCCTGATGTACTTCCCCAGCACTTGGGATTCCAGGATCTGTCCAATCAAAGAAGCCAGAAGCATGAATGAGATATCCATTGAGTCTTTCTTCGGAAAGCTCAAATCCTATGAGCAATTAATCAAGACCAGGGAGGTTGCTGAACTGAAGGCCTCAACCTATTCAAGAAAGGAACACAATATTGCTTTCAAAGCAACAAAAGAATCTGAAACCCTTCCAGCCAATAAAGAGTTGATGAGCTTGCTAGCCAAAAGATTCTACAAACTGGTCAAGAAAGATTTCATGAGAAGACCATCCAATAGTGATGACAAACCTAAGTATGATAGAACTCTTACCAAGGAGATTGTCTACTTTGGATGCAGAAAGCCTGTGAACATTCTTCCTGAATGCCCAGAAGCACAGAAAAGAGATAGGAGAAAAGAGAAAGAGAACAAGAAGAACTCCAGCAGGCATTCAAACAAACACTCCTCCAGGAAATATAAAAGAAAGGAAAAAGGTTTCATTGCTGAAACCTGGAGTGATACTGATGAAGAGACCTCATCTTCTAGCTCCACTGAAGATGAAGAAGAAGATAAGGCAAGAGAAGTTTGCCTTATGGTAATTAATGCCTCATGCAATAGACCCAATGCTGAAGACCAAGTTGAAATCCATTCTGAGAAATCAGAAGAGGAATCTGAGACAAAGGAGGATCAGGTAATCTCTTCCTTTGATTTTTTTTCTATTGATTTTAAAAAAGAGTTCAAATCATTATGCAATGACCTAATAAAATCTGAAAAAGAAATCACAATACTAAGAGATAGAAAATCTGAATTTAATAATTTATTTGCTGAAAACACTAAGCTTAAAGATGATTTAGTTTTAGCAAATGAACAAATTATTTCTCTAAAAATAGAATTATGTGAGGCTAAGCAACTTGAGGAATCTCTCAATGGGAGAAACCTTAAGCTGATAGACATCACAAGTACAGTCAATGCCAGACTATATGGCAAACTGGGCTTAGGTGCTTCATTAAGCTTATCTCACATACTTAAGAAAAATATATTATCAACCCCTATAAAATTTGTTTCAGTTAAAGAAAAAGAAGTAATAAATAATAAGCAACCCACAGAAGACTTACTTAAATCTAAAAATCAAAAGAACAGAAATAAGAAAAATAAAAATAAAAACAAAGTTCAATAGATTTCGTGGAACTCAGATCGACGAAATGTGGCTAGTTTGTCGAACTCCGATCGACGATCTATGAACGCAAACATTAGCCATAATAATTTGTCTTACTGCGATCGACGAATCTTGTATGGTTCGTCAAGCAGAGATCGATGAACTTGGGGCACAAAAAATGAATATATTCATTCTCTGAGCAGAGATCCACGATCTCATCCCACCTCGTCGAACTCCGTTCGACGAACTTACAACTTTTCGTCGAACCCAGAAAGACTTAACAAAAATCATAATTTTAATAGAAACATTAATCAATCTAGTAAACCTTTTAATCCTTATGCTAATTGGGAAATTCCACCTAGGAGATACCATCCCTTAGGATATAAATCCCAACCTGAATTTTCAGTTATATCAAGTTTTTTTTATCAGAAAAATAAAGGCCCAAGGTAATCTGGGTCAAGAATAACTAATTGTTTTCTTTGCAGGTAAAGAGCTGTCCAACTTTAAATCAACAATGGTATCTGGACAGTGGATGCTCCAAGTATATGACTGGCATCGAGGACAACCTAAATAACTATAAGTCCAAGCTGGGACCAAAGGTGATCTTTGGTGATTCAAATTATGGTCAGTCTAAAGGCTTTGGAGAAGTTAAGATTAGAGCAGTCACTTTCAAAAAGGTTACATATGTAAGTGCACTAAAACATAACCTCATCTCCATAAGTCAACTATGTGATGAAGGTTATCAGGTATATTTTAACTCCAGCTCTTGTATTATTTCTACTAAAGAAAACCAAACTGTTTTAAATGGAAATAGACAAGGCAACATATATATAGTTGATTTTCATTATACAACATCAGATATATGTTTACTTAATCTTGTTAGCAATCAAAATGATTTATGGCATAAAACATTAGGACATGTTAATATGAAAAATATTGCTAGGTTATCTAAAGACAACCTTGTTAGAGGTTTGTCTTATGGTCCCTATAAGAAGGAAGGCCTCTGCAGGGCTTGTCAATTAGGAAAGCAAACTAAATCTAGTTTTAAATCAGTTAATAAAAGTGATTCATCTAGGATCTTGTACTTGCTACACATGGAACTTTTTGGCCTTATTGTTGTACATAGCCTAGGAGGGAAATCTTATACTCTAGTTATTGTAGATGACTTCTCAAGATTCACTTGGGTGTTCTTTCTGAGATCTACGTCAGATACATTTAAGGTTCTTACAGATTTTCTCAAGACCATACAGATTGAGTACCCTACTCAAGTTACATTAATCAAAAGTGATCATGGTACTGAGTTTGAGTCTCTTCTTATGCATGAGTTCTGTGAGAAGGAAGGTATCAGGTTTTACTTCTCAGCTTCCAGAACTCCTCAACAAAATGGGGTAGCTGAAAGGAAGAATAGAACCTTAATTGAAGCTGCAGGCACATTACTTGCAAATGCTCACATGCCCTATCCTTTTGGGCAGAGGCTATGAGCACAGCAAAGTATGTACTGAACAGAAGTTTGATACATAAACTTAAGAATAAGACTCCATATGAATTGCTTAAAGGAAAGAAACCTAAAATCATCCATTTTAAAATATTTGGTTGCATATGCTATATTCACAACAATGACAAGAAATACATTAGAAAGTTTGAAGCTAAGGCTGTAGAGGGAATTTTTTTAGGATATTCCCAAGTCAGCAAATCCTATAGGGTGTTTAATAAATTTACTTTAAAAATTGAAGAATCTATTCACGTGACTTTAGATGAAGCTAACATGTCTTATAAGGAGAAAGAAATTTCTACCAGCAGCACTTTGCAGGTACCTCACTTGTGTGAGAGATTGGATGATCTAAGGCTCACCCAAGAGTTTCCAATACATCCATCTCCTCAAGTTGAAGAAGAAAGTGAAGAAGAAAGCATAGAGGTGATTGAACCCTTTCCAACAACTAATGAAATTCCACCAGAGGAATTTATTCCCCAAGTTGTTGCCCAACCAGCTCCTCCCACTGATTTTGTCACACTTAGAGGTCACCCTAGATCTCAAGTGATTGGAGACATTTCAGCTGGTGTGCAAACAAGGCATCAACTAAACCCTGACTTGATGTTTGCTTGTTTCCTCTCTTAACTTGAGCCTCAAACAATTAAAGACGTAGGGCAAGATCCCCACAAGATCATTACAATGCAAGAGGAGCTCAATCAATTTGAGAGATGTAGAGTTTGGGAATTGGTTCCTAGACCCAAAGACTACCCAGTCATTGGAACTAAATAGGTATTTAGAAATAAATTGGATGTAGAAGGCAACATTATGAGAAATAAGGCAAGGCTAGTAGCTCAAGGCTATAGGCAATAGGAAGGCATTGATTATGATCAAACATTTACTCCTATTGCAAGACTTGAGGCCATAAGAATTTTCATTGCATGTGCTGCATTCAAGAAGTTAAAAGTCTATCAAATGGATGTTAAAAGTGCTTTTCTAAATGGAGAACTCAAAGAAGAAGTATATGTGGAGCAACCACCGGGTTTTATCTCTCCAACCTATCCCTCTCATGTCTTTAGATTGCATAAAGCTCTCTATGGTTTAAAGCAATCTCCAAGAGCTCGGTATGAGACCTTAGCTAGCCTCTTATTAGAGCATAAATTTTCTAGAGGTATTGTAAGTATGACTCTTTTTATTAAGCATCATAAAGATAAAATCTTATTAGTACAAATTTATGTAGATGATATTATCTTTGGCTCAACTGATCCCAAACTATGCAAAAGGTTCCATAACCTTATGCATTCAAAGTTTGAGATGAGTAGCATGGGTGAACTTTCATATTTCCTTGGTCTCTAAGTGGATCAATCATCTGATGGTATCTTCATCTCCCAATCTAAATATGCTAAGGAGCTTATTAAAAGATTTGGGATGTGTGATGCCTCAGCTATGAAGACACCCATGGCTGCAAATATTGTGATAGATTCTGATGAGAATAGAAAATCTGTTGATCAGAAGTTATATAGAGCCATTATTGGGTCCCTATTATATCTCACGGCAAGTTGACCAGACATAATGTTTGTTATATGCATTTGTGCTAGGTTCCAAGTGAACCCTAAAGAATCTCACTATATTTTTCTAAAAAGAATTTTGAGATATATAAAAGGTTGCCCAAATCTAGGACTTCTATATCCATCAGAGTCAGAATTTTACTTAACTGGATTTTCAGATGCTGACTATGCTGGATGTAGAGTAGACAGGAAGAGAACCACAGGAACATGCCAGTTCCTTGGTGATAGACTAGTGTCCTGGTTCTATAAAAAGCAAACCTCTGTGTCCTCATCAACTGCAGAAGCAGAATATCTAGCTGCTGGCAGCTGTTGCTAACAAGTTTTGTGGATACAAAACCAACTACTGAATTATGTATACAACTTAAATAATTCAACTATATATTATGATAGTACCAGTTCTATATCCATAGCACAAAATCCAGTGCATCCAAGTAGGACCAAGCATATAGAAATAAGGTATCATTTCATTAGAGATTGTGTAGACAAAAAAAATTAACCATGTCTTCATTTCCACTGATTTACAAAGGGAAGACATCTTCACCAAGCCATTGGATGAGAAGAAACATCTGTTTTTCTTAAATCAGTTAGGAATGATCAATGGAGATGAGTTAATTTAAATTTTGTTTGTGGTCAACGATTTGTTGACAGTTCATCGAATGGAGATCGATGATCTGTGAACTCCTCGTGAAGAGTTTGTCGAACGGAGTTCGACGATCACTTCTTAGTGAAATAGCTTTCGTCGAATGGAGATCGACGATCCTTGCTTCAGTGAATTTTTCATCGAACTAAGATCGACGATTTATTCGTCTTCTTCAGACTAAGATCGACGAACACATTTTCTATTAAAATACTTCCTCGAACTCAGATTGAAGATCTTTTCTTTTTTCGTCGAATGGAGACTGGCGGTTCATATTCTGAAAATCTTATATCTAGGTTTTATTCGACCTCCGTCCCGCGCTTTCAGTTCCTTTGCACTTGATCTTTGTTTCTCTCTTGCAGATGCATTCATGGAGATTCCAGCAAACGCTCTCTCCACCATGAAATTCGATATGGGCTTTGATATAGATTTTGATTCTTTCTAGTTCTCTGACGTAATCTTTATAGAAATCTTGAAGTTGTTTGAAGATCAACATCTGAAGCAGTTCATGACACTGAGAATAAAGATTGCAATGACAGAGATCAAAGAATGGGTCTTTACTTCCTCTGCAATAGAAGATAACATGACAGAAACTATTTCTGGTAACCAGGTTTCCCTCTCTCCAAATATACTAACCGACATTCTCGGTCTAGTGAATGGTGTTGATGAGATAGAAATGGACTCTGAGGAGTATACCAATATGTTGATTAAAATGGGTCATTCTGGAGATAACCCTAATAAGCTACTGAAAAAGAACTTGTCTGCTGAACATAACTTTTTAGCTGATGTAGTAGGGAAGGTGTTGTTAGGCAAGCATACATCACACGAATATATCACCAGGCACTAGTACTTGGTGATGGCTGCCTTGGTTTATAAGAAAGGTATTAACTGGGGAAAGTTATTGTTTGATCTGATTAAGAAGAAGAATAACAAGAAAGAAGTCTGTTTTGGCCGGGTTTTGGCGATTTTTCTACAGGAGAAGGCATCTGAACATCTGGATTCCACACCAGTGTTCATAAACGCCTCCAAGAGACTAACCGCTGCCCTATTTGGCAGATGGGAGAGGAGGATCACTAAGCTCTCCAAGTCTTCCTCCCCCTCCAGGCCTTCTGAGGGCACAAGGGCTGATACATCCACTCCCCACCCTAGTTCTGAAGAAGTTCCTCTTCCACCTCCTTCTTTAACCATATCCTTTCCAACAATAACTCCTTCATCTCCCCAACCATCTTAAGCTCCTCCTATGGAACAACCTGCCATCTCAATCCCTTCACCAACTCATATGCCAACACCTCCTCCATCTCCACTCCATATCACACCTCCTCAATCTCCTCTTCCATCCCACCTCCAAGACATCAGCACTAACAAATTCTTATCATCCCCTACATTCAATCTGTTCATCTCCTTACCATCCACACCTACTTCTCCTATCCATGACATTCCCAGTCGCACACCATCCCCTGCACCATCATCTCCTCAGGATGACATCCTCCCTGATGTCACTCCTCCTGTTTCTCTCTTTGTATCCACTCAAACTCCACTTGAGTTTATGGATACAGTTCTCCCTTCCATGTCTACCATCCTGGAGCACATCACTCCAGTGATTAGGACTCTTATAGCAGAGGCCATTACACCTCTTGCTAATTAAATTTCTGCTCTTGTTTCTCTCTTTGCTGTCTTCTCTGTCCCTCCTTCTTCCACTAGGAGCCTGATTCCAACTTCTGCTGAAATCAGGCAGGGGGAGATGCTCAATGAAGAAGCTTCTCCAGTTTCAGCAGCAGTAACAGATTCAGATACAGATACATATATGGTTCTAGATATAGATATAGTTATAGAGGATACACATATAATAACTGTTGGTGATTGCTTTGTCCATCCCATAATGGATTTGTTCAATTTGTTGAATTCTTTTAATACAGTTTATTTAAGCTCTCTTCCTTCTGTCTACCTAAAGCCATCCTTGGCTATTATACCATATACAACACCTATTCCTACAGTTGCTAAGCAACTCAAGGATAGTTTTCAAGTTTCAGAGACTCATACAATATCTGCTCCCAAAGATATCTCTTCTCCAGAGGCTGTCTCTGCTCCTACTTATAAAATGGATGACAGTCCATTGCCAGATTTGGATGAAATCATCATGGAAGATATAGAAGAAGAGAATTTGTTAATTGCTGAAAATAAAATAGTTATTGAATAGTCTTAGGCTCCAGAACCTCAAGCAGTTGCTCTAGCTCTAGCTCCAGCTCCAGCTCAAGTACCTCAAGCTCAGCCTCAGGCTGACAAGTCAATTGACAAAAAACTTCTGAAAGCTCTGGATGATTTATATGATAATACTCAGGGATCCTCCTCTAAAAAAGATGATGATGATGATAATGATGATTCTGATGATAACCCTTCTGCAAAGAAGAAAGTGTCTAAGAAAAGGAAGGCCCCTCTAGTTGCTGCTCCTAAACCAAATCCAACTCATGACACTCCTTACTATATCTTACAGAAAATTATTCCCTATCCTGGAATGTCAGCTAGGATGTGGCTGTCTAAGAATCATCAAAAGGAAAGAAAGAAAAGCAGAAGATATTCTCCTCCACCTCAGAGACAGAGGAAAGGTCATCCTCCTCCACCTGCTGCTGGTGCCTCAGGTAGCACTTCTCAGAGGTCTACCTCATATGCTCAAATATACCATAGACAATATGGTAGATCCTCATATTCTCAAGGAAGCAGCCAGCAGAGGTACTCTTCTAGCAAGCAACAACTGCTACAATAACAACATTATCAACAACAACAATAGCAAGTTCCTGAACCAGTAAAAGCTGACAGCCCTAAAAGGCTAGAGTCTCCTCCCTTTCCATTTGTGGATCCAGAGACAGAGACGACTGCTAGAATGGCCAGGTTCTAGGAAGTGGTTGGATTATCACTAATAAACAAGGCTATAGCTGAAGGAAAAGATGCCTCACAGTATTCAACAATGTCCAAATACAGGAAAGAAGAATTAAACAGGTATGATAAAGCTAACAAATTCTTTAATGTAGATGCCTATATAAATCTACACCCAAAGGCTATTGTACCTAGAGCTACATCTTTGAATATTATTGGAGCTGCTGGTATGACCATGTCCAAGAAGTAAGCAACAGATCCAAATAGGGAAATCAAGTTTACACAGCCAGCTGACAAGGAGATAGAGGATAAGAAAAAGGAAAAAATGAAGAAAAAAATGAGTTTATTCTGGTTAAGTTTCTGTTTGTCTGAACTCTTTATTTATGTATTGTCACAAAGCTACTGTAAATATCTGATGCTGTTTTAAGTTTTCTGCCAGATATATTTTCTGTTTTATGATTGTTTTTATTTCATGTCTATTAGCGACCTCACCCAAATAGGGGGAGATTGTTGGATCCCTAGTTTGATTTGGGCTAGGTTCATTAACTAGGATAATTAACCCACCATGTATAGCCAGGGTCATGTCTTTGTGTCCTAGATTTTAGGCTATGTCCTTACATTTGACCTCATATGGACCAGCCAACAGAAGACTACAGAAGACTCAGACTTAGAAGAAAATCAAGCTCAGGAAAGTGAGTTCGACGTTCGTCGAACTCAGCTCGACGAAAGTCGTGCTCCGCTCAACGAACTCAGAGTAAATTCTCTGAGTTGAGCTCGACGGTATTCGAGCTCAGGTCGACGAATACTGGAAGTTCATCTTCAACACTCTAAATCCAGAATCCTTTCTATGAACTCAGGTCGACGAAGTTATGTTATCAGCTCGACGAACAGAGAGCACGGAAATGGGAAGTTTTTCACAGAAAGTAGTTAGCTGATCTCAGGTCGACGAACTTGGTTCTAAAGTCGACGAACAAGAATTCCCAGGTCGACAAACACGATTTCTATGGTCGACGATCTTTGATCTTAGGTCGACGAAATATGTTCTCTAGTTGACAATTACTGTGCAGTTCCAGACTTGGAATTTTCCCTCTTTTTTTCCTTATTCTCATGCAGTAATTCCTGAATAATCAATGCTTATATTCTCTAAAAATAACTGTTAATGGCATCATTGATTATGGCCTTCATCAGGAATATTACTTGCCGATTTTAATAGGACAGTTGGGGAAATTCATTAATGATATATTCTCTCCAGCCGCATTTCCATTCTCCAGGTAGTCAGCGTTCAATGCTAATGGATTTTAAAATTCAAAGGAGAATTAGACAGAGATATATAAAAGAGATTTTCTCTTTCAGTCGTATGAAAGAGACAAAACACAAGAAATCATTCAAGAAAAAGAATTTTATTGTCTTCATCAAGTGTTCATCCTCCAGCAAGCTCTCAAGAGACAATCAACTTCTATCTGTCTACAGATTTCTGGAGAATCTTTTCAAGAAGACCTACTCACCCTGCAAAGCTCTCATTCTTCCTGAACAGATCTTCGTCTCAGGGGGAGCTTTGACACCATCAAGAATCCACAATTCTTCTCTGTTGCTTTGAGAAAAGAGAAGACAACATCTAGTTTCATTTATTTCACCCCACTGTACACAGGGTTCTAGCTCCCTTCAAAAGCTAAACACTTGGTTGCAAGTCTCCTGATCAAAAAACTTGATTTGGTTTTTAGGCACCTGATCAAAAGCCTGAAGGGTTTCCTGATCTACATGAACCAGATCTTGTGGTGACAGGAACCTGAGCAAAAACATGATTGGCGGCAGGGCACCTGGTCAAAAACGTGAGTGGATTCCTACAAGGGTGGTAGAAGAGTGGATGTACCCAAGTTTTAAGGGAACCACTATAAAAATTCTTATGTCATCTGTGATGCTCTCTCATTTTTATTGTGTGCTGCTTACTGTGTAGTTTAGTTTTTATTTCTACACTTTCTGATTATACTTATAAGTATCATTATTTTACTTGTGCAATAAAAACCTAATAAGATTTTAAACCAATCTATTCACCCCCCCCCCTCTAGAGTTAAACAATCTAACCTCACAGGTGGTAACAGTGCATACCACCACTTTCAATTGTTAGTGCAGATGAGGTGGTTAGAACGACAGAATGAGGGTCGAGAGCACCTCTTAGCTATGCATGCCACTAGCAATTGCTAGTGCGGCAAAACTTGATGTGGTGGCAGATGGAAAATAAAGGCGCACCTTAAGCAAATAACGAAATATAAAATCACATAGACATGATTGAATACAAACATTTAACAAAATAAGCACACTTCATCATATACAAAGAGATTATGCTACACTATCAACAACAAGAGAAGAAAGGTGTGCGAAATCGACCGAATACGAAGTCTTGCTGAAGATTCATGGAAGAAATCGTCGAGTTATCAATCCACGTCCTAGCTCTGTCCTCAACTCCGTCCATGGTAGAGGAAGTTGTCACTGACTCCCAATGGACCCGTCTTCTTCATTTCACGATCCGGTGGAGGATGGCACAACTTCTCCTAGCTTGATGGAGAAAGCTAGATCTAACTCTTCTTGAAGCTCAAGGATGAAGGAGGAGGCCAAAAGGAAGCTCCGGCTTGGATTTGGCGGTGAAAGCTTGCCCGAAGCACCTCCCTACGGTGGAAGATGAAGGGGAACGACGTAACCCTTCCTCGGAGGCAAAAACGGTGAAATAATGCATGGATCCCAAATTAGGGCAGAACCTACGAATTTATAGACAAGCAGAAATAATAATGCGCACGATCACTGGCGCACGACCAGTGGTTGTGCGCACTATGTAAAGTGATCGTGCGTAATGGCATGGTAGAACTCAAGAAAAACTGGGATAACGGGCACGAGCAGTGGCACACAACCGGTGGTTGTGAGCACTATGTCCAATGGTCGTGCGATTACCCCAGGCAGAACTCCAGGAAAAACGGAACCAATGCACACGATCAATGGCACACGACCTGTGGTCGTGCGCACTATATCCAGCGATCGTGCATTTTCCCCGGCAGAACTTGGAAATACGAAGAATAGTGCGCACGATCAGAGGCGCACGACCAGTGGCCGTGCGCAATAGATCCGATGATCGTGCTCTATATTCCTGTTTACAAACAATCCCGGATCACGCACAAGACCCTTGTACCAATAGGATAACAAATCACTGATATGTGCAGACATTCCAGGTAATCACAATAAGTAGTAAAATCAATAAAAGTAACAAAAATACACAACCACGGGCTTAAGTGTGCACTTCCTATGGAAATAAAGATAAGATGAAATATATATGATAATAAACTAAAAGTGAAGTGCAAGTGAAAGAAAACTAGCCCAGATGAGTTCGAAAATCACTAAATAAATATGACTCATCAGTACCTGCGTTATGCCATTCGGGCTAGATTGTGTTAAGTAATTGGCTTGCGTCGTTGACATAATGAGATTCTTAGGCCCCGTGCTGGAAAGACTAGAATGCTCAAGTATACCATCAAGTCCGGGACTATGGATGGTGGTGGAACCCGGAGATGTCCGGTACACCGAGAATGTGCCTTGAGTGGACGGAACATTTGGTCGTTGAGGAATTCATTTGTAATATATTATTTGGAGCTTAAGTGTGCCTCCTTGTGATATCTCTGTTGTATTAATGCTATGCCTGCAGGGAAGGAATACCGCTGCCCAGGATATGGGATAGGGTCCTTATAAATTGGTCGGTTGAAAGCTGATCGTTGCCTTGTTTGCCTCCCTTGTGGTGGATTGTCCCTATGCAGGTGCTGGAGAGCCGGGCGGTAAATAGCGGGTTGCTGCCCTTGCTACTATACCGACCCTCGAAGGCCAAGCGAAGGCTTTTTAGTATTTTCATGTGTGGCTAGTCTTCGTGTCGATGTATGGACATACTTTTATAAAAGGCAACAGTTGCAAGGCTTTAAGGCCAGTTTGACTTTGGTGTATTTTTGTAAAACATTCCTAATATATACATTTATATGTAGTCGACATTCGTGTGTGTATGAGTTCAAAAATCAGCCCTTAAAGCTTCCGTTAGATTGCTCTGAGTTAGGATTTGTGTGGTTTTGATATTAATATGTAACTCTGCCGACTGTCCGTGGGATATGGCGTGGGGCCCTAGTCGGACCATCTGTTATATTTCATGTGATGGATGGAGATGTTACAATTTTGGTATTAGCTTGTCTTGGTTTTCCTCCTACGAATTCATGGTCGAATTCTTTTGCGGGGTGGCGAGCACGTGTTTGTGCTTACCATTATAACACAAAATGAACTCAAGAATTACCACTTAGGAATAAAAATACACATGTTTGATGAACCTGTGTGTTCATATTGATTGTTGTTTTCCTTTTGAGTAGTCTTTAAATTGTAGTTTTTACATGTATAGGTGACTATAAGTGGTGCGGGGCAGTCTGAACCCCAACATTGTGTTGAGAATGTGGCACCAACTGATGTGCCCATACCTCCTCCTTCTGCAGAAACAATGCGGTTAGTTGCTGAGGCAGTGTTTGCAATGATAAATGCACAGCCGACTGGGCAGGTACGTCCTACGACGGTGTCAATACAGCTTGGTGTACCTGAGCCTGTAACTGCCAGGAAAGTTCCTACTGAGGCTTTGGTTTAGAAGTGAGCGACTGAACGATAGCTGAAGCACTTTATGAGCTTTAGTCTGCCTACGTTTATGGGTGCAGGATCCCCAACGTAGTTAGAGGATTGGCTTTTGCACGTCAAGAGGATATTGACGGCAATTGAGACAGAGGAGGGATAGAAGGTCACCTTGGGAACTTTCCAGTTGGAAGGAGAGGCTCGGCTTTGGTGGGATGAGTTGGAGTTACACCACTTCGCGGGTAGGAGATTATCAGATGTCTCGATGGAGGAGTTTTTGAGACTGTTCTGGGCAAATCATCTATCGTTGTCGCAGCAAATTGTCATTTAAAATAAGTTTCAACGGTTGACTCAGGGTGAGGGTAATGTGGATGACTACCTCCACGAGTTTACCAGGTTGGGACGTTATGCAGGGTCTATGTTTACTGAGGAAGATCATAAAACCAATAGGTTTTACGACGGACTGTGAGATGAGCTGTGGTTACTCCTCTCGGATTTGATGAACTAAGGTGTCTAAGTGTTGGTTAATACGGCTCGTTCGTTAGAGAAAGACAAAAAGAGGGTGCAGGGCAAGAGGGACTTAGTTGTGATAAATCCCGAGTTCAAAATGTTGCGTCCTGGAAAGTTTGACTACCGCAAGAGATGGGGTAAGAACTCCAAGTCATTTGGACAAGCTCCTTCTGCTGGCACTTCTAGAGCAACATCAGTGCGAGGCCCGCTCACATGTTGTTGGGTCCATTGCCCATAATATCCTAGATTTGAAGAAGTCAATCATATCAATGACATACACAAAGTTTTATTTGATGTGTGCTTAAGTTCATGCATACAGGTTGTCCTTGAAATATTGATAGGACAGGTATTCCAAGTGATGCGACTAAGTCCTCAGGTGCTGATGTCAGCAAGTCAAAATATTAACAATATTCAAATTATTAGCGGCAAAGTCACAATACACGACAAAAGGCATCACAGGCCTACATTACGATAGATATGCATTAAAGCATGATGTAGATGGACACTGTAGATGGGGCCCACTGATCTCTAAGAGTCATTGATCAGCGGACTACAAAAGGAGGAGATGGGCCAAGACACAAGACAAATTTTCTAGGGATTCATTAACAAAAGAGTTATCAGCTAACTTCATCTTCTTTGCCATTGCTACATGTAAAAAGCTTGAAGCACTCCAGAAGAAAAAGTTTAGATAGCTGTGTCATTTCCATCTGGCATAGCAGGATCAGATACAGTTCTGAAGAAAGAAGAACCATCAGCATAAGGCAAGTTCTGTTAGCTGTTTGAAAACTAAAGATCAATAGATCTTTAGTCTTCTACAACAAGTTCAGGAGTAAGCTCATGAGTTCCTCGAGCAAGTTTTCTCTGTTGTGGGGAGAGATAGAGCAGAGATTATCAGCTCTAGTTGTTGGCACATAGAAATTTCTTTGTGTCAAAGATTACTTAAATTATTTCTTGTTGTAGGATCCTTCTGGATCTGAGAGTATGGCCTTTTGTCCTGAGGTAGGTGACAAGTATGTCACTGAGCTATAGGTGTCTGGAAGGGCACTAAGGTAGGTACCTGGAAGGGTACTGAGCTATAGGAGTGTTGCAGCACACTGAGAGTAGGGCCTTGTGCCTGAAGTTGTAAGGCTGAAAAGCCTGAGCTGTAGGCCTTAGAGATAATGCTGAGGTAGGTGGTTTGAGAACCACTGAGCTATAGGAGAACTGCAGAGCTCTGAGGTATGAACCTTTGTGGTTCTGAAGTAGGTTTCTGAAGAGAACCTGAGTGTAATGCTGAGGTCCTGAGGTGTACGCTCTGAGGAGCATTTTGGAGGAGTTTGTGCGTTGTCTAACATGAAGTTAGCAAGGTGGGAGGAGAGTGGATGTACCCAAAATTTTGGGGAACCACTATAAAATACTTGTGTGCTTTGATGTATTGTTTATTCTTCTTTTATATTACAGGTACTAAGGAGAATCTCTAATATCACCTTAGACAGAAAGTAAAAGAAAGCTAAAACACTAAGTAAGAAAACAACAAAAAGACTTAGGAATTTCCATAAGATCCAGGTAAACCTATACACCCCCCCCCCCCCCCCCCCCCCGCTGTAGGTTGCTAGCTACCTTGAAAATAAGAATGAAAGTGAGGGATAGATACAGTTTACTCTAGAGGGGGGGGGGGTGAATAGAGTATAAAATTGTTTAGATTTATTGCGGAATTAAAAATATTGATACTTAAATGAAATAGGTAAAACCAAGAAACTATCACAGCACAATGCATAAAGAAAACACAAGGCAATCCAGACGAGATAAGAAATTTTATAGTGGTTTTCCAAATCTGGGTACATTCACTCTTCTACCACCCTGGTAGGAATCCAATTAGGTTTTTGATCAGGTGCCCTATCACCACAAGATCTGCTTCAGGTAGATCTAGAAACCCTTCAGGCTTTTGATCAGGTGCCTAAAAACCAATAGGTTTTTGATCAGGTGTCGTATCACCAAGGAGTTTACTTTTGAAGGGAGTAAGAACCATATGCATGAGATGTTAAAGAAAAATAGATGACAGTCTTCTCTTTCTCAAACACAATGAGAAGACTATGGGGATTTGATGATGTCAAAGCTCCCCCTGAGATATTGAGTAGTTTCGGAAGAAGGAAGCTTTATCCAGGGTGTAGGTCTTCAGATTGATGTTGATTCGAGCTTTCTGTAGATTGTTGAAGCCTGATGACGGAAGAAGACTAGAGAGATTTTTTGTGTTCAGCAAGTTCTTCTTCTTCCTTGTATTTTGCAAAAACAGGAGGCCTTTAGAGCAAAAAGATTTATTTTCTGACTGACTAACTGTGATTCTTGTTGTCTCTGTCTTTTTAAGTTCTCTGTATACTTTTGAAAAGACTAACGGCCTGAATTTGAATTCCCAGACAGTACTTAATTCTTTGCAAGAATTTTGGAGCCCAAACGGGTAGAATGGCTGGCAATCATAAATGCACTTCCATAACTGTCTTGATAAAATATTATGTAAATACCATAATCAATGCTTCATGAGATACGACTATCATCCTTGAGAATGTCAGCATTAATTATCATAATATATTTACCTGACTGAGAGAACTGATAACTAAAGGCAGTAAAACAATCTTAGAGCTTAACTCAGAGATCGTCGAACTGGTTTAAGAGATCGTCGACCTGAGTGCAACTATCGTAGATCTGAGATAACTGCTGAGAAGCACAAGATCGTCGACCTGAGCTAGTAGATCGTCGAGCTCAGTTCAGAGTAGAAGAGTTCAGAGTAGAAGACTCTAAGATCGTCGATGGGAGATCGACGATCGTCGGGCTGAGAATTGTTTCTGGACTTAGAATATTTTCTGGAATGTCATACTAAAGAAGCCAGAAATCGTCGACCTGAGAACTTGATTCGTCGACCTAAGAATTTGACTTGTCCTTCTGAAACAGTTTCTGTGAACTGTGTCGACAGATGGTTCTGGGTGTCGACACAAGTCCTTCTGGTGTCGACTGATACTGTGTCGACAAATGGTTCTGGGTGTCGACACAAGTCCTTCTGGTGTCGACTAATACTTGTCCTTCTGAAACAGTTTCTGTGAACTGTGTCGACAGATGGTTGTGGGTGTCGACTCAAGTCGTTCTGGTGTCGACTAATAATCTGTGAATTGTGTCGACACAAATCCTTCTTGTGTCGACTGAGCTAGTGTCGACTAATATTATCTGTGTCGACTGATAATCTGTTGTGTCGACACAAATCCTCTGGGTGTCGACACAGCCTTTCTGTGTGTCTACATAATTCTTCTGGGTGTCGACACAACCTTTATTTGTGTCGACACAATTCTTCTGGGTGTCGACATAGCCTCTTGAATATCTGACAAGCTATTGTAGGCTGATCCATGTGATGTTGACTCTTGGACTAGACTAAAGAAAAAAACCTATGACCCTGACTATATATTTTGGGTCAGTCTAAGCAAGCCTAATAGTGATCTTTACCCAAATCAGAACTAGGGTTCCAACAATCTCCCCCTATTTGGGTGAGGACACTATTTACATAACACAAAGAAAATACAAAGCAATAAACTGGAGCATTTACTTCTGTTGTTGCTATTGCTGATGTTATTGTTGATGTTGAACCTTGCCCAAACCTGTGTCATTATAATCTGCTTCTGGTATTTCTAGAATTGCTGCTGCTGTTGGAACTGCTGTAGCTTCACTGGTCATCTATATCTGCACAAAATTTCTGAAACACTTCTTCTTCCTGTATTGCTGGAGGAGACCGAGCTTGAAGGTCTGCTGATGCTGAACCAGCTGTTTCTTCATTGGACACCTCCCTCTGCCTTCTTTCAGTGAAAACTGGAAGCAGGCCCCTAGATGAAGAAGGGACAGAGGAAGTAGAAAGGGAGTAGTCCTTTGTTGAGCAAGAGTAAACCCATTCTTTGATCTCAACAACAGATAGTTTGATCCGTGTATACATGTACTTCTTCAGACCCTGATCATCACATAACTGTAATATTTCGTGAAAAATAAGATCACAGTGACTGATACCAATTGAAAGATAGGATCACAGTGAACTTCATCTTTGAAAGAGCCGCCGTAGAAATTACCATGGAAGATCTGTAGACTCAAGAGAGAAGAGATAAGTGCAAAGGGAAAATAGAATAAGAAAACGCAGGACAGAGATCGAAGAGAAACCTACATATAGGTTTTTGGAATAGAAAAGGCGATCTCTGTTCGACGATAAAAATAAAAACGTCCATCTTAGGTCAAAGATTAATTTATAAACAAATAATATATTTGGTCTCTGGTCTCAGTCGAAAATTAATAGTCGAGCATAGCTTGACGATCAATTAACTGAAGCAAAGTCATCGATCTCTGGTCGATGATTTTTGTCTCCACACAGAGTATCGTCAAACGTAGTTCGATGATTTAACTCAAGAGCTGTTCGAAGATCATCGATCTTCGTTCGACGATTTAGGAACAGATCCAAAAACAGAAGACAAAAATTAAATTAATCCTTCCCATTGATCATTCCAAGCTGATTCAGGAAGAACAGGTGCTTCTTTTCATCAAGGGGTTTGGTGAAAATATCTGCTCTTTGAAAATCAGTAGAGATAAATTCTAGATTAATTTTCTTTTTGTCTACATTATCTCTAATGAAATGATGTCTTATATCTATATGCTTTGTTTTAGAATGATGCAGTGGATTATGTGCTATAGATATAGCACTAGTATTATCACAGAAGATGGTTGAACTATTTAGATTGAAACCATAACCTAAGAGTTGGTTTTGTATCCACAAAATCTGTGAACAGCAACTGTCAGCAGCCATATATTCAGCTTCAGTAGTAGATGTTGATACAGATATTTGCTTCTTGCAAAACCAGGACACAAGTCTATCACCCAAGAACTAGCAAGTTCCTGAAGTGCTCTTTCTGTCCACAATGCATCCAGTATAGTCAGCATCTGAAAATCCAGTCAACTCAAATGCTGACTCTGTGGGATACCAGAGTCCTAGATTAGGACAACCCTTTATATATCTTAAAATCTTTTTTATGAAAATAAGATGAGATTCTTTAGGGTTCACCTGGAACCTAGCACATAAACATGTAGCAAACATGATATCTGGTCTGCTTGTTGTTAGATATAGTAGGGATCCAACAATGGCCCTATACCTGGTCTTATCAACAGGTTTTCCATGTTCATCAGTGTCTAATACAGCATTGGCAGCCATGGGAGTCTTCATAGAAGATGCATCAGCCATCCTAAACTTCTTAATAAGCTCATTAGCATATTTAGATTGGAAAATGTAGATACCATCAGGAGATTGTTTCACTTGGAGACCAAGGAAATAAGATAACTCTCCCATGCTGCTCATCTCAAATTTAGAATGCATTATATTAGAAAATCTCTTGCACAATTTAGGATCAATAGAACCAAATATAATATCATCTACATATATTTGTACTAATAAGATTTTATCATGATGCAATTTTGTAAAAAGGGTTTATCTACCATGCCTCTAGAAAAACCATGCCCTAAAAGAAAGCTGGCTAAGGTCTCATACCAAGCTCTTGGAGCTTGCTTTAAACCATAGAGAGCCTTATGCAGTTTAAAAATATCAGAGGGGGAATTTGGAGAAACAAAACCTGGAGGTGGTTCTACATAAACCTCTTCTTGTAGTACTCCATTTAGGAATGCACTCTTGACATCCATCTGATAAACTGTGAACTTTTTGAAAGCAGCATAGGCCAAAAAAATCCTTATAGCTTCTAGACTGGCAACTGGAGCAAAGGTCTGATCATAGTCAATTCCTTCCTCTTGCATATATCCTTGAGCAATAAGCCTAGCCTTGTTCCTCACAATCACACCTTGGGCATCAAGCTTATTCTTGAAAACCCACTTAGTTCCAATTACTGGATAGCCTTTAGGCCTTGGAACCAAGTCCCAAACTCTACATATTTCAAATTGATTTAGTTCCTCTTGCATTGCAATGATCCAATGGGGATCTTGCTCAGCATCAGTTATGGATTGAGGTTCAATTTGAGAGAGAAAATAGGCATACATCACATCATGGTTGAGTTGATACCTTGTCTGTATACCTACTGTTATGTCTCCAATTACTTGTGATCTAGGGTGATCCCTAAGTGTGACAAAATCAGATGGTGGAGTTGGTTCAGCAATAGCAATTGGAGTGAATTCCTCTTGTGGAATTACTTTTGCTGTTGGAGGAAGTTCAGTTTCTTCCATAGAGTCTTCTTCACTATCTTCATTTGCTTGTGGTGAGGGATGAGATATCACTTTCTGGGTGAGATTTAAGTCATCCAGCTTTTTACATAGACTTGGTACCTGCAGATGATCACTAGTAGAAGCTTCTTTCTCCTTGTAGAATATATTAGCTTCATCAAATGTAACATGTATTGACTCTTCAATTTTCAAGGATGATTTATTGAGAACCCTATATGACTTGCTAACTTGGGAATATCCTAGAAAGATTCCCATTGTAGCTTTGGCTTCAAACTTTCTAAGATAATCATTGTTGTTATTATGTATATAACTGATACAACCAAAAATTCTAAAGTAGTCTATTTTAGGTTTCTTTCCTTTGAGTAATTCATAGGAAGTCTTGTCTTTAAGTTTGTGTATCAAACTTCTATTCAGGACATAATTTGCTGTGCTTACAGCTTCTGCCCAGTAGGATAGAGGCATGTGAGTATCTGCAAGCAATGTGCCTGCAGTTTCAATGAGTGTTTTGTTTTTCCTTTCAACTACCCCATTTTGTTGAGGAGTTCTGGGAGCAGAGAAGCAGTGTCTGATACCTTCCTTCTCACAGAATTCTTGCATCGGAAGAGATTCAAACTCATTGTCATGATTACTTCTGATCAATGCAACTGGAGTAGAGTACTCAATCTTTATGCATTTTAGAAAGTCTGTAAGAACTTTGAAATTATCAGACTTGTTTCTCAAGAAGAAAACCCAAGAGAACCTAGAGAAGTCATCTATAATAACTAAAATATAGGACTTCCCTCTCAGGCTTTGTACAATAAATGCTCCAAAAAGGTCCAACTGAAGCAGATATGAAATTCTAGGTGAATCACTCTTATTAACTGATTTAAAGCTATTTTTAGTTTGCTTGCCTTCTTGACAAGCCTTGCAAAGGCTTTCCTTCTGGTAGGGGCAAGAGGGCAATCCTCTAACAAGGTTCTCCCTAGATAACCTAGTAATGTTTCTTAGATTTACATGTCCTAGCCTTTTATGCCACAAAGTATTATTATTGCTAACCTGATTAAATAAACAGATTTCTGAACAAGCAGAATTGAAATCAACTAAATAGATATTGCCTAACTTAATACCTGATAACACAGTAATGCTGTTTAGAGAAATATTGCATTTAGATTCAGAAAAACATACCTCATAACCTGCATCACATTGTTGTCCTATGGATATCAAGTTATGTTTCAGCCCACTTACATATGCCACTTTCCTGAAGGTGACAGCTCCAAGTGTAAATTCTTCATAGCCTTCTGTCTGACCAAAGCTTGAGTCCCCAAATATAACCTTTGGACCTAGCTTTGCCTTATAGTTACTTAGATTGGCCTTGTTTCCTGTCATGTGCTTGGAACACCCACTATCCAAATACCACTTATCCTGTATAGTAGGATAGGTCTTTATCTGCAAAGAAAAAATAGCTAATTGTTTTTGACCCAGGTAATCTTGGGTCCTTGTTGATTTACATAACTGTAACTGAAAATATAAGAATATTCAGGTTGATTCTTGTAATCTTTAGGATGATATCTTCTTGGTGGTATTATCCATTGATTAAAGGGATTGAAAGATTTAGAGTTAGAATTCTTATTGAAATTTTTGTTGAAATTATAGTTTTGATAGAACTGTTTTGGGTTCGACGATTTTAGTTCAGATCGTCGATCTGCGTTTGACGACCAACATTAATATCGTCAATCTTGGTTCTCAGAATAATAGTGGCTATTATCTGGGTTCCACGATCGTCGATCTCTATTCGACGATACATAATGATATCGTCGATCCTCGTTTGCAGAGTGTTTAGGCTCAAGCTCTGGGTTCTGAGATCGTCGATCGTCGTTCGACGCATAATACTGAGATCGTCGATCTTGGTTCGACGATTTTTGTTCAAACTTAGCCTTTTGTTTTTCTTTATTTATCTCAACTTATTTTAAGTCTTTGTTAACTGTTTTAATTTGTTCTATGTTCTTCTTACCTTTTTCTGAAATAAACTTTATAGGTTGTGAAAGGTGGTTTTTCTTAATAATTGGTGGTTCACTGGATGATGCACCTAATCCTAACTTACTTCTATTAAGTATAACATTAAGTGTACTGGTAATCTCTACTAGCTGTTTGCTTCTTCCATTCAGTGATTCTTCTAACTCTTTTGCTTTACTTAATTCAACTTTCAGAAAAGTGATTTGTTCACTATACATGTCTATTTCATTTTTCAATTTAATTTTTTCTGATACTAATTTATCATAATTAAATTGTTTATCTCTGAGAAGTTTGATTTCCTTCTCAGATCTAATCAGATCACTACACATAAATTTAAAGTCATTTTTAAAATCTTCAGAGGTAAAGTTGAATTCTTCCAATACCTGATCACAATCTGAACATTCTTCAGATTCTTCTTCTTCTGAGATATGCCCTGAAGCATTGATGACCATTAAGCAGATTTCTTTGGCCTTTGCTTCCTCTTCATCTTCACTAGAGCTGGAGGAAGATGATTCTTCAGTGTCACTCCATGTTTCTGCAGCAAACCCTCTCTCCTTATTCTTGTGCTTGTAGGAAGATGCTTTGCTGGAGTGTTTCTTGGAGTCTTTCTCCTTTCTCCTTTCCTTATACTTGTTTTTTGGACATTCTGGAAGAATATGTCCAGCTTTCCTGCAACCAAAATAGATAATCTCTTTAGAAGGGGTTTTATCATACCTTGGTTTATCATCACTCCTTGATGATTTCCTTCTGAATTCTTTTCTCCCCATCTTGAAGAATCTCTTTGTAAAGAGACTCATCAACTCTTCATTTGATGGAGAAGTTTCTGATTCTTCTGAAGCTTTGAAGGCTATATTCTGCTCCTTCCTGGTTGGTGTAGGAGTCTTTTGTTGCTCATCTTCTCTTGTCTTCAGCAGCCGTTCATAGGATTTTAGCTTTCCTAAGACTGATTCTGTAGTCATCTCATGTGTGTTTCTGGTCTCTCTTATAGGCCAGATTCTAAAGTCCCAAGAGCTGGGGAAGCACATGAGAATCTTCTCATTTATTTCTGTGACTGAGATGTCTTTGTCAAGAGTTTTCAGCTCATTAACAATGAGACTGAGTCTATTGTACATCTCAGAAACTTGCTCAGTTTCTTCCTTTTTAAAGTTCTCATACTGGGAGATGAGATGAGCTTTCCTGTCCTTCCTTTCATCTGCTGATCCTGCAACCATCTGGTTTAAGGAATCCCAGATGTCCTTGGCTGATTCACATTCAGCTACTTTCTGAAATATGTCATCAAACATTGTTTGTGCCAGTATGTTCATGGCTCTTGCATCAGCAATCTTTGCTTTCTTGTATGCATCATTGTAGTCTTGAGGAGGTACTGATGTCATGTTTAAGTAAGTACTTGCAGGGGCAGCTGGTGGTGGTGGTACTCCTATTAAGATAGAAGCAAAAATGTCTTCATCAATAGAATTCATATAAAGCCGGATTCTTGCCTTCCAGATTCCAAACTTTTGCAAGTTGCAAACTGGAGGTCTGGTGCTTGCAAATTCCTTGTACTGTGCCATGGTATAACAAAGAATAGAGTAAACAGATATCTATCAGAGATCTTAGGTTCAGGTGTTAGCTTGTACAACCTTAAAAACACACCCTCTGATAACAATTGAAAGTGAGGGATAGATACAGTTTACTCTAGAGGGGGGTGAATAGAGTATAAAAAATGTTTAGATTTATTGCGGAATTAAAAATATTGATAATTAAATGAAATAGGTAAAAGCAAGAAACTATCACAACACAATGCACAAAGAAAACACAAGGCAATCCAGACAACACAAGAAATTTTATAGTGGTTCCCCAAATCTGGGTACATCCACTCTTCTACCACCCTGGTAGGAATCCACTTAGGTTTTTGATCAGGTGCCCTATCACCACAAGATCTGCTTCAGGTAGATCTAGAAACCCTTCAGGCTTTTGATCAGGTGCCTAAAAACCAATAGGTTTTTCATCTGGTGCCCTATCACCAAGGAGTTTACTTTTGAAGGGAGTAAGAATCCTGTACACGAGAGGTTAAAGAAAAATAGATGACAATCTTCTCTTTCTCAAACACAATGAGAAGACTATGTGGATTTGATGATGCCAAAGCTCCCCCTGAGATATTGAGTAGTTTCAGGAAGAAGGAAGCTTTGTCCAGGGTGTATGTCTTCAGATTGATGTTGATTCGAGCTTTCTGTAGATTGTTGAAGCCTGATGAAGGA
This sequence comes from Platanthera guangdongensis, assembly GCA_039583875.1. Taxonomy (NCBI): domain Eukaryota; kingdom Viridiplantae; phylum Streptophyta; class Magnoliopsida; order Asparagales; family Orchidaceae; genus Platanthera; species Platanthera guangdongensis. Next base: position 141,269,445 of record CM077148.1, read on the forward strand.
AGAAGACTAGAGAGATTTTTTGTGTTCGGCAAGTTCTTCGTCTTCCTTGTATTTTGCAAAAATAGGAGGCCTTCAGAGCAAAACGATTAATTTTCTGACTGACTAACTGTGATTCTTGTTATCTCTGTCTTTTAAGTTCTCTGTATACTTTTGGAAAGACTAACGGCCTGAATTTGAATTCCCAGACAGTACTTAATTCTCTGCAAGAATTTTGGAGCCCAAACGGGTAGAATGGCTGGCAATCATAAATGCACTTCCATAACTGTCTTGATAAAATATTCTGTGAATATCATAATCAATGTTTCATGAGATACGACTATCAGCCTTGAGAATGTCATCATTAATTATCAGAATATATTTGCCTGACTGAGAGAACTGATAATTGAAGACAGTAAAACTATCTTAGAGCTTGACTCAGGGATTGTCAAACTGGGTTAAGAGATCGTCTACCTGAGAGCAACTATCATAGATCTGAGATAACTGCTAAGAAGTACAAGATCGTCGACCTGAGCTCGTAGATCATCGAGCTCAGTTCAGAGTAGAAGACTCTGAGATCGTCAATGGGAGATCGACGATCGTCGAGCTGAGAATTGTTTCTGGACTTAGAATATTTTCTGGAATGTCATACTGAAGAAGCCAGAAATCGTCGACCTGAGAACTTGATTCGTCGACCTGAGAATTTGACTTGTCATTCTGAAACAGTTTTTGTGAACTGTGTCGACAGATGGTTCTAGGTGTCGACACAAGTCCTTCTGGTGTCGACTGATACTGTCGACTAATAATCTGTGAACTGTGTCGACTCAAATCCTTCTTGTGTCGACTGAGCTAGTGTCGACTAATATTATCTGTGTCGACCGATAGTCTGTTGTGTCGACACAAATCCTCTAAGTGTCGACACAGCATTTCTGTGTGTCGACACAATTCTTCTGGGTGTCGACACAGCCTTTCTCTGTGTCGACACAATTCTTCTGGGTGTCGAAACAGCCTCTTGAATCTCTGACAAGCTGTTGTAGGCTGATCCATGTGATGTTGACTCTTGGCCTAGACTAAAGAAATAAACCTATGACCCTGACTATACATTTTGGGTCAGTCTAAGCAAGCGTAATAGTGATCCTTACCCAAATCAGAACTAGGGTTCCAACAAAGAACTTTCAATATGAACGACAACACACGATTTACTATGATGTGTCTCACAATAGCGGGGGCATAGATTTGTATGCATTAGGAATGCTAACTTGTAATCCACTTCTTCTCCTTAGCCGGGGAAGGGTTACAGTAGGTCTTTGTGTGGTGCTGAGGGGAAAGAGTGTTAGGTTAAGAAGTTTCTTGTGTGTGCATATGCGATTAACACCCCACCCTACGGCATGTATGCAACTCCTTATGCCCATCCGTCACTGGGTACAGGGCTAGGGTGTCTACATATTTCTTGGTTCGAATGTATCTTAAGTATTTTAATAATTGTTCATATATATAGCACGAACGTCATTTCATGTCTCATGGTCGTTGATATCATGCATCATACTCTATCGTGCTGGTCCATTTATTTTTGCATTGTTTTTCGTTTGTTTTCTCTGCTTTGTTTAATTATTTTTCTTTATAAAATCAAAAACAAAAAATATAAAAACCCAAAAAAATTTAAAAAACTGTGGTTTCTTCACTCTTAGGACACACATGACTAGAATCTAGAGCATAACCATTTTATATAATGTTTGATATAGGATTGTTAATCCCTGTGAACATTGTCTACTTGTCATGATTTATCAAATCTATATGTGTTTAGCTACTGAGTGCGACTAGACATGATAGTATATGTTGAATATGCCTCTAGGTATGTATGAGGATTTAGGTAGTGTAATACTTTACATAGTTCACACATCCCTAGACGAAGCACTCATGTAGAACCTCTATTCTTACATATTATAACTCGTGATATTATGTCTAACACATTAGTCATAACTTGAATAATCAATGCCATGATATACATGTGTTTATATAAAGGTTAGAATTGTGGGCCAAATCTCTAGTGGTCAAGTCCTGTGTATACAAGTTAAAGTGCATCTATCTTTGTGGGTAGTTTTTGATTGATTCAGGATCCTTAGAATAAATGTTATAATATTGATAGTTCAACCGAAAATAAATGAAAAACAAAATTATGCATGTTATCAAATGATATGTCAAGGATACCCCCCAAATACTACTCACTCCTCCCAATAAGTCTTTATGAGCATTGTGAAGATGAGCACCTTGGTCAAAAGAATCATTTCGATCTTGTGCAATGACTAAACCTTAAGCATAGTGCCTCTAGTTTTAGTCTTAGTATGATATAGATAGAAACGTGGTGTGATTTTTCACTCTATTTCTAACGTGATAGCATATTGAATTATTGAGATAAAACATGTACTAAATGTTAGTTCTACTTGATTTTCTGTCTTTTGATGCTATACATTCACAGGACATTACCCTATTTAATGCTTCCATGCAGAGAATTAGACTGAAACTACATTGTATGTCTATAGCACATAGGTACTAGTACATGATTTTTATTCTTGACTTTTACAATGTTATAATGTATTTAACTCTATAACTCTCTTAACATTGTATTCTACTTCGTTGTGTGCTTAGTTTAACTTGTATTGTCCAATTTTTTTACTCTGAAGACTCATGATTTGCTTCTATGTGCTTTGTTCATCTGTGTGACTTATATGTGTTATATTCTCTGATTTATGTGTGGTCACCCCTATTTTTTCGCCTCTCAATTCACTGTATAACGTGCGTTGTTTGATATGTTATCACGCTCATTTCAACTGCATTTTTCTCTTGTATATGCATATGGTCTCATTTGATCTAGCCCACCCCCTTTCGATAATATCAAAGGGCGAGAATAGAATGTCATGAGTCTTGGTTAGGGACGATCACATGTAGGGGGAGCTTGTTACACTATGTGTACATAGAAAGGGAGAGCGCGTAGAGTACGTATATAGGGGCAGCGTGTGTGTAGGGGAGTTATAAGTAACCTGAAACCTGGCCCTTCAAAGCTTATCTCTTATTTGCATTGTATCATGCATCGCAATTACTATATCTCTTAATGGGATTGGATATTATCAAAAGGGAGAGTTTGTTGGAGCCGACGGTTCACATTTCCTTAGTTTGATAACATCAATTATCATGTTGTATTTGATCACATTTTGTGCTTGGTAGAGTGTACAGGTTTACAGGTTCAAGCAAAGCAAGAAACTCTCCTCTGCACCTACCGTCATGTGGTAGTCCTTACCATCCAAGGTAGCCTGAATTAAATTAACATGGCACTCAGGTTGCTACCGTGCCACGCCAGCTCTACCGCTCGTGCTAGCGCACTCAACGCTCGTCAAGACTGAGGCGTCGAGTCCGAGCTACAGTCGAGCGATAGCTTGATACCATGCTGCGATATCTCACTCAACGCTCATCGAGTGCGTTGAGACGCCTAGGATAACTCCAGGCATTAGCTTACTACCGCGTCGTGCTAGCATGAAAAGGCGAAAAATATTCTTTTTGAATATTTTTCCAAATATGGGTGACAGCTGTCAGTATCATGTGTGTCGGCCTACCGCCGGGACCTAGTTGTACCGCCGGCAGAGGCCTATTTTCAAAAAACATATAAAAGGCTTTGTTTTTCATTCGATAGATAAGGAGACATCTATTCTCAATCCTAGGGTTCATGTGTCTCCTCTAGAGTACTGAAACACCATCTCCATCGAAGGAAGAGAAAATCGCCTCCCTCCCATTTGCGCACGAAGATCTCCGGCGAGCCAAGAACTACAATGACTATGAGGAGTTGATCGATTGCAACCAAACAAAGATCTCTAGCACCGATCACGGATCGCTCAATAGAGGAATCATTTTGACGGAGATTCAATCTTTAATCTTCTTTATTTTTTATACTTTTCTCTTTTTTATGTTCTTGTGGTGAGGAAAATCGACAGGTGAGGGTCATCGGAATCCGGCGAGGATTCCGTGAGAAATCATCCCAGGGAAGGGACATCTAGATTGGGGGATCTAGCGGGGCTCTAAGACACTTCCTTGCATGAAGATGAAGAGTCGGCTCGAAGACCTTTCTTGGAGGGAAAGGGAGAGAGCGAACTGGTTCGGGTAGTGGGTTGGTATAAAAAACAAAAAGAGATTTGATTTTCATCGCCTTTGATCTCCAGCATCACGAAGATAAAACTTTTGTATTTGTAAAACACTTTTTATTTTAGATTGAATAAAGTTATTTGTGTTTTTATTTCTGCTTATAACATCCTAGTTGTTCTTCGGTGGATCTCTGAAGGGGGTTTATTCCTCCAAGGAGAAATTTGCCTAGGAAAATGAGGTCTGTAACCTACCGCCGCGCGTTGGCAAGCTAGGACCTTGTAGTAGCTTCCAGAACTAGTTTTCCTGGACCAAAAGATTTCAAATTTTTTCATTAATGCTTAAAACCTTATTTACCACCCCCCTCCCCCCTAAGGTTTGCCACACGATCGAACAATACTCTCATTACACTCTATAATGGAAAAAGAAGTAATGGGTCCAAGGTAACCTGAATCCCCAGTAATGTTTAAATTCATGTGTAGGAAAAAGGCTGTCCTTCCACAAATCAACATGGTATCTGTATAGTGGATGCTTCAGGCATATGACTGGATAAAGCGATATGCTGATAAATTTCAAGGCCAAAATGGTCCCAAGGTAGTATTTGGCGATTCCAATTATGCTCAGACCAAAGGTTATAGTATGATCAAAATTGGGGATATCGCATTTGCTAAAGTAGCACATGTTGAAAACTTCATCATAATCTGATTAGCATTATTCAACTTTGTGATGGTGGATACAAAGTTGTTTTCACTAATAATCTTTGCCAAATAATAAATTCTAGAACAGATGACATTATGCTAAGTGGATCTAGAAAAGACAATATATATGTTGTTGGCTTTGACTCTACTAATAATGAATTATGTTTTTTCAATACTGAAATAGACATGAATGAGTTATGTCATAGAAGGCCTTGCCATGTAATCACAAAACCATATCAAAGCATTCAAAGAATGAGTAAGTAAGAGGCTTACTAAAAGGTAATTTTAGAAAAGTCAATCAGAGTAGAGCTTGTCAGCCAGTTAAATAGGTGAAATCTTCATTCAAACCAATTAGTAAGAATGATTCCCCAAGAATCTTATACCTACTACATATGGATTTATTTTGTCTTCTTACCATTCAAAGTTTAGGAGGTAAGTCTTACACATTTGTTATTATGGATGATTTCTCAAGATTCAGTTGGGTGTTCATTTTAAAAATAAAGGTTGAAACCTTCTCAACTTTTACAAAATTCATTAAATAGATTCAATCTGAATTTGATACCAAAGTGTCATTGATTAGAAGTGATCATGACAGAGTTTGAAAATCATTTGATTTATAAATTCTATGAAGATGAGGGGATAAGGCAAAGTTTTTCAGCTCCTAAAACTTCTCAACAAAATGGATTTACTGAAAAAAATAGAACATTAATTGAAGCTGGAAGAACATTATTGATAAAGTCTAAGTTGCCTAGGTCCTTTTGGGCTGAAGCTATGAACAATGCTAATTATGTTCTTAAAAGAAGTCTTATTCACAAGACTAAATTAAAGACACCTTATGAACTTTTGAAAGGTAAGCCACCGAAGATTTCTTACTTCAGAATATTTGGTTGTGTCTGTTATATTCTTAATAGTGAAAATGTTACATAGCCAAATTTGATAAGAAAGTTGATGTTATAATAAAAGCATACTTAAAATTAAAGAATCCATGTATGTAGTATTTCATGAAAATCATGCTTGTTCCCAGGGGAGGAAACTTCCACCAGAAAATTATTGCGGGAACAGGTTGTTATGGATGAAAACTTCAAAGAATTAAAAATTATGGAGAATATAGAAAGCATTTCCGTAAAGAATAATCATGAAATCGAACATGATACTGAGAGCTCAGAAGATGAAGTTTCTATAAATGGACATATTAACCCAACAAACATGGAACAAGTTAATGCTCAGAAAGTCGGATTACATCATGAAAAAGAAACAAGAAAATAAATTAACCATGATCTAATTGATCAAACAAGAATTGATCCAAATAGGTCAATCCTGAGAGATCATTCCTCTTCTCAAGTCATTGGCAATGTAAATCAAGGGGTAAAAACTAGAAGACAACTATCAACTAGAGAAATGTTGAAGTGCTTCTTGTCTCAAATTAGACCCAAACAAATTTAAGGAAGCTGATACTAATCCACACTGGATTATAGTTATGCAAGAAGAACTTGCATAATTTGAAAGAAATAAAGTGTGAGAATTAGTGGAGAGACCAAAGAATTATCCAGTTAAAGAAACTAAATGGGTTTTCAGGAAAAAATTGGACACAAATATAGTGAAAGTGAGAAATAAAGCTAGACTAGTTGCTCAAGAGTATAGACAAGAGGAAAAAAATTGACTACAATCAGACTTTTGCACCAGTAGCAATGTTAGAAGCAAACAGACTATTTTTAGCTATATAGGTTATAAAAGGATTAAAGTTTACCAAAATGGATGTCAAAAGTGTTTTTTTAATGGATTCCTATAAGAAGAGGTTTATGTAAAACAATATCCAGGTTTTGTCAATCCAACTTTTCCTTCTTATGTTTATAATTGAAATAAAGCATTTTATTGCTTAAAGTAAGCTCCAAGAGCCTGGTATAAGATCATATTCATATTTCTCTTAGATCATTCATTCACATTTGGAAAGGTAGATAAAACACTTTTCACTAAAACACTTAAGGAAAAAATTTTATTGTCGGGATTATGCAAAATATTTGTTGAATTAATGCAATTCAAGTTTGAAATGAGAAGCATGTGAGTGTTATTCTTCTTCTTTGCTTTACAAGTAAAACAAAGTAACGAAGGTAACTTTATTTGCCAATCTAAATACACTAAGGAATTGAATAGGAAATTTGGCATAGAAACTATCGCTATTATAAAAACTCTCATATCTACTAATGCAGTTTTAGATAAGAAAATATCTGGTAAATCTATAGGCCAAAAAATATATAGAGCAATTATTGGCTCATTTTTTTATCTAACAGTAAGCAGACCTGATATAATGTTTGTCAAAGGTGTCTGTGCAAAGTTTCTGGTTGATCCTAAATAATCACATCTTAGTTCTGTAAAAACAATCTCAAGATATTTTAAGGGTACATCTGAAATTGGATTATGCTATCCAGTAGAATCAGAATTTGAATTATATGGTTATTCAGATGCTGATTACGTAGGGTGTAGATTGGATAGAAAAAGTATCTCAGGAACTTGTCAATTTCTAGGTGGTAGACTAATATCTTAGTTCAATAAAAAACAGACAGCAATCTCCACTTCTACAACTAAAGCAGAATATATTATTGTTGGAAGCTATTGTTCACAAATTTTATCCATGCATGATTAATTAGGCAAAGCCCGCCACCGCGGGCCGGATACTGTCGCGCATGGCATGAGGAATTGTAAAAAAAGGTTGTGGTTATTAGCAAATACGATTTGGCTTCTAGCAAATAATTACTATTATCAAACCTTCAAATTTGAAGATGAATATTTGAAAACTTTTTTGTTACTAGCAAACCACCATAAAAAAATAAAATAAAAATTTTAATTTTAGTTTAAAGACATGCATTCATTCAATATAAGTCGGTGCATATGCTAATATTACCGATGTGCTCTCCTTACAGGTGTTTGCCGCATTGAAACTGTCATCATTGTTGATGTGCCAACCGCTATCACCATCGTCGCGCCAACCTCCATCCATGCCGCCGCGCCAACAACCAACGCTGCTGCCATATCGAAACTGCCATCACCACCGCCGCAGCAACCGCCATATTCGTCACAGCACCGAAACCGCCATCATCGTCGCCTTGCCAACCGCCATCACCGTTGCCGCACCAAAACCGTCATCGCTACTGCCGCACTGAAACCGCAATCACCACCGCCGTGCCAACCACCATCGCCGCCACCGTACCAAAACTGCCATCATCGTCGTTATGCCAACCGTCATCATTGTCGCCGCAACAAAACCGTCATCGCCATCGCCACACCAAAACTGCCATCATCACCACCGTGCTAACCGCTTTCGCCGCCACGCACTGAAACCGCCATCATTGTCATCGTGCCAACCGTCATCACCATCGCCGCACTGAAACCGCCTTCACCAACGATGGCATCTGATCCAAAGCAGGGCAAGAGCCGTGGAGTAACGTTCCATAGCCATGGCAGGAATCGACGATGAGAAGCGGCGGGGAAGGAATGTGTGGAATGGAGTTGGTGTGGAGCATGAATGAGAGAGGGCTGCGAGGAAATCAGACGCTGGGGTTAATTTTGAAGAGCAACGAGTGTCCTCTGTCGTTGATGGAGATGAGGGGAGAAGTTGTCGAGTGGAGCGAGGAGGGAGTGAGAGGTTTTCGCAAGGGGGAGCATGTAGGAGATGCAAGTAGAGCTGCAGAAATTTAAGGAGGAGCAAGTTCGGGGTTTTTTTTTTGATCGAATGGCTGATGGGAGAGTAGATGGAATCAAGGGCTATTATTGAAGGAATGAACATAATTCAGCTTCATTTATGCATGAAAGTATATATAAAGAAATAGCGGTATTGTGTAACCCGAATGTCGAATCAATCAAGGTCGTTCATTCTAATAACCAACGATCCACGCTCCCTCGTTGTTGTTCGATTCATTCCTTCGGGAAATTAGTTTTGGGGCAAAACTTAGGGCCTCAGCAAGGAGCGGATCCACATAGGGTCGAGCGTGGGCGGCCGTCAACACTGAAATTTAAAATTGATATCTTTTAGTAGTAGAAAACAAATTATCATGGTACATAGATTATAAAAATATATATATATAAAAATAAAGTTAGACACTTTTTTGACATAGTTGGTAGAGTGTTTTTTTAGTAATTTAGAGGTATAGGGTTCAATTCCTACCAACAATATTTTTTTATAAATAAGATTGTTATGCTATTGTTTAATGTTTTTTTATAAACATGTTTCTTACTATGTTGTTATTTAAAATAATATTAAAATTTGTTTGTTATATTGATATTTAATTTTTTGTTATAAAAAAATTTATTGTTATATTTTTGTAAGAACATTTTATAAATACATTTATTCTTATGTTCTGTTGTTATGTTGTTGCTTATAAATAAATTTATACCTTTAAAATATTTATAAGGAATGTTGATATTTAAATAATTGATAAAGAATAATGAATTGAGGTAAATGAATTGCTATATTAATGTAATATAGACAGTATATTAATGTAATATAGACATATTTAAAAGGGAGATCAAGTCGATTTATTTTATCGAATAATTTTATATTTTGCTCACACAGAATATAATTCCTGCATCCGCCACTAGCCTCAGCCATCCGCGCCCCAATGTAAGGTTTTAATTTTTTAATTTAAAAAAATATAAAATTTTAAATTAATTATATAATTGAAAAATAAAAACAAAAAAACAAAGAAATAGTATAATCCCATCTAGCGACAACCCGCCCCGGCGGCCTCCAGAGCGTGCCGGGGGCGCCCGGGTACAGTCGAGCAGGGCATGGGGGCCCTGTACACTGTCACTCATGTGTGTGTATATTTTTTTTATTTGCGCTTAAGAATGCGGGCTGAAAGGAGTTGAGCTGGTTGACAATCTTAGCTTGAAAAATGACGCGACGCAATCATACAGATCTTTTCTGAAATCGGCAAGTCAAACAGTGTTGTTTTTGGTTTGGTTCGCAACCGGATCCATCAGGATGCGGATCTGGAATTTTTAATTCCTTCCTCTTATGTCGTACAACCTAGATAAAAAAGAGAAAGAAAAATTATTTTTTTTTCTTTCAGTGTATCCATGGGATTCAAATTAGGGGAGCTGAATTTTGGGAAATTAATAACTATTGTAGCCATGTAATATATATCCACCATTGAACCATGATATTGAGACCAACCAAGTTTTGGAGAAATTAATTGGAGCCTCCTACAGATTCTTGACGTGGCGGAGGAGCCGCCCGCGAGAGGAACGTTCAGCCCTCTCGTCTTTCTCTCTCTCTCTCTCTATTGCTAGTGCACTTGGAGGGGGCACCGGCCTTAAGTGTTGTCATCGGTTTTGGAAGAGGTAGCCTCCGGCATTGCGAGAGGGTGTTGCCGCCGGACTTGGTGGAGTTTGTCATTGGCGTTGCAGTAGATGTTCTTTGAAGTGGAGAGGCATGGTGTCGACAGCGTGCGTTGTAACACCCCCAAAATGGAAACAGAACTTTTGCTAGCTATCGCAGGACGATAGTGGGTATCGTTGGCGATAGAATTAACACTCGACGCCTTTGAGCGTTGAGTAAACTCGAAGAATCATTGACTAAGGGACTATCGTGTGGCGATAGTAGGTATCGCACAGCGATACCACTCAATGCACTCAATGCTTTCAACGAATCGTTAATTGGACTCAACGCACTCAACGCTTTCGACGAATCGTCGAGTGAGCTATCCCGTGGCAACAATGGGTATCGTTGGGCGATACCACCACGTGTGGTGTGACACTTGTTAGATGGGCGGACGAAGGCCGAAGAACGGTGGTCAAGGCAGTTATTATCGCTATCACTAGGCGATAGCCAATATCGCGCGACGATATCATTTTGTTTGACTTATCAGCTGAAATCGTGGTCATTGCTTCCTTTTGATGAAATGAGTCTGTGGCTGGGATTAATCCCGAGACCACTTATCCAGATGAAAGGTGGAGAGAACATTCATTTTACTTATCCCTCTCTCTTTTTCTCTCTTCATCTCATATTGCTCTTAAGCTAAGGAAGAAGGCTGAGGCTGAGTTTTGAAAAGCTTGGTGAAGGAGATCCTGTGGTCGAAAGCAAGAACCGAGGCTAGATCCGTAGAGAGGAAAGTGATGTGCTCCTTTCCAACCGGACAGAAAAGTGTTCATGGCTCCGAAGAAAACTACAAGGGTAATGATCTTCCTTCTTAGACAAGTGAAGTCATCATTTTTGCATATGCATGAAATCCCCCACCAAAAGATGGAGAATCGAGGAGATTTTGATGGGTCGATACGTAGTATCCCCGAGTTTGGTTTTGCATATAGATCAAGAAATCGCAGTACGGAATAAACATGATGTGTGAAGCCCATCTGGATAAGTTGGTCTGGATTGGTGATATTTATTTTGCGTGCCAAAGAAGACTCCGAGAATAAACGAGTAGTTTACGGGGTTTGTGGGTTGTACCTATGAAATGAGAGTAGTAGGAAGTACTGGGGGTGAGCTTTAGGAAAAAATATCCAGAAATACAACAGTTTGCATAACTATTGGATATCGTTGGGCGATAGTGAGTATCGCTGGTGATAGCTCTTAGTGAGATGTGATTGCTATGAAAGACCAGTATTTTGGTACTGCAGGATGCTGCAGGGTGTTGGCTGGATGGATGTTCCAATTATGGCTGAGTCTGGAGACAGATGAGAGTTTTGTCGTGAATGCCAGGTGATAGTGGCTATCGCTAGTGAGCTTCCAGATAGCTTTGGACTTATAGGGCCTGTCTCGTGGAGACTGAAGGGCTGGCAGGTGAGCTGTATGTCTGGGTGTCCAACTATGCTCGTGAATGTCATTGTGTGTTGACTGCATGCTCTGGTCCGGGGGAACTGGTGGGCGGCAGTCGAGGAAAGTCCAGAGAGCCGAATGGGAAAGGGTACGTTGACCCGTGTCTTGTCATTTTCCATGATGGCTGGGACCATCGGCATTGACCAGACAATTTTTGCAATGGGAAAGAGCTGAACTGTACCTGATGCGTTGAACGGCAAGTGTACCGGTCGCACAAGTAATATAAAATGGTTGAATTTCCCCAAGTATCTATATCTTCAAGGCACACATTAAGGTGGAGTTAATTTCGAGGAGGACTTGATATTGAAGTCCTTAGGTCGGAGTTAACTAAGGGGTGTTTTGATAGTTGCGGAAAAAGAAAGTAAAACACTATAAACTACTCCTATGCAACACCGTTATGCGATGCTTCGCTAGGCGGGATGGAAGACAACACGGGCCGCTATGCACTGAATTGCTGGGCGAATGGACGAGTCGGCCTGCGAATGAGGTGGTTAGAACGACGGAATGAGGGTCGAGATAACCTCTTCGCTACGCACGCCACTAGCAATTGCTAGTGCGGCAAAACTGGATGTGGTGGCGGATGGAAAATAAAGGAGCACCTCAATCAAATAACGAAATATAAAACTACATAGACATGATTGAATACAAACGTTTTACAAAATAAGCATACTTCATCATATACAAAGAGATTAAGCTACAATATCAACAACAAGAGAAGAAAAGTGTGCGAAATCAACCGGATCCGAAGTCTTACTAAGGATTCACGGAAGGAATCGCTGGGTTATCAATCCGCATCCTAACTCGGTCCTTACTACTTCGGGGGTAGAGGAGGATATCACTCACTCCCAATGGACCCGTCTTCTTCGTGTCACGATCCGGTGGAGGATGGAACAACTTCCCCTAGCTTGATGGAGAAAGCTGGATCTAACTCTTCTTGATGCTCAAGGATGAAAGAGGAGGCCGAGAGGAAGCTCCGGCTTGGATTTAGCGGTGAAAGCTTGCCCGGAGAACTTCCTTATGGTGGAAGATGAAGGGAAACGGCGTAACCCTTCCTCGGAGGTGAAAACGACGGAAAAATGCGCGGATCCCGAATTAGGGCAAAACCTGCAAATTTATAGACAAGCAGAAATAATAATGCACACGATCACTGGAGCACGACCAGTGGTCGTGCCACTATGTCCAGTGATCGTGCATAATGGCATGGCAGAACTCAAGAAAAACTGGGATAATGCGCACGAGCAGTGGCGCACGACCGGTGGTCATGTGCACTATGTCCAATGGTCGTGAGACTACCCCAGGCAGAACTGTAGGAAAAATGGAACCAATGCACATGATCAGTGGCGCACGACCTGTGGTCATGCCCACTTTGTCCAGTGGTCGTGCGTTTGCCGCGACAGAACTTGGAAATACGAAGAATAGTGTGCACGATCAGAGTCGCATGACCAGTGGTCGTGCGCAATTTGTAACATACCGATTCGCACTAGGCCCCTTGTGGGAATTTTTGAGTCAGGAGAGCTGACTTGGGTCCAGGGAAGTGCTGGAAATTGGGCTGCACTTGGGAATGTAGGAGAAACCAGCCCTCGAGTTGTCCAGAGCAGGACACGGGTAGTGAATTCTCGACATAGTTAGTTTCACGCCCATGTCATGGGCGTGACCGGTCCAACACGGGCGTGACCATGCCCGTGACTATCCAATAAGTTGTCGAGTACTCGAGTAGTTGTCGAGTACTCGAGTAGTTGAACACGGGACAAGCCCCCTGTCTTGGGCGTGACCATGGACGTGACCGGGGCGTGTTCTCCGGTCGACGATTGTGGGTGAGTTCGACGAATCCTCGAGTAGTTGATAGGGGTCACGCCTGGTGTCACGGGCATGACCATGGGCATGACCGGGCGTGTTCTCCGGTCGACGATTTTGGTTGAGTTCGACGAATCCTCGAGTAGTTGATAGGGGTCACGCCCGGTGTCACGGGCGTGACCATGGGCCTGACCGCGGCGTGTTCTCCGGTTGACGATTGTGGTTGAGTTCGAAGAATCCTCGAGTAGTTGATAGGGGTCACGCCCGGTGTCACGGGCGTGACAATGGGCGTGACAATGGGCGTGACCATGGGCGTGACCGGGGCGTGTTCTCCGGTCGACGATTTTGGTTGAGTTCGACAAATCCTTGAGTAGTTGATAGGGTTCATGCCCAGTGTCACGGGCGTGACCATGGGCGTGACCGGGGCGTGTTCTCCGGTCGATGACTTTAGTTGAGTTCGACGAATTCTCGGTAGTTGATAGGGGTCATGCCCCATGTCACGGGCGTGACCATTGGCGTGACCGATGGCCTTTCACTTTAAAAGAGCTTAGAAAACCCTAGCAGTTTCACTTCTCTTTCCAGCCCGATTTTCTAAGAAAACTTCTGTAGAAAGAGAACTGCAGGAGCAAGTTTTAGGGAGGGAAAATCCGCCATCGCCGTGAAGGAGAAGATGCCGCCGCGAAGGACTACACGATCCATGGCCGGAAATGATGGTAACGCTGGAACCGAAGTGAGTTTCCTACCCTCTACCTTGGTGCTACATCTGTAGATATATATGCGAGATGTCGACTCGGTGGAGTCTTGACTTGTGAGAAGATGGTTTTCTCTAGGATGAGGCCGATCTAGGGCTTGTGTCCTTGGTTAGTGGTGTCTTTAACCTCTCTGATCTTCTATGTGGAGATGGGGGACGGTTTCGTGAAGAGTAAAGGCCTCATGAGGGTGAATAAGGGTGGAGGAAATTTCTGGAGGAGATTTGAGAGGATCGACTTGAGGAGGAAGTTGAACCGATGTCGTTCGTTCCGCCTCAAGATGCGTGCTGAGTCTATATTCTGCGCGCAGTGATCTTCTAGGCCATCTTCATGAATGATATCTCCATATCTGGGCTTTCAACTAAACATGACAGTTGAAGCCCTTGAAAATATCTTTCCAACGAGTGGCTGCACGACTTCAAGCGATGTCTATAGCCACGAGAAAGTCTGAACGAAAATGGTGTTCAATAAATCCTGCATGCAGAAATTGTGTTCTGTACGCAGCGGACCTCAAAGCTGGTTCCTAATAGGATACATTCAGATCTGGGTTGAGGTCTGAATATGAACGTTGTACCCCATGGAAAGACCTTTTCATCGAGGGGTTACACGTCTTCACCGGATTCCTATATCTTCGGGAATCTCCGGTCGAAGTTGCTGCCCAGATTTACTCTACACCTAAATTCTGGGCTTATATAATATGGATTTGGATTCGGTGGAATTAATATTGCAAGTTACTTGGCTTGGATGCACTTTTTTATGATTAATCATTTTAGTTGCATGATTGATGGAGTTTATTAATCAGATTTCATATAATCTAATTGTGAAGCAAGCTTACTTAAACGAATTGACTTGATAGAAATTGATAGATGGTTATTTATGCGCTTCATGTTTATAATATGTTGTTATCCTTTCGAAAGATTGATGGATCTTTATACGCGCATCATGTTTATAATATGTTTGTACTTTTGGAAAGATTGATAGATCTTTATATGCGCATCATGCTTATATTATGTTGTCATCATTTGGAAAGTCATGTAGAAGAATAAATTATGGTCATGAGTATGTTTGATTAATGGAATGACTTTAGTAGTCCAATACTTAGAGCGTCGTCTCCTTACGGGTAGTATTGTGAGAGCATATGAGTGTGGTGTTGACCGTCACTTGTTTTGTTTTTGTTGGGATAAGGTATGGATGGATGGTTGGGCTGTGTCCTCATGCTTAATTCCAAGGCCCCTTCCATGTTATGGCGAGCAGGCATTTGGATGCGATGTAAGTCGACACGCGGTGTCGTAATCCTGGGTTAAGGATAGTGTGGCAGGTCTACGGGCTCGCCGAACATCATACCGACGGGAGTTATAGTTAGACTTTGGGTGGTTGGGCTGTGTCCTCGATGTTCACGTCTCAGGGCCCCTTCCGTGCCAATGAACGGTTGGGCTGTGTCGTCGTGCTTACTTCCAAGGCCACTTTCGGGTCAGACAAGGCCAGTTCGGGCTGTGTTCTTGGTGCACATCTACCCAAGACCCCGCTGGGCCATAGTATGCATGGGCTCTGCTGTTGTGTTCTTTGCATTGAGGCATACGGAGGCCTAGGTGAAGTAGTGTGGATACCCGCCTAGTAGTAGAAGTTCCCGTTCTACTGTCACCGCCTGGCCACGACGGCTGATGCCTGAGAGGTTAGCTACCTGCTCGAAAAGTGGGAACTATAGTATGTGTCGACATGGCAGTTGCATGTGTGTGAGCATGGGTGAGTCATTGCATAGCATACATAGCATTTCATAACATTGCACAACAAGATCCTCATCGTATAAGTTTGTATGGGCACTCTTATACGATGAGTTACCTTTATGTTACCCGATTCTTAACTTATAAGTTTGTATGGGAATCCTTATAAGTTAAGTTACTTTTCTGCTACTGTTACCTTACTTGTTAGTTTGCTATAGCTCTTAAATAACTACTAGATTATGATAATGTTACTCTTACACTGTTGCCACCTGCTTGTACTTCTTTTATTATCTACATATATATATATTATCCTTGTTCCTTCTCCCCGCCCCGTGCTGAGGAGTCGTCGGGGGAGCGGATGTGAAGCCACTTAGTCGTTTCGACTAACAGTTGCTACGTCTTCCTTTTTAGGAGGTCACGCCGCAGGTAGAGCAGCCACAGACTATGCAGCAGGACATCCAGGCCAGGACAACAGGGCCTGAGGGGACGGTACCGTCGCTACCGTCGGTTACTGATGTGAGTTTTGTGAGACTCTGATGTAGCCTGTTTGGGAAGTTGATAGCTGTACTCTGATATATTGTAAAAGCATGTTTTAGCTTCGCTCTTTTGTGGTACTGATTTGGACATTATTACTTAGTGTCGATTTGACTTCTCTTGCTTATATTTTGGTTGGGTTGGCATGTGATATTGATATTAGTTGTAGCCGGCGGAATAGGAGTCTTGTGGTACTGGTTAGCCCGTGAGCTAATGCTACCGCAAGGCGACTGTTCCGGGCATAAGACGCCCTTCATGCCGTGTTTTGGGATCCGGGAAGGGGGGGGGGTCTTACAAATGGTATCAGTTTGTCACGATCCTCAACTAAAGAAGTCTTTAAACAATGGAACCACCCCTATTCGATTAGTCAGTTTGCGGACAAACTGACTTAAGGGAAGCAGTGGTGTGACCATATGTAATTCACACTAGGTATGTCCAACTTTGACCCTACGATTAGCCAACCTGACTTTAGGTACATACCTTTATACGTCGATCTTCCAAGTTTGGACGACCCCAAGTATGTAAAACTATGGTATGAAGTCTTGCGAGATCCCCTAGGGCAAGCACTTTTGTTTATAGCGGATTTTGAATCTAACGGAGATAATAGACATGGAAGATTTCCTAGGGCAACCACTTTTGTTTATAGGAGACTTGAGCTTGGTGGAGATAATGGATATGGTAAAGTGGTTGGAAGCGGATCTTTTGGGTGTTCAGACAAGCGTTAAGAGACTCGCTGAAGGAGTAATTGAAGCAGGACCCAGCTCAAGGACGAGGACTACGAGGAAGAAATTAAGCTTTCGTCCTTAGTCTGCCTAAGTTTTTCTAGGAATCTGACTTGAGCCTTCACAATTTTGATGCTTAGGTATAATGGTTAGTGAGAAACCGGCCTACACTCGATTCGATACCGGTGCCTCACACTCCTTTGTGTCCGAGGATTTCATTAAAGGCATAGAGGGTGTGAAATATTTCACTGAAATAGCTCGACGAGTGCGCCTTCCGGACGGCTCGGAGTTGATCGCAACTTCCAAGTGCGAGTTGGAGTTATTCATTGATGGAAAGGCCTTTGATACGCCGGCCACGGTCCCGAGAATGTCGGAGTTCGACATCATTTTGGGCATGGCGTGGTTGGACTGGCACTTCGCGAGGATCGACTGCGCAGAGAAGCGAATTTATTTGAGACATGGAGACTCCGATGTCATCTTCCAAGGTATTTACTTCACGCCTCGTATGATGCTATCTTCCGTACAGGCTGTAAAAGCCCATATGAAGGGGGATGCGGTCTTCATGATCTGGTTCGAGTTGAAGGAGGTAGCGTTGGAAGTAAAAGATGTACGGGTAGTGCGGGAATTCCTCGAGGTATTTCCTGAGAAACTACCAGGATTTCCCCCACATAGGGAAGTTGATTTCCAGATTAATCTAGTGCCGGGTGCCAAGCCTTTATCCAAGGCCCCGTACCGAATGGCCCCGAAGGAACTCGCGAAGTTTAGAGTTCAATTGCAAGAACTGGTGGAGTCAGGGTTCGTTCGCTCCAGTTCGTCACCCTGGGGAGACCATGTACTGTTCGTGAAGAAGAAGGATGGAACCCTGCGTTTGTGCATAGATTATCGCGAACACAATCGGTTGATGGTGCAGAACACTTATCCGCTACCTCTGATCGACGGGTTATTAGATCAACTAGTGGGAGCACATTGGTTTTCTAAACTGGATCTGCGCTCTAGATACTATCAGTTGAGGATACGAGAGGGGGACATCCAGAAAACGGCCTTTAGTTCAAGATATGGTTTGTATGAGTTCACGGTAATGCCGTTTGGGCTCACAAATGCACCTTCGGCCTTCATGAGTCTGATGAACAAGGTGTTTGAGCCATATTTGGACATCTTCATCATTGTTTTCATCGACGACATCTTGGTCTACTCAAATACGGAGGAGGAGCATGTCGAGCACCTGACCTTGGTGTTGAAGAAATTGAAGGAGCACTCCTTGTATGCCAAATTTAGCAAGTGTGAATTCTGTCTTAAGGAGGTTGCTTTCTTGGGGCATGTGATCAGTGGGGCAGGATTAGTAGTGGATCCAACAAAGGTGCGAGCCGTGATGGAGTGGTCGCCCTTGAAGTCGGCGGACGATGTACGAAGCTTTCTTGGACTTGTTGGGTACTACCGCAAGTTCGTGAAAGGATTCTCCAAGATTGCCCTTCCTCTTAATTCTTTTACGAAGAAAGGTGTGCCATTTGAGTGGACTCCCCAATGTGAAGCGGCGTTCCAAGAGCTAAAGGATAGGCTTACCTCCGCCCCCATCCTTGCACTTCCATCTGGGAAGGAAGGATTTCAGGTTTACACCGACGCATCGTATCAATGGATGGGAGCGGTACTGATACAGCACGGGCACGTGATCGCATATGCTTCAAGACAGTTAAAGAAACATGAAATTAATTACCCGGTCCATGATTTGGAGTTGGGAGAAGTGGTGTTCGCCTTGAAGGTTTGGAGGCACTATCTATACGGCATCCACTATGAGATCTTTTCAGACCACAAAAACTTGAAGTACGTTCATACACAGAAGGAGTTGAACTTGAGGCAACGGCGATGGTTAGAGTTTCTGTGCGATTATGAGTTCACCTTAAACTAGCATCCCGGAAAGGCGAACTCGGTAGCCGATGCATTGAGTAGAAAAGTACCAGGCTCTAGCCCAGAGTCTCGGTTGATTAGTATAGAGTTGGCTCGGATGATTGAGGAGATGGATATTACTTTGGTATTCAAGGCTCCTTCGGCAGAGTAGGCGGAGTATTTGGCAAGCATGAGCATAGTTTGTGATATCCGGGACCGGATTCGGGTGGAGCAAGGAATGGATGCGACCTTGGCCCCGGCAATCAAGGCAATTGAAGATGGGACTACTGATGATTACACACTAAAAGATGTCCTTGTTTATTTCCGTGGCTGACTCTATATTCCCAAGGGAGGCAAAATTCGGGAAGATATCTTGAGAGAGGCATATAGCTCTCAATATTCAGTACACCCGGGTATTGCCAAGATGTACGCCGGCTTACGGAAGACCATGTGCTGGCCGGGAATGAATAAGTATGTTCATTACTATGCTACACATTGCGAAGCTTGTCAAAGGGTGAAGGCCGAATGTAAGAGTCCTGGTGGTTTGTTGTAGTCGTTGCCCATCCTCGAGTGGAAGTTTAAGGATATCTCCATGGACTTCGTCCATGGGCTACCTCGCTCCCGCTCCGGGAATGACTCAGTGTGGGTTATTGTTGATCGACTAACAAAGGTGGCTCGGTTCATTCACATGAAGAAGGAAGCATACGTGGACGTTTTGATACGCCTCTTTGTAGAGCAGTTCATACGGTATCATGGCGTGCCCAAGACAATTATTTCGGATCGGGATGATCAGTTTACTTCCAAGGAGTGGAAGGCGGTGCAGGCGTATTTGGGCTCGCGCCTAACCTTTAGTACTGTATTCCACCCTCAGACGGACGGGCAGTCTGAGCGGACCATCAGAACACTGGAGGATTTATTGAGGTTATGTGTGCTAGACAGAGGAGAGCCGTAGGAAAACTCTTTCCCCTAGTGGAATTCTCATACAATAATAGCCATCAGGCGAGCATCGGTATGGCGCCCCATGAATCCCTTTACGGAAGAAGGTGCAGGACTCCCTTGTCTTCGGTGCAGGATGAAGATCTGAAGGCATTGGGAAATGAATATATAGATGATACTGATTTGGCGGTCAGATTGATACAGGATCGCATGTTGGAGGCTCAAAGTCGGCAGGCGAAGTACTATAACGCAAAGCACCGGATGGTGGAGTTCCAAGTGGGTGATAAGGTGTTCCTGAAAATCCGACCGATGCATGGAGTGTCACGTGTGCGTGGTGTGAAAAAGTGAAAGATAATAGTTGTCAACCTAAATCACCTAGAGGGGGGTGAATAGGTGAGTTGTGCATCTTTTGCGGAATAAAAAAAATCTTAGAACACAGCACAGATCTATCTACCAAAATATCATAGACGAGACAAGATCTATAGTGGTTCCCCGATCTTGGGTACATCCACTTTCCCTCACCGATCTAGAAATATACTAGACTCGGCTACTCCACTATCTCGTATTGAAAATCAATCCTACCCTCGGAATAATGTTCCTACAATCTCAATCCAACCAACTAGATCTACAACTCGGAAGAAACACCTTCCTACAAACTCGGAGTGGAAAACTCCTACACTTGGAGAAAAATTCTCCTACAGAAATGAAATACAAGTATTGAAAAATACAAACAGTGATATTTCTGTCAGATCTGCAAACAACAACCAGGATCTTCTTCTTGTGAGCTTTGCGGCACTTTCAGAAAAGATGAAGAAAATCTCGGCCAAATCTGAATCTTCTGTCTTACACGATCGGGAAGAGGATGAGCGATTTGAGAAACGATCTCGATCTGTAAAACTTCTTCAGTCTATTTCCTCTGAAAATCGAAGCCCTTGCCGGAGAAGAACAGAGGCGGTGGCGGCTTTCGTTCCGTGAAAAGAGAGAGAGAGGAAACAGTGATTCTTTGGAAAGAGGCGGCTGCAAAACTTAGAATAGTTTTCTTCTTGAAAAACTTGTTTTCTGATTAGGGTTTGTCAATTAGACAAGACCTTTTATAGGAGTACTAATAACAGTCATAATCGGTTTTAATGACGTACACGTGGACCAATCATGTCACGGAATTTGAAAATCTGTCAAATCTGTACTTAGAAGAAATTTCAGAGAAAATGAGGTCATATACACAAGTAGGTATAAAACTACTCGAGTAGGTCAAGGACTACTCGAGTAAGCAAAGAAATATTACTCGGGTATATAATTCATGACTACTCGAGTAGGTTGAAGACAACTACTCGAGTACATATAATCAACTACTCGAGTACTTAAAAGATCTACTCGAGTATACAGAAAAGTTTCACAGGAAGGAGTTGAACTACTCGAGTACAAGTTGTACTACTCGAGTAGGCAGAATTGAACTACTCGAGTGGTTAGAAGAACTACTCGAGACAAACACTTAGAAATATTCTGCACACGGGAAAAACAGCTACTCGAGTTGTCAGATTGAACTACTCGAGCGGAAAGAAATCTTCTCGAGTATGTGAAAGACTTACTCGAGTATTTCTTAACTACTTGACACAGAGAAGAGAGTTACTCGACACAGTGTTGAGAACTACTCAAGTATACAAAGTACCTACTCGAGTAAATGACTAAAAAAACTTGGAAACTGAATTCTGGGCAACTCGAGTAGGAAGAGTGATCTACTCAAGTAGTTAAGTAAGCTACTCGAGTATGTCAGTGAACTACTCGAGTGTTTTACTTAACTTCACGAGAGGAAGAATTTTCTTACTCGAGTATGCAGAAGTTTTACTCGAGTATATCTCAAGAAATCTACTCGAGTAGTTAAAGCCCTACTCGAGAGAAACACTTAGAGAAATTTCTGTCAGAAATTTTTCTTCTACTAGAGGGGAATCAGCATCAGGTCTTTTCACAGTCCTATAGCTTGAATATGAAGTGTATCCCAATAGAGAGGCTACACATGAGTCAACACATTGGAACACATAATGAGGGATTACATTGCATGGTCCAGTGTTTGGTGACTCATTGTAGACTAACATTGGTCTACACTTCCCATTGGAGTTCCTGCAAACACATAAATCAAACGAAGCATTAAATACAAACTAATTCATCTTAGTTCCAGGGTGACTTCATCAAATATGGGTTAATGTGGACATAGTTCCCAACAATCTACCCCTATTTGTTGAAGTCAGAACCCTTTACACTAAGGTGAATTATAGACATAAACAGTGCTAAGTATAAAAATGTGCAAGCAAGCAATAGACTTATGAGAAAAGATAATAAGTGCAAAAACTTAGAATCATATAAATAAGAATGTCCAAAATTATCAACTCTACAGCCAATCATTTCACAATCTCAAAAATCCTTGAAAGTCAGCCTTGATTCTGTTGTCTGTCTAATTTCTCTTGTTGACTCCTCTGGTAACAGTAGGGTTTTGGATAATACTTGGGAGGTCTAGGAGGGGCTGCAGGGTTGTTCCTCCCATATTATTTGTCATGGATTCTTCTCTTGGTCATGGATTTTTCATAAAGTTCTCATTCATATGACAGGTAATGAATATTCCCGCTCTCATGGAATTCCATAACTAATCTGAGAGTTTCCAGAATCAGGGATTTGGAGGTTGGAGACCAAACTTCAGCATGTTCAGGAGCCTTAGCAGGAACAGTCTTGCTAGCAGGACGTTCACCATACTTCCTTTTCTTCTTGTAAGTTTTGATCTCTTTAGGAGCCTGAACGAAATTGTCAGCAGGATCTTCTTCCCAGCCTTGAATATAGGTGTCTGGCGGAGCAACTGAGTCTCCAGGCCTGGGAGAGAAGGTAGGTTGCAGAGGAGCAGCTGGGTAGAGGCATCTGTAGCTAAAGGATTTAAATGATGAGGAATGATGTTGGGGTCAGTAGCAATGTCTGGCAGAATCTGGTTGTGCATCCAGACAGCAGTGTCATAAGTGTGGAACTTGACACTGTGAATCTGGGCTAAAACATCAGCCTTAATTTTTTCCACATTAGTTTCTCATAGTTCCTGTTAGAGAGCAGCAGATTTTTCTAGATATTCTTTTACTAATCCCTCCCCCTTTCTGACTTCGACAGATAGCTTCGCTATAGCATCTTCTTTAAAAAGACCAACTTCTTCACAGATTTTCACTTTGTTGGCTTCATTTCGCTTGTCCAGTTCTATTTGATTATTTGCAAGGGTAACACCTTGTTCCATAACTTCTCCAACACTAGTGATAGTGTGGTCTAGGGCTTTTCCACCAAGTTGAAGTAAGTACTTGAGCTTGTCAGTGTTATACTGAATTTCAGCAAATCCTCTGCTCATCTCAGCTTCTAGAGCAGTAACTTTGTCAGTTACAGTCTTTAGAGAAGTATCAAAATAATTTCTCTGTTCTTGAAGAAGAAGTGCAATTTATTGCATCAAATCTGAGGAGGAAGAGACTGTAGCAACAGTAGTTGAAGGAGCAGCAGAAGGAAGAGGAGGAGCTACCCATGGAGCTATTTCTTCAATGATCACAGAGCTGTGAGCTCTTGTGGTATGAATGATAGCAACCCCTTCTTCTGTAACATGAGGGAGAGAGAAATCTAAGTTTCTAAGAGGAGCCTTTGCTAGCTCTGGAGAGGGCTCATCAGAGATAAGAATTGTGTCTTGCTGGTCTTTGAGGGCAGCAGGAGAGTTTGCTGGAGTTTGAGGTAGGGAAGAAGTTGCTGGCTGAGGAGAAGAGGTAGTGTTTGTTGGAGAGGGCTTCCTGACTGAAATAGAAGGAGCAGGCTCCCCCTCACTTGGTGCACCCGAGGAGCTGGCCACATGATGAGGAGAGGGAGATGGAGTCCTGTCCTTGAAGGCTGGAACTTCTGAATCCTTAGCAGCTTGGGCAGCATTTTTCAGTTTGAGCTCCCATCTCTGAATAGAAGAAATGGAGACCTTCTTCATGTGGTGAAGAGGGGTCCCTTTGGAGAAGTTGAAAACTTGGGGATTTGTTTCATGGAGGAGCAGAGAGATTATTCTGGCGAAGTTGGGGGATTTTAAGCTGTCATTGATTTTATCCAGAATCAGCATGCCAAACTGGAATTTCTTGCGGCAGACAATGGCTTGCATTATGTCGAAGAAATACAGTGAAATGTCTCTTATGGAGTTGGTCTTGCACAGCAAAATCTTTCCAATAACATCAACCAGAAATTTTCCTTCTGCGTTCATGTCTGATTGTTTGATAGACTGAACTTCAGGCGAAATCCCACGGAATAAGCAAGTTCTGTAGGAATCTTCTTCATCGAGGTTGTCTACTGCAGTGATTACTAGTAGACGGAGGAGTTGAGAGATACTTGTCGCAGTAAGTTTAATTTTCAGACCTTGTACCTTGGATTTCAGAACTTTGCCATTCCTTTTGACTGTCAGATTTGTGAAGAATTCGGCTACCTCGGGGAAGAGGATCCAGCAGGGTTCTTGGAGAGCGAAGGAAATCCGGCGGTATCTAAAAGAACCAGCAAGTTGTGGAAATCATCTGAAAGCTCGGCAATCCCAGCGGTAACAAGTTCTGATCCTACACCAATCTTGGAGATGGCGGCCATGATCCAGAAACTGAGAAAAGCTCTGTCGGGGGGAAGAGGAAAAGTCGCGGCTCTGCAATTTCTCTAGGAAGACGAAGCGGCAGCCGGGTACTCGAGAGATTGGAAATGATTTCGTGTAGAATTAATTTGGAATTTCGAATTTATAAACCCTAGGTTTATGTCTAATCATCGAGAAGGAAATAACTTAAAAGGAAAGGCGGCACGGGAAAATTTGAAAGCCAAGAGGCATATTCATGAGAGGTAAAAGAAGTACTCGAGTATATAGGGAGTTACTCGAGTAGGTCTATAGGAGTTACTCGAGTAGGTCTATAGAAGGTACTCGAGTAGGTCTATAAAAGGTACTCGAGTAGGTCTATAGAAGTTACTCGAGTAGGAGAATCTGCAATGACTCGAGTGGAAGAATTGACTGACTCGAGTAGATGAAGTGTACTACACGAGTACATTAATTGCCTTACTCGAGTAGGTTAAATGGACTACTCGAGTAGGTCAGGTCTAACTTAAGTCAGAGAAAGAAGAAAACTTTGAAAAGCAAGAATTTGACTAACCTTTTAATTTCCTTTGCTTTCTTGAAATCCAAACTTCTCTAATCTTCCTTTTTGAGCATCCCAAGTTCAGTTTTGAAGAATAAGAACTTGGTCTCGTCCAGCGGCTTCGTGAAAATATCTGCAACTTGCCTGTCTGTGGAGACATATTGGAGATCTATGTCCCCATGCTCTACATGCTCCCGGATGAAATGATACCTTAGCTCAATATGCTTTGTTCGGCTATGCGAGACTGGATTGTTGGCTATTGCAATTGCGTTGGAAGCGTCGCAAAACAATGGGATATTCTTGAACTTCAAGTTGTAATCCTCAAATTGATTCCTTATCCAAAGTAACATTGCACAACAACTGCCTGCAGAGATGTACTCTGACTCGGCCGTTGATATTGCGACACAGTTCTGCTTCTTACTACTCCAGGAGATTAGCCCTCTTCCAAAGAATTGGCACGTCCTGGAGGTGCTTTTCCTGTCACCTTTGCTTCCTGCAAAATCTGCATCTGAAAAACCAATTAGTTCGCTGTCATTACTTCTTGGGTACCATAAGCCAAGATTTGTTGTACCTTTAAGGTATCTCAAAATCCGCTTTGCAGCAGCGTAGTGAGATTCCTTAGAGTTCACCTGAAATCTAGCACAGACACATGTTGAGAACATTATGTCGGGTCTACTGGCAGTAAGGTAGAGCAAGGATCCAATTATGCTTCTGTACTTGGTTTCATCAAAAGGTTTCCCTTTTTCATCCTTGTCCAGAGACATAGTTGAGCCCATTGGAGTCCTCATAGAGGTTGCGTTCTCCATTCTGAATTTCTTAATCAGCTCTTTGGTGAGCTTGGTCTGCGAGATGAAAATTTCATCTTCAGATTGTTTCACCTGAAGCCCTAAGAAATACTTCAGCTCGCCCATACTGCTCATTTCAAACTTCCCTTGCATAAGTTTTGAGAACTTTTTGCAGAGGTTGTCGTCTGTAGAGCCAAAAATAATGTCGTCGACATAGATTTGCACTAGCAAAATCTTGCCTTTTATTTCCCTAAGAAATAATGTCTTGTCTATCTTTCCCCTTGTGAACTTGTTCTCAAGTAGAAAACTAGACAGCGTCTCATACCAAGCTCTAGGAGCTTGTTTCAGACCATATAGGGCCTTGTGCAGGAAATAAACATAATCAGAAAAGTTAGGGTCAACGAAACCTAGAGGTTGTTCCACATACACTTCCTCCTTTATGTTACCATTTAGGAAGGCAGACTTCACGTCCATCTGATAGACGGTAAAGCCTTTGAATGCAGCATATGCTAGGAACAACCTTATTGCCTCCAGCCTTGCCACTGGAGCATATGTCTGGTCGAAGTCGATTCTTCTTCTTGACGATAGCCTTTAGCGACGAGTCTGACCTTGTTCTTTATGATCGTCCCGTCTTCAGCCATCTTGTTCCTGTAGACCCATTTTGTTCCAATGACGTTCTTTACTTTGGGTCTTGGAACAAGCTTCCATACATTGCAGTGCTTGAACTGATTTAGCTCTTCTTCCATTTCCAATATCCACGATGCATCTGAGTTTGCTTTCTCAAACTTCTTTGGTTCAACATGCGAGAGAAAGCTTAAATAAAGATTCTCGTTAGTTGTACCTCTTCGAGTTCTGAAACTGTCACGGGGATC
Organism: Platanthera guangdongensis; assembly: GCA_039583875.1. Classification (NCBI taxonomy): domain Eukaryota; kingdom Viridiplantae; phylum Streptophyta; class Magnoliopsida; order Asparagales; family Orchidaceae; genus Platanthera; species Platanthera guangdongensis. The sequence continues at coordinate 141,296,193 of CM077148.1, forward strand.
TCTTATGATCTGGTACATGGGGTGATCCTTCAGATGTCGAGCTCTAAAGTTCTTGCATCTGGATTGTCTTCAATCACCGGAGTGATTTCTTCATCTAGTATGACTTCTTCAACTTGATCATCAGCCTCTCCAATAGGGGTTGGAGTGGTGATCTTTATGAACTTTTCGCCTTTGTCTTCGGACGGTTCATCCAAGCTAGTTTCTTTCAGCTTTGCACCTGCATCTTCAATGAGCACACTAGACAGATTGCTTTGCAGCAAGCTCGTCTCATCAAATACAACATGTATCGATTCTTCTACCACCAGGGATTTTCTATTAAATATTACATATGCCTTACTATGGCTACTATAACCTACGAAAATACCTTCAAAACTCTTTTCGCTGAACATGGTGGTATGATACTTACCATTGTTAAGTACGAAGCATTTACAGCCAAAGATTCTAAAGTATGAGATGGTTGGCTTCCTGCTCTGTAGAAGTTCGTAAGGTGTCTTATTGTGGTTTTTGTTTGTGAGTGCTCGATTTTGCACGTGGCATGCAGTGTTGACGGCTTCGGCCCAGAAGTACTCCGGAAGTGAAGCATCACTTAACATAGTCCTGCAGGCCTCTATGAGTGTTCTGTTCCTTCTCTCAGCCACTCCATTCTATTGTGGAGTACGAGGAGAGGAAAACTCATGAAAGATACCTAAGCTTTCACAGAATTCTGTCATGGCCTCAAATTTAAACTCTGTTCCATTGTCACTTCTGATTTTGATTACGGAGCAGTTGTACTCATTCTGGACTTTCCTGACAAAATTAGTAAAGATGTCGAAGGTATCTGACTTGTGTTTCAGAAAGAACACCCACGCAAAGCACGAGTAATCATCAACAATTACCAACGTATAATCCTTACCTCCCAAGCTTCTAATTTGCAGTGGACCAAACAAGTCCATGTGCAATAGATGGAGACATCTGTTAGAATCTTTGCCAATAACGCTTTTAAAGGTAGCCCTTTTTTGCTTGCCTTTTACGCACACATGACAAGGTCTATCTTTGACGCACTTGACATTTGGGGCATCACGTACTAAGTTCATTGAAAATAATTTATTAATAGTTTTGAAATTAATATGTGCTAGTCTCTTGTGTCATTGGTCACCAAGAGATGCACTATCTTTTGCTAAAAGACACACTGGTGTAGAAGAATCTATACAAATGAAATTTAAATAGAAAATATTCCTGCTTCGAGTGCCGGATAAAATTGTTTCCATATTGTCAACGGATTTTATCAAGCACTTATCAGCATGGAATTCAACTATGTATCCTTTATTGCAGAGTTGGCTTATGCTTATGAGATTGTGTTCCAATCCTTCGACATAAGACACATCTGAGAATGATACATTACCGTTAGTAATCATACTATAGCCTCTAGTAATTCCACGGTCTGAACCTCCAAAGATGACCTTTGGTCCGTTCACGACTTGAGTAAAGTTTTGGATGAGGCTTCTAGTCCCGGTCATATGCCGAGAGCATCCGTTGTCCAAGTACCAGATTGGCGTTTTGTTGGCCTTTGGACATACCTGCAATCATAATCAATTTGCCTTAGGAACCCAAACACGTTTGGGTCCTTGGTCTCGGGTTAGAGTACTCCCCCTACGAGTGTTAGCATTATGAGCGGTCTTTCTCATATTGATGATATGAGGAGTTGCAGCGTTTCTGGAATTGAACCAGCAATCAATGGCGAAGTGACCAATCTTGCCACAGCACCAACAGTCAAATCTGTTGTACCTTTGCCTCATGATCTCCTGCTTGACCTTTTGGAATTGTGGTCTAGCAGGGGCACCATTCTTGGAGGAAGATGCCTCATGATGATGGCAATCACATGGCTTCTTCTCCTTTATAGGCTTTTCTACAACAGGCTTTGTCTTTGGTGCCTTCTTGAAGTTATGCCCATGATTGAAAGGGCCATAGCTCTGAAGAATAACCTCTTCATAAGGTGCCTTAAAGACACTTTCGCCAAAGTTTCGGGGTCGAGTCCATCCTTGATAGCGTGACTTTGTCTCTACATAGGTAGGCCTGGCAAAGTGCCCGTAGGATGAGTCAAAATCAAACTCATTTGATGGAAAGATGACTTTCTTGAATGTAGTTTGATCTTGAGGGGCTTTCCCCTTCTCTTTGGCTAAGGCCTTTTTGGCGGCCTTATTCTTCCGTTGATTCTTGTTTCTCCTAGAGGATTTACTAGGAGCTTCTTCATGGCCTAATCCGGCAACCTTGGCCTTGGCTGAGAATTCAGCAACGAATGGAAGAACTATCTTGGGCTTCGAGAAACTTTCAACCAGTTTCTTTTCAGCTACAAGTTGGGCTTCCAATTCCTTGATGATTTTCTCTTTGAGGTCAAGGTGCTCAAGAGCCTTGTTATATTCTTCAATTGCATTATTGAAGTTTTCTTCGAGGGAGTCAGTCTTTGTGACTTTCTCTCTCAAGATGCTCTCTTCGGCTTTTAGAGATTTGATCTCTTTAGCCTAAGTCTTCACGACTCGAGAACATTTGTCGTAAGCCATGATTAACTCCTTGTACTGGGCCATTAGTTCTGACTCATCATCAGAGGAGCTATCCTCACAATCATGTTCAGAAACTTCAGAATCTGAAAGAGGGGTATGGGAATTTACCTTCCCAGTGAACTGGGCTCTTGATCGTCATCTGTTTGAGCCATAAGCCCAAAATAAGCTTCTTCTTCTTCACTTGACTCAGATGAGTCAGAGTCACTAAGAGTCTTGCTCTTTTTGGCTATCAGGCTCTTCTCTTTCCTCTTTTTGTTGTACGAGGATTTCTTCTCTTCTCTTCTACCACCCTCCTTCTTATGAGGGCAATCGGCGATGACGTGACCTGGCTTATTACAACAATAGCAAATAATGTCATTCGAAACGTATTTGTTCTGCTTGGAGGAATACCTATCATGGCTACTTGAGCCTTTTCTTTACCGATCACCATCGTGTCGCGATCTTCTATAGGAGGCATCCTTGCCTTTCCATTGCTTCTTCTTGTTCAAGAATTTCTTGAACTGACGTGAGAGCAGTGAGAACTCTCCTTCTGATAGCCCAGAGCCTGAGGTACTAGGCTCAGAAGTTTCTTCTTATTCACTAATCTCTGGAGCTGGAGCATGGGAGGCAGCCTTTGTCTTTCTGGAGGTGTCTGCTTTTAGAGCAACAAACTTTTCTTTGAGAGCAGACCTGCTCTTCTCTTCTTCAGCTTTCCTGGTGTTGAGTTGAAGCTCATATGACATAAGCTTCCCGAAGAGATTTTGTGGGTCTATCTTATCCAGCTTCCCAAACTCCCTGATGGCACAGACCTTGTTGTCCCATTCTTTGGTCAGGGATCTCAGGAACTTGTCATTTAGTTTTCCATTAGTGAATACTCTGCCATAGACTCTTAGGTCATTCACTATCTTGAAAAAGTTCTCAAATGTATCAGCAATGGTCTCTTTGCTTCCCTGTCGGAAGGCTTCATACTTCTGATTGAGGAGGGATCTCCGATCATCCCTCACTTCTTTTGTTCCTTCCATTAAGGTAACCAAGGACTGCCACATCTCCTTTGCAGATTGGTAGTGGATTAAGTTCTGCAGCATTGAGTCATCAACTACACTTGCTATAATGTTTTTAGCTTTCTTGTCTAGTGAGACAAGTGCAATCTCGTCCTTGTCTAAATCCATCAGCTTCTTTGGAACCTTCTTGGTAGGATCTATAGTGGAGACAGTCATAGGGATATAAGGACCTTCTTCAACTATCATGAAGATCCTTGGATCCACAGCTTCCATAAAGAATTTGATCCTTTCTTTCCACATGGGAAAGTTGTTCTTGTTGCATAGGGGAAGCTTGGCAAAATCCTTTGCCTTGTCCATGATAGATAGATCACAAATGACAACTATTGCAGGAACTGATCAAGGTGTTAACCTTTTAACGATCAACCTGGCTTTGATACCAATTGAAAGATAATAGTTGTCAACCTAAATCATCTAGAGGGGGTGAATAGGTGATTTGTGCATCTTTTGCGGAATAAAAAAATCTTAGAACACAGCACAGATCTATCTACCAAAATATCACAGACGAGACAAGATCTATAGTGGTTCCCCGATCTTGGGTACATCCACTTTCCCTCACCGATCTAGCAATATACTAGACTCGGCTACTCTACTATCTCGGATTGAAAATCAATCCTACCCTCGGAACAAAGTTCCTACAATCTCAATCCAACCAACTGGATCTACAACTCGGAAGAAACACCTTCCTACAAACTTGGAGTGGAAAACTCCTACACTCGGAGAAAAATTCTCCTACAGAAATGAAATACAAGTATTGAAAAATACAAACAGTGATATTTCTGTCAGATCTGCAAACAGCAATCAGGATCTTCTTCTGTGAGCTTTGCGGCACTTTCAGAAAAGATGAAGAAAATCTCGGCTAGATCTGAATCTTCTATCTTACACGATCGGGAAGAGGATGAGCGATTTGAGAAACGATCTCGATTTGTAAAACTTCTTCAGTCTATTTCCTCTGAAAATCGAAGCACTTGCCGGAGAAAAACAGAGGCGGTGGGGGCTTTCGTTCCGTGAAAAGAGAGAGAGAGGAAACAACGATTCTTTGGAAAGAGGCCGCTGCAAAACTTAGAATAGTTTTCTTCTTGAAAAACTTGTTTTCTGATTAGGATTTGTCGATTAGACAAGACCTTTTATAGGAGTACTAATAACGGTCATAATCGGTTTTAATGACGTACACATGGACCAATCATGTCACGGAATTTGAAAATCTGTCAAATTTGGACTTAGAAGAAATTTCAGAGAAAATGAGGTCATATACACGAGTAGGTATAAAACTACTCGAGTAGGTCAAGGACAACTCGAGTAAGCAAAGAAATATTACTCGGGTATATAATTCATGACTACTCGAGTAGGTTGAAGAGAACTACTCGAGTACATATAATCAACTACTCGAGTACTTAGAAGATCTACTCGAGTATACAGAAAAGTTTCACGGAAAGGAGTTGAACTACTCGAGTACAAGTTGTACTACTCGTGTAGGCAGAATTGAACTACTCGAGTGGTTAGAAGAACTACTCGAGACAAACACTTAGAAATATTCTGCACATGGGAAAAACAGCTACTCGAGTAGTCAGATTGAACTACTCGAGAGGAAAGAAATCTTCTCGAGTATGTGAAAGACTTACTCGAGTATTTCTTAACTACTCGACACAGAGAAGAGAGTTACTCGACATAGTGTCGAGAACTACTCGAGTATACAAAGTACCTACTCGAGTAAATGACTAAAAAAACTTGGAAACTAAATTCTGGGCAACTCGAGTAGGAAGAGTGATCTACTCGAGTAGTTAAGTAAGCTACTCGAGTATGTCAGTGAACTACTCGAGTGTTTTACTTAACTTCACGAGAGGAAGAATTTTCTTACTCGAGTATGCAGAAGTTTTACTCGAGTATATCTCAAGCAATATACTCGAGTAGTTAAAGACCTACTCGAGAGAAACACTTAGAGAAATTTCTGTCAGAAATTTTTCTTCTACTAGAGGGGAATCAGCATCAGGTCTTTTCACAGTCGTATAGCTTGAATATGAAGTGTATCCCAATAGAGAGGCTACACATGAGTCAACACTTTGGAACACACAATGACGGATTACATTGCATGGTCCTGTGTTTGGTGACTCATTGTAGACTGACATTGGTCGACACTTCCCATTGGAGTCCTGCAAACACATAACTCAAACGAAGCATCAAATACAAACTAATTCATCTTAGTTCCAGGGTGACTTCATCAAATCTGGGTTAATGTGGACATAGTTCCCAACAAAAAGCTCAGCCCAAGGTATGTTGGGCCTTATACCATATTGGAAAGGATTGGCCCATTGGCCTATCGGTTGGAGTTACCGCCAGAGCTAGAGAACCTCCACGACGTGTTCCATGTGTCCTTGCTTCAGAAGGCGTTGTTGCGGCCCGATAAATACATCCCCACAACTGATGGTGCTATGGCGTCTGATAGGTCGATGCGACTAGAGCCGGTGCAGATCGTAGATAGCAAGACAAGAATGTTGTGCCGCAAAAGTGTTCCCTTGGTGAAACTGCTATGGTCTAATCATGGGAAGGAGGAATATACATGGGAGCCAATGGATTTGATGCAGCAATGCTACCCGGAGTTGTTTGCTCCAGGTAATTTTATTTAAAAGCATATGTTGATTTTCCTGTTATGCTTTTCTCCCCTAGCCCAAGCCTGATTTCGGGGATGAAATCTTTTATTTTATTTATAAGATTTGTAACGTCCTGATTCGCACTAGGCCCCTTGTGCGCGTTTTTGAGTCAGGAGAGCTGACTTGGGTCCAGGGAAGTGCTGGAAATTGGGCTGCACTTGGGAATGTAAGAGAAACCAGCCCTCGAGTTGTCCAGAGCAGGACACGGGTAGTGAATTCTCGACATAGTGAGTTTCACGCCCATGTCACGGGCGTGGCCGGTCCAACACGGGCGTGACCATGTCCGTAACTATCCAGTCAGTTGTCGAGTACTCGAGTAGTTGTCGAGTACTCGAGTAGTTGAACACGGGACACGCCCCTATCATGGGCGTGACCATGGGCATGACCGGGGCATGTTCTTCGATCGACGATTGTGGGTGAGTTCGACGAATCCTCGATTAGTTGATAGGGGTCACGCCCGGTGTCACGGGCGTGACCATGGGCGTGACCGGGGCGTGTTCTCTGGTCGACAATTTTGGTTGAGTTCGACGAATCCTCGAGTAGTTGATAGGGGTCACGCCCGGTGTCACGAGCGTGACCATGGGCGTGACCGAGGCATGTTCTCCGGTCGATGATTGTGGTTGAGTTCGACGAATCCTCGATTAGTTTATAGGGGTCACGCCCGGTGTCACGAGGGTGACCATGGGCGTGACCATGGGCGTGACAGGGGCGCGTTCTCCAGTCGACGATTTTGGTTGAGTTCGTCGAATCCTCGAGTAGTTGATAGGGGTCATGCCCGGTGTCACGGGCGTGACCATGGGCGTGACCATGGGCGTGACCGGGGTGTGTTCTCTGGTCGATGACTTTAGTTGAGTTCGACGAATTCTTGGTAGTTGATAGGGGTCACGCCCCATGTCACGAGTGTGACCATTGGCGTGACCGATGGCATTTCACTTTAAAAGGGCTTAGAAAACCCTAGTAGTTTCACTTCCCTTTTCAGCCCAATTTTCTGAGAAACCTTCTGTAGAAAGAGAACTGCAGGAGCAAGTTCTAGGGAGCGAAAATCTGCCATCGTCGTTAAGGAGAAGATGTCGCCGCGAAGGACTACACGATCCATGGCCGGAAATGGTGGTACCGCTGGAACCAAAGTGAGTTTCCTACCCTCTCCCTTGGTGCTACATCTATAGATATATAGGCGAGATGTCGACTCGGTGGAGTCTTGACTGTGAGAAGATGTTTTTCTTTAGGATGAGGCCAATCTAGGGCTTGTGCCCTTGGTTAGTGGTGTCTTCAACCTCTCTGATCTTCTATGTGGAGATGGGGGATGGTTTCGTGAAGAGTAAAGGCCTCATGAGGGTGAATAAGGGTGGAGGAAATTTCTGGAGGAGATTTGAGAGGATCGACTTAAGGAGGAAGATGAACTGATGTCATTCGTTCCGCCTCAAGATGCGTGCTGAATCTGTATTCTGCGCGCAGCGATCTTCTAGGCCATTTTCATGAAGGATATGTCCGATCTGGGCTTTCGACTAAACATGAAAGTTAAAGCCCTTAAAAATACCTTTCCAAAGAGTGGCTGCACGACTTCAGGCGATGTCTGTAGCCACAGGAAAGTCTGAACGAAAATGGTGTTCAATAAATCCTGCATGCAGAAATTGTGTTCTGTACGCAGCGGATCTCAAGGCTGGTTTCTAATAGGATACATTCAGATCTAGGTTGAGGTCTGAATACGAAAGTTGTATCCCACGGAAAGACCTTTCCACTGAGGGGTTACAAGTCTTCACCGGATTCCTGTAGCTTCGGGAATCTCCGGTCGAAGTTTCCCCCCAGATTTACTCTGCACCTAAATTCTGGGCTTATATAATATGGATTTGGATTCAGTGGAATTAATATTGCAAGTTACTTGGCTTGGATGAACTATTTTATGATTAATCATTTTAGTTGCATGATTGATGGAGTTTATTAATCAGATTTCATATAATCCAATTGTGAAGCAAGCTTACTTAAACGAATTGACTTGATAGAAATTGATAGATGGTTATTCATGCGCTTCATGTTTATAATATGTTGTTATCCTTTGGAAAGATTGATGGATCTTTATACACGCATCATGTTTATAATATGTTTGTACTTTTGGAAAGATTGATAGATCTTTACATGCGCATCATGTTTATACTATGTTGTCATCATTTGGAAAGTCATGTAGAAGAATAAATTATGGCCATGAGTATGTTTGATTAATGGAATGAGTTTAGTAGTCCAATACTTAGAGCGTCGTCTCCCTACGGGTAGTATTGTGAGAGAATGTGAGTGCGGTGTTGACCGTCACTTGTTTGGTTTGTGTTGAGATAAGGTATGGATGGATGGTTAGGCTGTGTCCTCGTGCTTACTTCTGAGGCCCCTTCCATGTTATGGCGAGGAGGCATTTGCATGCGGTGTGAGTCGACACGTGGTGTCGTAATCCTGGGTTAAGGATAGTGTGGTAGGTCTACGGGCTTGCCGATCGTCACACCGATGGGAGTTGACGGTTAGACTTTGGGCGGTTGGGCTGTGTCCTCGGTGTTCACGTCCCGGGGCCCCTTCCGTGCAAAATGAATGGTTGGGTTGTGTCGTCGTTCTTACTTCCGAGGACCCTTCCGGGTCACACAAGGCCAGTTCGGGCTATGTTCTTGCTGCACATCTACCCAAGACCCCGATGGGCCATAGTACACATGGGCTCCGCTATTATGTTCTTAGCGTTGAGGCGTACGGAGGCCTAGGTGAAGTAGTGTGGATACCCGCGTAGTAGTAGAAGTGCCCATTCTACTGTCAATGCCTGGCCACGGCGGCTGATGCCTGAGAGGTTAGCTACCTGCTCGAAAAGTGGGAACTACAGTCTGTGTCTACATGGCAGTTGCATGTGTGTGAGCATGGGAGAGTCATTGCATAACATACATAGCATTTCATAACATTGCACAACAAGATCCTCATCGTATAAGTTTGTATGGGCATTCTTATATGATGAGTTACCTTTATGTAACTCGATCCTTAACTTATAAGTTTGTATGGGCATCCTTATAAGTTAAGTTACTTTCCTGCCACTGTTACCTTACTTGTTAGTTTGCTATAGCTCTTAAATAACTCCTAGATTATAATACTGTTACTCTTACACTGTTGCCACCTGCTTGTACTTCTTTTATTATTTGCATATATATATTATCCTTGTTCCTTCTCCCCGCCCGGTGCCGAGGAGTTGCCGGGGGAGCGGATGTGAAGCCACTTAGTCATTTCGACTAACGGTTGCTACGTCTTCCTTTTTAGGAGGTCACGCCGCAGGTAGAGCAACTGCAGACTATGCAGCAGGACATCCAAGCCAGGACGACAGGGCCTTAGGGGACGGTACCGTCGCTACCGTCGGTTACTGATGTGAGTGTTGTGAGACTCTGATGTAGCCTGTTTGGGCAGTTGATAGTTGTACTCTGATATATTATAGAAGCATGTTTTAGCTTCTCTTATTGTACTATTTGGACTTATATGCTTAGTGTGGATTGACTTCTCTTGCTTATATTTGGTTGGGTTGGCATGTTATATTGATATTGTTGTAGCCGGTGGAATAGGCGTCTTGTGGTACAGGTTAGCCCGTGTGCTAATGCTACCGCAAGGCGGCTGTTCCAGGCATAAGACTCCCCCTTCGTGCCTTTTTTTGGGATCCGGGAGGGGGGGAGGGGTCTTACACAGTGATCGTGCATAATGGCATGGCAGAACTCAAGAAAAACTGGGATAATGCGCACAAGCAGTGGCGCACGACCTGTGGTCGTGTGCACTATGTCCAATGGTCGTGAGATTACCCCAGGCAGAACTGTAGGAAAAATGGACCAATGCACACGTTCAGTGGTGCACGACCTGTGGTCGTGCGCACTATGTCCAGTGGTCGTGCGTTTGCCCTGACAGAACTTGGAAATACAAATAATAGTGCGCATGATCAGAGTCGCATGACCAGTGGTCATCCGCAATAGATCTGATGATCGTGCGCAGTATTCCTGTTTCCAAACAATCTCGGAACACGCACACGACCCTTGTACCAATAGGAAAACAAATCACGGATATGTGCAGACATTCCAGACATTCACAATAAGGAGTACAATCAATAAAAGTAACAAAAATACACAACCACGGGCTTAACTGTGCACTTCCTATGGAAATAAAGATAAGATGAAATATATACGATAACGAACTAAAAGTGAAGTGCAAGTGAAAGAAAACTAGACGAGATGAGTCCGAAAATCACTATATAAATAGGACTCATCACACCCCCAGACTTACCTGTCTGCGCGTCCTGAGCAAACAAAATCTATGCAGATAGGGAAAATAAACTAGCTAATAAAGAAATTGAGATACGGAGTACCATGCGAAGTCTTATGCTCGCGGGCATGAAAATATAAAAGAGGAAATTTCTAAGTATACAAAATAGTCTATACTTTTCACAATGCGTATCAAAATTTTATTACCACTCAAAAATGGAATCACGGTGAATCCTCCGGTCACGCGTAGGAAGAAAGTAGGCAGGCCACTGAGGTGAGTTTTGCCAAAAATCGGGGCTCAGGATCACCTCCAAAGAAATCCATCAATGTCGGGGACCATACGCTTGCCCGTTCACACTCTCACCACAGTACTAGTTTGACTCAAGCGTGAATCTGTAGGACTTTAGCATAATCATGGGGCTTGGGTTTTGGTGAGGTAAACAAAGAGAAATAAGAAGGCTACACACCTAACCCAAATGAGCTAGCATAAAAAAAGAATCCAACCCTACCCACAATACATGCGGGTACACCACACCCCCAGACTTAGTTTTTAAAATATGGGTGTGTGCAGCACCTACTCCAAATACAATCCCATCTCAAATAGAATTTTCAATTATACTTTTTCTTTTCACTTTTTTTTACAATTCATTTTTATACATTTTTTTTCAAATCATCTTTTTTAGCAACTTCAACAAATATAAACTTTGAAGCACATCCACAAATTCACAATGAATTTCACCACATCACACCCCAAAATGAAAATGTAAAACTATAAAGCTCGACCTAGGTGTGCGACTAGGATCGGCTATGAGGCATTGGTGAAATAATGGTGGAGCTTAATCAAAAGAAGGGGTAGGCACAACGGGGCTAGCGAAGATAAAACGTTAGGAATGGTACAAAACTCAACCGGGCCAAAATGATGGCTTACATCACGCTCACGCTTGACTAACCATGCACCAATGTTTCGAGAGTAGCTTGGGGAAAGTTCTTAGCCACCGAGAAAGATGATCCTTCCTCCCGACTCGAGCAAAATGAGTCATTTGATGGCTACACACATCCCTACACTATCATTCGATTCAAACCGGATTCACCAATTTTTGAGTAGAATAAAAAGTCTTTACGCAAATAGAAAAAATATAAAACTATAAGCATACCGAAAAATTAAATCCACTCCAATTTCTACACGAGATGAGAGCACTTGACTAGGAGCACTACAAGAGTAAACATTTTACTCCGTCTCACAATCCTATGCCAGCATCATAATTTTCCAAAATCATACAAAAGAAACGAGTTTAACTCACAGCACGCTAACAGCTAAGCACACGCTCATGTGCATTCAGTGGTATGCGATGCAATGAACTAATAAAATAAAACAATAAAAGCTACTAGTATGCAAATGAAATGTGCCCGTGCAAAAGGTAACAAATAATGGCTTTCCCACAGACTTAAACTAAGCTACATCGCATATGATATTGAATTAAAATTAGATAGAGACAAGGGAAGAGGTTACCCAATGCTCAGCTAGTGAGCATACCAGAAGATGCGTGAAAACACAGAAGCAGGTCTGCCATACAAAGAATCACAACCCCGCCAATATGATTTGCCATGAATACTTGTAGGGGTGAGCTCCGCAAAAACAAAAGAAAAATAGACTAAATACAAAGAAATACTAAAACTAAAATAGGCATGAAAAATAAAAATGCAGGAAATGTAAGATAAATACTGGGGTTATTGTCCACCCAGCATGACTTATTCGGCTAACAAAGAGTTCTAGCGAATGGGCCTATGAAATAAAAGATGCACAGGTAACTTGCCAAATATTCGTTGCGGTAGCGAGTACCGATACGAGATAATGCAATTACCCCTCTAACTAAATAATAGTACCTGAACAACTCAAGTAGAGGAAATAGGTAATAAGAAGAGGAGGAGCACTGGTGCTCGCTCATCTTATCGTAAAAGAAATCCTTGCCTAGCAAGGCACTGTCCACCGCAGGTCCGCGGGAGGCGATGGCAACAACAGGGGCTTCCACTACGAAGGAAGTAGGAACCTTCTCACACAAGCATATGCACTCACCGTCGGCATGAGAACAAGGCTCATCATCATCCCAACGTACCCGTGGAGACTCAACGTGCACAGGCTCAGATAGAGAAGGGGGATCAAGTAATAAAAGATAATAAGAACTAAAATAATCAAAAATAGGGGGAGTGGTGTCGGTCTCACTCCCAGCAAGATCCAAGCATAGACCATCATCGGTTTCATACGAGTCATATCGTGGGGAATCCGAGATATCGAGGTCCGCGGTGGTAAGGGGGACGGCCTCATCCAATAAGGAAGTGAAAATCTCCACATCGGAAAGGGAACATTCCTCATCCCAACGGAGTGCGTAAAAGTGTTCTGAAGATCCACCTTCTCCGTCGGAGATTATAGAGTCATCATCCCACTTCGGCATACCTCAAGCACCGAATCATCCAAAAATACGGCATCATCAGCTGACTCACAAGAAAAGGGAGTAGCACAATCAGGCAAAAATTGCTGAGGGGCGAAATTTCTCTCAAAATCAAGCACTGAATGAGCAGGCCCCGTCGCAAAATCATTCGCAGACGTCGCCCCATCGACAGGAACAATCTCTGCATCCCATACATGAGCGCCCATGGATTCATGATCCTCTTTTTGCTGGCTACCACAAGAGTGATCGTCATCACTCAAGGGAAGCTCGTAAAAAGGGAGCGAGGGACCCATGAAGGACCTATATGCAGCGAGAGATTCTTCTGTAATCTCAACGGGTAAAAAGCGAGCCATATGAGTGATGTCAGTGTATGGGACAGGAAACACCCTGGTAGGCCTATCCACAACAGTCTTCCGCGAATAAGAGGTTGTTGTGCACATGCCCTCAGAGGGAGAAGGTTCGCACAAGCGAGGGCAATCCTTCACCATGTCGCACATACCTCGACATAACAAACATTGAATACAGTGTTCGGCATTCATAACAGTCATGGCGTCGATGTATCGGCGCAAAGTGTCATAGAGATGGCACTCGGCTACAGAATACATCGCGAACAAAAATATGTACCAAAAGGGTGCTACACACTAGAATAAAAATAGTACGGATCTGCTATCTAAACCACAAATCAGAAAAGGCAAAAAGAAAAATAAGCAACAAATTCTAAAAAGTAAAGCAAAGAAGAAACATGCAATGTACAAATGCAAAATGGCTTCTATCTCCTATCTCCCTCTCCAAAAACTCACACGACTGTGTTCTCCGGCAACGGCGCCAAAACTTGATGCGTTGAGTGGGAAGTGTACCGGTCGCACAAGTAATATAAAATGGGTGTATTTCCCCAAGTATCGATCTCTTCAAGGAACACAGTAAGGTGGAGTTAATTTTGAGGAGGACTTGAGATTGAAGTCCTTAGGTCGGAGTTAACTAAGGGGAGTTTTGATAGTTGCAGAATAAGAAAGTAAAATACTATAAACTACTCCTATGCAACACCAATATGCGATGCTTCGCGAGGCGGGATGGAAGGCTACACGGGCCGATATGCACAAAATCGGTGGGCGGATGGACAAGTAGGCTTGTGGATGAGGTGGTTAGAATGGCGGAATGAGGGTCGAGAGCACCTCTTCTGTTGGATCCCTAGTTTGATTTTGGCTAGGTTCACTAACTAGGATAATTGACCGAACATGTATAGCCAGGGTCATGTCTTTGTCTCCTAGAGTTTAGGCTATGTCCTTAGATTCGACCTCACATGGACCAGCCAACATAAGACTGTAGAAGACTTAGACTTCGAAGAAAATCAAGCTCAGGAAAGTGAGTTCGACGTTCGTCGAACTCAGCTCGATCAAAGTAGTGCTCCGCTCGACAAACTCAAAGTAAATTCTCTGAGTTGAGCTCGACGATATTCAAGCTCAGGTCGACAAATACTGGAAGTTCATCTTCAACACTCTAATTCCAGAATCCTTTCTCTGAACTTAGGTCGACGAAGTTATGTTATCAGCTCGACGAACTTAGAGCACAAAATGAGAAGTTTTTCACAAAAAGCAGTTAGCTGATCTCAGGTCGACGAACTAGGTTCTCAGGTCGACGAACAAGAATTCCCAGGTCGACGAACATGATTTATCTGGTCGACAATCTTTGATCTTAGGTCGACGAAATGTGTTCTCTGGTCGACGATTGTTGTGCAGTTCCAGACATGGAATTTTCCCTCTTTTTGTCCTTTTTCTCATGCAGTAATTCCTAAAAAAATCAATGTTTATATTCTCTGAATATAACCGCTAGTGGCAACATTGATTATGGTATTCATCAGGAATATTACTTGCCGTTTTTAATAGGACAGTTGGGGAAATTCATTAATGATATATTCTATCCAGCTGCATTTCCATTCTCCAGGCATTCAACATTTAATGTTAAGGGATTTCAAAATTCAAAGCAGAATTAGACAGAGATATATAAAAGAGATTTTCTCTTTCAGTCTTATGAAAGAGACAGAACAGAAGAAATCATTCAAGAAAAAAAATCTGTTGTCTTCATCAAGTGTTTATCCTCCAGCAAGCTCTCAAGAGACAATCAACTTCTTTTTGTCTATAGCTTTCTGGAGAATCTTTTCAAGAATACCTACTTACCCTACAAAGCTCTCATTCTTCATCAACATATCTTCATCTCAGGGAAATCTTTGACACCATCAAGAATCCACAAGTCCTCTCTGTTGCTTTGAGAAAAGATAAGACAACATCTAGTTTCAATTGTTTCACCCTATTGTACACAAGGTTCTAGCTCCCTTCAAAAGTTAAACACTTGGTTGCAAGTCTCATGATCAAAAGACTTGATTTGGTTTTTAGGCACCTGATCAAAAGCCTGAAGGGTTTCCTGATCTACCTGAAGCAGATCTTGTGATGACAGGCACCTGAGCAAAAACCTGATTGGTGGCAAGGCACCTGATCAAAAACCTGAGTGGAATCCTACCAGGGTGGTAGAAGAGTGGTGATGAGTGCGATTATGACAGGCCTTTTACTATCATAATTGTAATCATGTCCAATATTTTCTGCCTCCTTGTGTAGTAATTTCGCAAGATTAGTTGAGAAATTGTTTTATCATGAATAGGAGAGCACAATTAGAATTTTTGGTTACTCCTTGTATTAAGCTATATATTTATCCTTTCATTTTTCTAATGCAGGTAGTGCCAACCAATGGAACTAAAAGTCTTGGAGCAAACAGAGGAGTTCACGGAGTCAACATGGCTGATGAGAGGACAAACATTTGGCGCACACGGGTGGACACACGACCATGTTATTACCCGTGTCCTATGTGCCCTAGAGCTGAAGAAATTGGACACAGGAGACAGAGACTCACACGGGTAGGAGCACGCCTGTGTGCCTACCCATGTCAAATTTGAACACGACTGCCGACCAACCCGTGTCTGAAGAATATGAAGAACAACACGGTCGTGTCAGTACCCATGTCATCTGACACGGCCCACTACCAGACATGCCTATTCGTGTGGAAATGCCTAGGAACCGTCAACACGGCCTGACACACGGCCGTGTTGGAACCCGTGTCCGACCTGTTTGCAAAGGGACTATATAATTCCTATAGAAAAATTAGAGGAGAACTTTTGGATCATTTTGGAATTGGAGAACGTCTGGAGCACGAAGTGGAGCATCCAAGAGAAGGAGGATTTGAAGGGTATTTTGTATGCATTTAATTTTTCATTAATCCCTTTTAATCTTTCCTTTCTCTTGGTGATTCAACTTTGTTTATTTTTTAATTTGCATGAGCTTATATTTGAACGATTTAGTAATCATGTATCGCTTTGTTTACATCAAATTCATGGTATTTTATTCGTATTTAGGCTTACAAACAAAGGGTTTCATTTCCATTATGGATTGCTTCTTTGCTTTACATTATTTACAAATTTATAGATTGAGAAATTGGTTGTTTGTGATGATATTTGTATGTCCATATTGTGGTGTTAACTCTATTTGTGAATCAAACTCCATGATCGAGAGATATGTTGTTTGGAAAATTGGAATACGAGTAAATGAATTCATGGTATTTTAGAGATAAGGTTTCATGAATTTATGTAGTAATTAGGGTGCTTTACTTAATGCGAACTTGAGTGTTGTAAATTGTTCGAGAGAAAATTTACTAACTTAGGTTTAGGATTGGAATTGCTCGAAAGAGAATTTGATGAACGTTAACCTTTACATTACAACGAATTTGATAGTCTTATTTTTTCATGATTACTAGAATTGAGTTAATAAATGAGTTTGTTCATGTAAAAACTCATAAGCTTCCTACTTTTTACCATATTTACTTCTCCAATATTGAATTATCCAAATAGTTATAGTTAGGTCAATATAGTTTAGATATCAATTTTACTTATAGGTATGATAATAGAGTGAGGGTGAGTACGAGTACTTGGAACGACCCTGTGGAATACGACACGAGATGTAGATTTCTCCTGTACTATGATTGATATGTGCACTTGCCTGAAAGTTAATTCAATCTAGCTTATGCCCATCTACATAGTTATACTAGAATTTAGAATGAAATCGCATTGAGTTATTACTTGTTAGCAAAGGAAATCATCAAGATTTTGGCGCAGTTGTCGGGGACTCGATTTCATTATTTTGAAAGCCTGACCTTTATTAATCTACCAATTTTTGTTTATTAATATATGTTGGGGTCCATCAATGCCCCCGGTGTTGGGAGGTACGGCGTGAGGCGCTATGGCCCGCACTAGTCGAAACAGAAGGGTGTGTCCCCTGGGGCCTAACTGGCCGCCCCGTGGATCCTAGGGTAACCAGCTCTATTAAGGAGTGGTAGAGCCGTCCTCAAAAAAGTCCGGGCTTTTGGGCGAGTTGGTTGCGCCTTCCCTACAAGTGGTATCAGAGGAGGTCACGGGTTCGAAACCCCAGGGTCGTTGCTGGGGGGGGGGGGGGGGGGGATTGTTGGGGTCCATCAATGCCCCCGGTGTTGGGAGGTACGGCGTGAGGCGCTATGGCCCGCACTAGTCGAAACAGAAGGGTGTGTCCCCTGGGGCCTAACTGTCCGCCCCGTGGATCCTAGGGTATCCAACTCTATAAAGGAGTGGTAGCGCCGTCCTCAAAACAGTCCGGCTTTTGGGCGAGTTGGTTGCGCCTTCCCTACAATATATAATTGTAAATTAGTTATGGAATAATTATATCACTTAATCTCTGTTTTGTAGTCTGATAGTCTATAACCAGGGGCAGAAATTCTGGGCTAGCACCATTTCATTCTGACCCAGTGCGAATTATCCATAACACAAACCAAAGGGACGTGGGAGTTAATACCATAGATATTTCAAACAAACTAGTAGAAAAAGAAACAGTTAACCAAGGAGAGAATCATCCAGAAAATTTGGATACCATGGCTAACCATAATGAGCAAACTATGTCTGACTTTGCTAGACCTAACCTCCAAGGAACTGTGTCAAGTATCGTTAGACCGCCAATAGTCACCAATAACTTCGAATTGAAGCCGAGTGTCATACCAATGGTTCAATAGTATGTCCAGTATGATGGCCTGCAAGATGAAGATCCTAACACCAACTTGGCCGGATTCCTGGAGATATGTGATACATTCAAGATCAATGGTGTTTCCAACGATGCCATTCGATTGAGATTGTTTCCATTCTCTCTAAGGCATAAGGCGAAGCAGTGGTTGAACTCACTACCTAGAGGGTCGATCAATACTTGGGACATGATGGTTGAGAAGTTTCTGATGAAGTATTTCCCACCGGCAAAGACTGCAAAGCTAAGGAATGACATCTCTGCGTTCATGCAACTAGAATATGAATCGTTGTACGACACATGGGAACGATTCAAGGACCTTTTGAGGAGATGTCCCCACCATGCTCTACCTTCATGGCTTCAGATTCAGACCTTCTACAATGGTCTAAATCCGGCCACTAAATAGATGATTGATGCAGCTAGTGGAGGCA
Organism: Platanthera guangdongensis; assembly: GCA_039583875.1. Classification (NCBI taxonomy): domain Eukaryota; kingdom Viridiplantae; phylum Streptophyta; class Magnoliopsida; order Asparagales; family Orchidaceae; genus Platanthera; species Platanthera guangdongensis. The sequence continues at coordinate 141,314,633 of CM077148.1, forward strand.
CCTTGGATAACAAGATACTTGAAGCAGCTCAGCAGTTGATAGAAGACATGGCGATGAACAACTATCAATGGACTACCGTAAGACAAAAGCCTAGCAAGCCCGCATGAATTTATGAAGTGGATGTTGTCACCGCCTTAGCCATTCAAGTGGAGAAGCTTCACTAAAAGATGGACAACCTTGCCTTAGCATCACCCTCCATGGCACCTTAACAATGGGACCCTTCATATAGCGGAATGCCTAGTTGTGAAGCTTCAGTACAAGAGCATGTTGACTATATGGGTAACTATATGAGACCTCCTTTCAATCAAGCGAACAACCCATATAGTGCTACATACAATCCTGGATGGAGGAACCACCCCAATTTCTCTTGGGGAGGAGAAGACAATCAAGGGAAGCAACCCATGTTTGGACAACAACAACAACCGGAACCAAGGAAGCCTACATTGGAATATATGCTCACCAAGTTCATGCAAACTACCGATGTTGCCTTCCGGAATCAAGAGGGCTCGATTCGGAATTTGGAGAATCAGATTGGACAGCTTGCAACAATGGTTTCTGAAAGACAACAAGGGACACTTCCAGGAAATACCGAGACAAATCCTAGGGAGAATGCAAAAGACATTTAATTAAGGAGTGGAAAGGAGTTACAAGACCCAAGGATTACGAAGGAAGCGCCCCAAGTCGAGTATAGCGGCGAAGTACCAAGTGAGATGAACGTGCAACCGATGGAGTATCAACCAACAGTACCATACCCATCAAAGATTAGCAAGGATTGCAAGGATGCGCAGTATGGTAAATTTCTATCTATGTTTAAACAATTACATGTCAATTTACCTTTTTCTGAAATTATTCAAATGCCTAAGTATGCAAAATTTCTTAAGGATTTAATTTCTAATAAAAGGAAAATAGAGGAATTATCTTTAGTAACACTTAGTGAAGAATGTTTTGCTATTTTGCAAAATAAATTACCACAAAAAATTAAGGATCCCGGTTCATTTTCAATTCCATGTTTAATCGGAGATTTGCAAGTAAATAAATCTCTAGCGGATTTAGGAGCAAGTATAAATTTAATACCTTATAAGCTATATTTGAAACTAGGTCTATGAGAACTTAGCCCAACTAGCATGAGTATTCAACTAGCAGATCGATCGGTTAAGTATCCTACAGGAATAGTGGAAGATGTATTGGTTAAGGTAGATAAGTTTATATTTCATGCTGATTTTGTTATTCTAGATATAGATGAAAATATTGAAGTACCACTTATATTAGGTCATCCATTTTAGCCACTTCTAGAGCGCTTATTGATGTTTTTGATGGTAAATTAGTTTTGCGAGTAGGAGAAGATGAAATCACTTTTCAAATTGGCAATACTATGAAATAATTGTTAGATAATGATGATTATTGCTATTTTTCTCATGGTATTGATAATGTTACGCCTTCTATAGATTCCAATTTTTATTGTAAAGATCCTTTAGAAATTTGCATTACAAACTTCTATCTAGAAGAAGAAAAAAATAAAGATATAGTTGAACATTTATTTTTTCTAGATAATAGTGTGGCGATGAATAGAACGACTGAATATAGTTTGATTACTCAAGGAGATCATGAAGCTCTTAAGAATAATACTAAGAATCCACCAACAGTAGAACTTAAAAAATTACCGGATCATCTTGAGTATGCATTCTTAGGAACTAATTCTTCTTATCCAGATATTATTTCATCTAATCTGTCTAATACTGAAAAAGATAAATTAATAACTGTATTGAAGAAATGTAAAGGTGCAATAGCATGGCAAATATCTGGCATAAAGGGTATTAATCCTAGTTTTTGCACTCACAAAATCCTTTTGGAAGAAAACTATAAATCTTCTATTCAACCGCAACGTAGGCTAATCCTGAATATGAAAGAGGTAGTCAAGGCGGAGATTGTTAAGTTGTTAGATGCTGGTATTATATACCCTATTTCGGATAGTTCATGGGTTAGTCCTGTCCAAATCGTTCCTAAGAAGGGTGGTCTAATAGTGGTAGCTAACGATAAGAATGAGTTAATTCCTACGCGAACGGTAACAAGTTGGTGTGTCTGTATTGACTATAGGAAATTAAATGACGCTACTAGAAAAGACCATTTCCCTCTGCCTTTCATTGACCAAATATTAGAACATTTGTCAGGACATTCCTATTATTGTTTTCTAGATGGACTTTCTATATACTTCCAAATTCCTATAACACCAGAATACCAGGAGAAAACAACATTTACTTGCCCATTCGGTACATTTGCCTATAGACGTATGGCTTTCGGGTTATGTAATGCACCCGCCACTTTTCAAAGGTGCATGCTAGCCATCTTTAACGAATATGTTGAGGATATCATGGAAGTATTTATGGATGATTTTTCTATTTTTGGCGACTCGTTTAATCTATGTTTGGAGAATTTAGAGAAAGTTCTTAGGAGGTGTGAGGAGACTAACCTAGCGCTTAGTTGGGAGAAATGCCATTTCATGGTCAAGGAAGGGTTAGTGCTTGTCCATAAAATCTCAAGCCAAGGAATCCAAGTAGATAGAGCGAAAATTAAGACCATCAAAAAGTTACCACAGCCAACCTCAGTCAAGGCAGTGAGAAGTTTCTTAGGACATGCGGGATTTTACCGACGGTTTATTAAATACTTCTCTAAAATAGCTAAACCACTTACCAGACTGTTAGAAAAAGACACACCTTTCATTTTTGAACAAGAGTGTCTACATGTCTGAGTTTTTAAAAAAGAGATTAATTAATTCTCCTATTATGATCGCACCCGATTTTAATAAACCATTTGAGATCATGTGTGACGCTAGTAGTTTCGCGGTAGGGGCTGTTTTAGGACAACACCGAAACAAACACTTTCATCATATATATTACGCTAGCAAAACACTTAATAATGCGCAGGAGAATTATATAACTACAAAAAAAGAACTCCTAACAGTGGTATTCGTCTTCGATAAATTTAGATCTTATTTAACATTATCTAAAGTGATAGTATATACCAATCACTCTGCCCTAAGATATTTATTAGCCAAGGTGGAAGCCAAGCCTCGGTTAATCCGTTGGGTTCTCTTATTACAAGAATTTGATTTAGAAATTAGGGATAAACGAGGGGCAGAAAATTTAGTGGCAGAACATCTTTCACGCTTAGAAAATCCACTACGATCAATGTTAGATGAATCTGAAATTTCTGATACATTTCCTGAGGAATCACTATTTGCCATATCTACAAATATACATCTTGATTATCCATGGTTTGTGGATTATGCAAACTATTTTGTAGCTAAGGTTCTTCCAAAAGAATTTTCATATCAGCAGAAAAAGAAATTTTTCTCTGATTTGAAATATTACTTTTGGGAGGACCCCTTTCTTTTTCGGATATGTGCAGATTCCGTTATACGAAGGTGTGTATCAGCGGAGGAAGGTTGGAAAATTTTGGAGCAGTGTCATTCAGGCCCTGTCGGTGGTCACTATGGAGCAAATCGCTCGGCAAAAAAGGTTCTTGATTCTGGTTTTTATTGGCCCCTTCTATTCAGGGATGCCCAAAGGCATGTACTTTCATGTGATTCTTGTCAGAAAGCAGGTAATATTTCTAAATTACACGAAATGCCACAAAAATATATTCTTGAATGTGAAGTATTCGATGTGTGAGGGATTGATTTTATGGGACCATTTCCAGTTTCTTTTGGGAATAAAAATATTTTAGTAGGTGTGGATTATATATCGAAGTGAGTTGAAGCACAAGATTTGCCTACTAATGATAGTAGGGTAGTAGTATGATTTTTAAAATCCTTATTTGCACGATTTGGCACACCACGTGCACTTATTAGCGATAGGGGTTCACATTTCTGTAATTTGCAGTTAGATAAAGTATTGGAAAAGTATGGAGTTACACATAGGATAGCCACTCCTTATCATCCGCAATCTAGTGGTCAAGTTGAAGTTTCCAATAGCGAGCTTAAGAGGATCCTAGAAAAATCTATAGAAGGGAATAGGAAGCAGTGGTATAGAAAACTTAGCGATTGTTTGTGGGCATATAGGACCGCCTTCAAAACACCTATAGGGACCACCCCCTTTAGATTAGTCTATGGCAAATCCTGTCACCTGCCTATAGAATTAGAACACAAGTCATATTGGGCGATACGTTCTTTAAATTTTGGTACTAATTCTATAGGAGGCAAACGTAAACTTCAACTTAGCGAGTTAGATGAATGGAGAACCGTGGCTTATGAGAACTCCCAGATTTATAAGGAGAAGACCAAGCTATTTCATGACCGTCACCTTCCCAAACCCAAGACATTTCAGAAAGGTGACCAAGTTCTCCTTTTTAATTCCCGTCTTTGTTTAATCCCAGGCAAGTTAAGGTCTAAGTGGTCCGGACCCTTCAAGGTTAAAGAAGTCTTCCCCTACGACACCATCGAACTTACTCATCCTGAGAAGGGAGATTTTAAGGTTAATGGACACCGACTGAAGCCTTATTATGGTGAGCTCCCTAAAGACTTCGCTCGTCAAGAGACCTGCCTCCGTCTAGATTAGGATTATGAAAAATATAGTAATATTCATAAGTTCTAAATTTTTTAGTATAAGTATAGTTATAAGAAAAAAATTTACGTTATAAAAATAAAAACATTTCTGTAATTAATTTCACCTAAAGAAAAAAAATTTGAATCTTGGAAGTGCACACGGGTCACCACACGCCCGTGTGGGTGGCCATGTGCTCATCACAGCATCAGGCCCAGCCGTGTCACTTAAATCTAGAAAAGGATGATTTCACCCCGAGCACAGCACGGGTTCACACCAGCCCGTGTGTATGGCCGTGTCTCTTCGCTCGACGATCGTCGAGACCACTATGTCGACACATCCGACATGCCCGTGTCGGATGGTACACGCCTGTATCGCGTGTCACCTACCAACCAGTGTATTTTAAATGCGCTGTGCCAGATCAGACACGGGTCCACATACGGCCGTGTTGTGGCCCATTTCCGCCTGCCGCGCTGTCTCCTATCAGTTTGACCGCACGGCCCCCCACAACACGTGTTTCACGAGGCTGAGATTCCTCAACATGGGTACGCACACGCCCATGTGCGGACCCGTGTTCGCCTACTATATATAGGGGTCGTGTTCTTTCCTTCCTTTCCATCTCCTGAGTACAGCCAAGCCACCCATTTCTTCCAATACCAGAGCTCGGCTTGAGTATTCTTTGCCTCCACAATTCGCGGATTCGCCTCCTCTACTCAATCTTCCCTCTGTGGTAACCATTTTTTTAATTATGATTTTACTGTACTTCTGCCCCTCCTCCGCTCTTTTCTCCACGTTCTCACTCCCCCATTTCCATTTTCAAACTAAATATAACAAAAATATTTTACCTTTCTCCATAGATAATGTCTTTTGGAAGAGGCCAAGGCGGTCTCCGTCATCGACCGGAGCTTCAGGCTCTATCTATGGAGCAGCGCGACGCTCCTGTACCGCTAGTGTTCACCGATCCTACGCATTCCGCCCGTTACAACCGCCTCCAATCAAAAATATTTCAAGACATCCGCACCATTGATTTGAGTGTATTAGAAGATATAAACTTATTGGGAGATGTCCGGGAATTAATTTCTGTATTGGGTTGGGAGCAATTCTTTGCGATAGAAGAGTTAGGCTTCAAGGAACTCACACTCGAGTTTATGTCCTCATTTTACTTAAATATTAGGCATAATCTGATTGATTCTGATCGCGAGCACGAGGGGATCATCTCCTTTCGAGTAGGGGGCACCTTTTACACACTTACCCTGCTATAGTTCACCCAATACCTAGGGGTGTATGAGGCATCTTTCCCCTTTAGTGTCGCTTACTCTGACCTTCATTTCAACCTCCCCTCTCGCGATCTTGCCGGCGGTATCAGGGCTCGGCTCACTTTTGACCTTAGTCCATATGTGGCCAAGAGGTCAAAGGCATCCCAATTATATTCCCCCGCCCTCCATTACATTCTCCATCTCCTGAGCCATACTTTGAGCAGCCGGGGCGAAAGCTCCGGCGTTGTCAGTCGACAGGACTTGCTGTACCTCTATAGCATGTCGTCACGTTATCCTCTGCACCTAGGCTTCCTACTCGCCCAGTTCATCCTCCACCAGGCTGACACCCCTCGCATAGGGTCTATGTGTGTAGCACCCTACATCACTCGCCTGGTGAAGAACATGGGCATCTTATCAGCCCTCCCCCTGATGACTGTGGTCGCGAAGACCGTGCCCATCACGATGGACAGCCTTCGATCCCTCCGCCTCATCACCGCCCATTAGGGCCGGGAGGCATCACATATTCTATTGCGAGGCATGGGCCGCAAGCGCAGGACGATAGTGACGACGAGGTGGATCCTGACCTCGATGTGCCTCTGGTACCTCCTCCCCATTCCATTTATGATCATGGAGAGTCTTTTGTTGCTCCCCCTCCACCTCGTTCGCGGTATTCGCGGGAGTTCCGGCAGTTCTTCGACACCAAGCTCTCGCCGTGCTTACAGCAGATCGAGGCGGCTCAGACGTGGACGGAGGACCTCCTCATCCAGATCAGGGACCACTTGGGGATCGCCCCTAGAGAGCCGGCAGCTCCTGGCCAGCCACACTTCCCAGATGACCAACCGCCTTACTTTTGACATGTATCTGTGTATTGTAGTATTTCTTTATTTATATTGATGTATTTCAGTTATTATATATGATTTCATGTCCGCTCCTGGTTCCTTCATATACTCTTCTATTTTGATGATAGCAATTTCTTTTTATTATTTTTAATGAAATTACTATTTCAGCACTTTACATTGCAATGAGGACATTGTAAATTCTAAGTCTGGGGGTTGATGTTCTTTCTTCCATTTTATAATTGTTGTGATGAACATGTTTACAACTGATAATAATTTTGCTATCATAACACTCAAGTTAACGATACCCCCTAAGAAAAAAAAATTTCATTGACTTTTGCTACTCTTTTAAGCTCTCATTATTCATTCAGTTGGGATTATCACTATTTAATTTAACTTCGCACGCTGATTAAAATAAATTAATGTAGACTCATAGAAGTTTCAACTTTGTTGATTCGTAATTAAGTATAGAAATACATTAGCTTAATTTTCTCTATATAATTTATTGTTAAAATTAATCCTCTATATTATTAACTATCAATCACTGTATTTTAGAAAATATAATTATCTATAGAAATGTGAGTCGATGAGTGTAACATTTCTATAATTTGGTATTGGGGAATAAAAATGAAAGATACCCTTTATTGATGTCTAGCACTTACCCTCTAGCGATCCTCAAAACTGTTGCATAAGTTAACTAGTGAGGGCGGAAATGACTTAGGCCTCCTTTTGGATAGCTTGAGCCTTGCAAACCTAAAACCTTAAATATTATATCCTTGCACACCCAATTTGGACCTAATCCCTATCCTTTTGAAACTCTACCACTAAAAGTCACAAAGGCCAAATCCTTACCTATTAGCACACCTATCATTGAGCTCTTCATGGAATGAGTTTGTTCGTAGTGATATGTGGCCTGAGTGTATGTATTTTTGCACCCCCTCGGAATGATCCCTACTATAAACCCAAAAAAGGAAGAAAAAAAAGAAGACATAGTGATACGTGGCCTGAGTGCATGTATACTTGCACCCACTCGGAATGATCCCTACTATGGCCCTTGGTTAAGAAGAATAAATATTTAGAGTATCCTTCAAAAATGTGTGAAAGTGAGTTAGATCTGATATACTCTAGAGGGGGGGTGAATAGAGTATGGTGCTTTCTTAAAACTTTTACAACAGTTGTTGTATTCTAATGTGAATAGGGAAGCAAACCTATCCAATCACAGAGCAACCTAGTCATAAAACAATCACAGCCAGAAACAAAAATAAAGACAAGCAACCAGAAGACACAAGGAGCTATAGTGGTTCCCCAATCAACCTGGGTACATCCACTCTTCTACCACCCTAGATAGGAATCCACTGCAGGATGAGTTGATCAGGTGTCCTGGGCACCAATGAGCTTTTGGTAAGGTGCTCAAAAACCAAACCAGATTTTTTGATAAGGTGTCTTGCCACCAATGAGCTTTTGATAAGGTGCTCAAAAACCACACACAAACGTTTGAAGGGAGTTTGAAAAACCTTTTACAGAGGTGGGGATGAGAGAGTGATGGAAGTCTTCTCTTTCTCAAAGCAGCTGAGAAGACTATGTGGATATTGATATTGTCAAAGCTCCCCCTGAGATCTGTAGTTGTTCAGGAATTGAAGCTTTGCAGTAGGGTGATAGGCCTTCAGAAAATTGATCTCCAACAAATGATGATTTCAGCAACAGCTGAAATGTGAGGTGTCTAGAGTCTTGAATGTTGATGGCCTTGAACACTTGAATCATAAGAGATCTGAAGATATCAGTTTTTGTTGATCTCCTTTGAATGTGTGTTCTTGTATGACTCTTGAGACAGAGAATGTCTACAACACTCTTTCCTTTTCTTATGTAATAGTTGGTGTTGTGAAAGATGTTGTTGCAGAAGAAGTTTTGTAGAGAATGAATATTGCAGAATATGTATCTCTCCTTGTTCTTCTTCCTGTGCATGGAATTCAAAAATCTTGTCTTTTATTCCCTTTTTCTCTGAATAGAAATGATCCACTGACAAGATAGCCGTTGGACTGTCATTAAATGACTTCCTTAATTGCTTTTGTCTTCTAAAGGAAAGTCCAATAAAACATTCCTTGATAATTCCTTGAAACTTGCTTCAGATTAAATGAAAACGGCTACAAGATCTTCTGAATTAAATGCTGATAATAATTCTTCAACTGTCTGAATTTGAATTTTGAAAAACATTTAACTCTTCAGAAAAGCATCGAACTGAGCTCCACTATCGTCGATCTAAGCTCAGAGATTTGGATTTAGACAGAATCAGAGATCGTCGATCTGAGCTCAAATATCGTCGAACTGAGCTCAGAGATTGAGAACCAAACTGGAGTCAAGATCGTCGAACTGAGCTCGAAGATCGTCGAATGGAGTTCGACCACTTTGATGAAGTTGAGCTCAGAGATCGTCGAATGGAGTTCGACGACTCGTCGAAGTGAGCTCAACGATCATCGAATGGAGTTCGACGATTCGTCGTACTGAGCTCGACGAAATGACATAGTTTCCAGATTGAAAAACCTTGGTCTTGAGGGCAGCTTCCAAACCTAACTACTAACCCTTAGACTCAATTCTAATTGACCTTTAGATCTATACAATGAGGTCAAAACAGGTTCCTAAGAGACATAGTGATCCTGACCCAAATTAGTAATAGGGTGTTCCAACAATCTCCCCCTATTTTGGTTAGGATTACTATTTACAGACATTTGAGAAAATAAAAGCAACATTCAAAACAACAATACAGAAATGCAATAAACAAAGCATTGCAGAATCATAGATATAACTCAGATAGATCACAAAACAGCAAAAATTGTCACCTTACAGAGTTATTCCTTCTCCTTGCTCTTTATAAGTTTAATCTCTCTATTTGGATTAAGAGCTTCCTTCTTTGATCTTCTGTCATCAGCTGCACCTAGAGACGTTTGTTGTTTAGGCCTTGGTACTACAGCTTCAGGGTGCAGCTTCATGTAGCTTTCAGAATCAAAGAACTTGCTGGAGGAGTATCTTTCCAGTTCCTTTTTCCTTTGTTCAGATAAGGTAGTAATGCTGGAGGTGTCTTTGCCTTGCTTTCTGGCTTTCTTGATCTGGTCCAGAGCAGCTAACTCTTTCATCCTAGCTGTCCAAGAAGTTGGATTATTCTCTGGATCCTCAAAAGGCACTGGAGGCTCATATCTATTGGAGGGATTATCTAGAGGAGCTCTGGAGGAGACTAATTCTTTCAACTTATAAGGAAATGGACCTGAAGTAGTATCAGATGAACCTGGTCCTTCCCTTGAGTATGGGTGCTGTCTGGAATAACCTTTTGAATAAACTTGAAGTTCTCTTTGGTTGCCTCTGTAGCTTCCTCTCCTTGATTGATAGCCTCTGGATTGGCTTCCCCTATGTTGAAATCTTCCATGAGGCTGATAGGGGGTTTGACTTCTGGCAGAGGGTTGAGATGCAGAGCTACCACTTGCACCTGCACCTGGTGAAGGAGGAGGAGGAGGATGATGAAACTGAGAAGATCCTTTGTCATATTTTATTTTCTTTTTCATAGCCTTTAATTGATTCTTGGAATATTGCATCCAGTGTTCTGTTATAGGGCAGTCATGCAGAATATAGTAAGGTATGTCATTTTTATCTTTGACTTTAGCTGGAGGAACTCTTTGCATTGCCTTGCTTCTTTCTTTTCTTTTCCTTGCTATAGTAGCTGAGGAATCATCAGAATCAGTTCTGAACTGATCACTTTCAGAGCTTTGTTCATCATATAAAGCATCAATCCTTTTCAGATAATCTTTCTGTTGTTGGGTTGGAGCAGAGGTAACAGTAGTGATAGCAATTGTAGCAGCAGCAGTAGATACAGCAGATACAAAACTTTTAGGAGCAACACTCTTAGAAGATACAGCAGCAGTAATAACATCAGTAACTGGGGCAGTAGCAGATTCAGAGAAAACATTTTCAGATACAAAAACATCAGCAGGGGCAACATCAACAGTGATAGCATGCTCAAAGTCATATGCCTCTGTCATATGTATATCCTTAAAAACTAAATCATCAGTAGTATCATCAATAACAGCAGTAGGGGCAGCAGCAACAGAACCAGCAGCATAAACTGAATTTACAAAGGAATGTATAACACTGGTGTCACAGCTTGAAATAGGCACAATGGCCTTGTAGAGGTCTTCAGATTGCTGGACTACAGTGTTCTCTGTAAGACAGTTGAAATATATATAATCAAACTCTGATAAAAGTGACCTGAGGTCCACTGAGAAAACTGTAATCTGAGGTGGTGTTGAAGCTTGAGCTTGAGTTGAAGTAACAGCAGTAGTAGCAGTAGGCAATCTAACATCTTTATGAGGAATCTCCCCCTGCCTAGATTCAGAGATAGCTGGATCAAGGCACCCAAAGGAAGGGATTGCCTGAGGAGGAAAGATGGAGGAGAGCTTGGCAGATAGGTCTGCAACTGACTTGAAGAGTGGAGCCAAGGAGGTCTCCAACAGAAGTGAGAGCCTGGGAGCTATCAGCTCATACAGTTTGTCAGCTAAGGTTGGAATATCTACATGCTCAGTAGGGACTTGAGCAGAGGTAGAGAATGAAGGTGGAGCAGCTGGAGATGTTGGTGGAGAGTTGGTGTATGGGGGGAAGAAAGGTTGAGATGTGGGGATTGTTGAAATTGAAGAGAGTGGAATGGAAATAGAAGGTGAGAAGGAGGGTTGAGCAATGATATCTTGTAGTAGCTGTTGATATGATGTGGATGAAGAGGGTAGATCAGGAGGGGATGAAGGTGAATTATCCATAAAAGAATCATCTATCAGATTGAATGATGGAATGTGAGATGATGTGGCAAGATCTGGTTGAGGGTAGTGATGTAGAGGGTTCAAGATTTCTTCTGTGAGTGTAGGGATTGGAGATGGAATTGAAGTAGGAGATGGGCTGGAAATAATGATAGTGGATGGAATTTAAACGGTGGAGGTGACTGGTGGAGATGAAATAGGAGGTGGAGAAGCAGCAGGCAAGTCTTCTGCAGGGGCAGAGACTTGAGGGGAAGAGACTGTAACAGTCCTTGTGCCTGCAGCTGCAGAGGACCTGCTGGGCTTCACTATCTGTCTGTCCCACTTGCCAAAGAGGGCACATGAGAGCCTCTTATAGGTATTGATGTGCATCCCAGTTGATACAAGCAGGGCAGGGCATCTGTTTTGGAGAAACAGCTCTAATATCCTTCCATAATTCACAAAATTCTTATTTATCCTTTTCTTAATCAGATCAAAGAAAATCTCTCCCCAGTTTAAATATTTCTTATCCACTAGGGCACCCATCAAACACAGCTGATACCTGGAGATGGTATCATGGGCTGAATGTTTGGCCAACAGAACTTTTCCCACAACATCAGCTAAAAACCTGTACTCAATAGCCAAATTCTTTTTCAGCAGCTTGCTAGGGTTTGCATCAGAATGACCCATTCTATCAAGCATGGTAGAAAATTCTTCTCCAGACATTTCAACAGAATCTCTTCCAGAATTTAATTTAAAAACCTCTATCAGAATAGTAGGTGTCAGAGGTACCTGGGTTCCAGAAATTGATCCAATCACTGTATTGTGGTCCTGGTTATGGGCAGTATACACCCACTCCTTGATTTCATCTGCAGCAGTTTTATTCTGGTAGACATGATAGCAACAAGCTTTTGTTCCTTGAACATTTCTAGAATGTCTTGGAAGATTTGATCACTGGTGCTGAAAAAATCCATGTTAATATCGAATCCTACATCAAATTTCATGGCTGCCAGAACGGCGACGGAGACGGCCATGGTTTCCTGCAAACAATAAACAACCAAACGACCAAGTGTAGAGATGTTTGGAGGAAAAGAGAAAATTTGCAGAGAGATTGAAAGCGCAAAAGGAGAACGACGGCCGAAAATGAATTTTATATTAGAGTTCGACGCAGAAAATGAAAGATCGTTGAACTCAGTTCGACGATCGGGGCTTCTAAAGGAATCTGAAAGGTCTTCAATATCGTCGATCTCCGTTCGACGATATTGGAGAGCGTCGAGCTCCGTTCGACGATAGTTCAGAAAACAAAATCGTCGAGCGCCGTTCGATGATCGTTGACCTGGAGAGATAGTTGAGCACTATCTGAGAAGCGCTGAACTCTGATCGACGATTTCGAAAAGCGTCGATCTCCATTCGACGATCGGGGGGAAAATCGTCGAGCGCAGTTCAGAGACCAGAAACACTCTAGACACTAGAAAAATTAAGATGTTTGCCTAGTCTTGGTCAATTTTTAGAGTTTTAAAATCTTGGAACTTATTTTAAACTTCCTCCATCTAACATTCCTAACTGATTTAGGAAGAAGGTGTGTTTCTTTTCATACAACGGCTTGGTGAAAATATCTCCCCTTTGCAAATCAGTTGGGATATATTGAAGTTCAATTTTATTCTTATCAACATTATCCCTTAAGAAGTGATGCCTAATTTCTATGTATTTTGTCCTACTATGGAGGACTGGATTTTGAGCTATAGAAATAGCACTGGTATTATCACAAAAGATTTTAGACTTCTCTAAGTTGTAGGCCATAGTCTAGGAGTTGGTTTTGAATCCACAATATTTGTGAACAACAACTACCTGCAGCCATATATTCAGCTTCAGCAGTTGAAGTTGACACAGATGTTTGTTTCTTGCAAAACTAAGAGACAAGTCTGTCACCAAGAAACTAACAAGTTCCACTGGTGCTTTTCCTGTCAATTCTGCATCCAGCATAATCAGCATCAGAAAATCCAGTTAAGTCAAATGCTGAATCTTTTGGATACCAGAGACCAAGATTTGGACAACTTTTAACATACTTGAGAATCCTTTTAACTAATGTTAGGTGTGACTTTCTAGGGTTCACTTGGAATCTAGCACATATACATGTAGCAAACATTATGTCTGGTCTACTAGCTGTAAGGTACAGTAAAGAGCCAATCATTGCTCTATATGTTGTCTGATCAACAGGTTTCCCATGTTCATCAGCATCCAATACAGCATTAGTAGGCATAGGTGTTTTCATACAAGATGCTTCAGACATACCAAATTTCTTAACCAATTCTTTTTCATACTTGGTTTGAGAAATGAATATGCCTTTAGCATGTTGTTTGACTTGCAATCCTAGAAAGAAGGATAGCTCACCCATGCTACTCATTTCAAATTTAGAATGCATTAGGTTGGAGAACCTTCTGCACAAATTTGAATCAGTAGAACCAAAGATAATATCATCTAGATAGATCTGTACTAGTAGGGTATGGGACTTATGTGTTCTAATGAAAAGAGTTTGGTCTACTCTACCCCTTATAAATTCAATTTTCAGGAGAAAGCATGCTAGGGTCTCATACCATGCTCTAGGAGCTTGCTTGAGACCATATAATGCTTTATTCAATTTAAAAACATAATCAGGATGGGTTGGAGAGATAAAACCTGGAGGTTGTCTGACATAGACTTCTTCTTTGATGTCTCCATTGAGAAATGCACTCTTTACATCCATCTGGTATACTTTGAAACCTTTATGTGCTGCATATGCTAAGAAGATTCTAATAGCCTCCAACCTTGCAACTGGTGCAAAAGTCTGGTCATAATCTATGCCTTCTTCTTGAGAGTACCCTTGAGCAACTAGCCTTGCCTTGTTCCTTATAATTACTCCTTGATCATCCAATTTGTTTCTGAACACCCACTTTGTTCCAACAATGGAGTGATCGTTAGGCTTTGGTACTAGTTCCCAAACTTTGTTCCTCTCAAATTAATGCAACTCTTCTTGCATTGTCGTGATCCAGTGTGGATCTTGCTCTGCATCTTGAATGGATTGAGGTTCAATTTGAGATAGGAAGCAAGTGTGCAACAGGTTTTGGTTGACCTGATTTCTGGTTTGCACACCAGCTGAGATGTCTTCAATTACTTGGGAAATTGGATGGTCTCTTGATATTACTAAATCAACAGGGGGTGTTGATTATTCACCAACCTGTGTTGTTGTTTTCTCTTGTGGTACAACAACTGGCTCTTCAAGAAGTTTCTCTTCATGATGTTGAATGTCTTCTTCATCCTCACTGCTTTCATCATTTTGAGTAATTTGTAATCTGTCCAAGTCTTCAGCAAGAGAATATACCTGCAAAGTTTCTATGGTAGAAGTGTTCTTCTCCTTGAAAGACATGTTAGTTTCATCAAAAGATATGTGAACAAATTCTTCAATTTTAAGAGTTGATTTATTATAAACCCTATAAGCCTTACTGATCATGGAGTATCCCAGAAATACTCCTTCATCAGCTTTAGCTTGAAATTTTGTTAAATACTTCTTGTCATTATTGTGTATATAGCAAATACAACCAAAAATTCTAAAATAATCTACTTTAGGTTTCTTCCCTTTGAGTAATTCATACGGAGTCTTACCCTTTAGTTTATGTATTAAACTTCTGTTCAGCACATAATTGGAGGTGTTCACTGCCTCTGCCC
This sequence comes from Platanthera guangdongensis, assembly GCA_039583875.1. Classification (NCBI taxonomy): domain Eukaryota; kingdom Viridiplantae; phylum Streptophyta; class Magnoliopsida; order Asparagales; family Orchidaceae; genus Platanthera; species Platanthera guangdongensis. Next base: position 141,329,731 of record CM077148.1, read on the forward strand.
AAAAAGATAGAGGAAGGTGAGCATCTGACAACAATGTAGTGGCAGATTCAATAAGGGTTCTATTTTTCCTTTCAGCTACCCCATTTTGTTGAGGAGTTCTAGGAGCTGAGAAAGTATGTCTGATCCCTTCACTCTGACAGAACTCTTGCATAAGAATAGAATAAAACTCTGTCCCATGATCACTTTTGATCAGGGCAATGTGAGTATTGAACTCAGTCTATATGCATTTGAGAAACTCTGTCAAACACTTAAAGTTATCAGACTTCTTCCTCAGAAGGAACACGCATGTGAATCTTGAGAAGTCATCTACAACTACTAAAGTGTAAGATTTCCCTCCTAAGCTTTGTACTGTAATGGGTCCAAATAGATCCATGTGTAACAGATACAAAATCCTAGGTGAATCACTCTTATTAAGTGACTTGAAACTATTTTTAGTTTGCTTGCCTAATTGACAAGCCCTGCAGAGTCCTTCCTTCTTGTAGGGGCCAGAAGGTAGTCCTCTAACAAGGTTCTCCTTGAATAGCCTAGCAATGGTTCTAAGGTTTATATGCCCTAGTCTCTTATGCCATAAAACATTAGGTCTACTAACAGAATTAAACAGGTAAATGTCTACATTGTTGAAAGAAAATCTACTAAGCAGATGTTACCTTTCCTTTTATCTGTCAACATAGTTATGTTGTCCTTTGACTTGATCTTGCATAAGGCTTTGCTGAAAGTCACCTGGTAGCCTTCATCACATAGCTGACTGATACTGATCAAATTATGCTTCGGTCCTTCCACATAGGCTACTTTCTTGAATGTGACTGTGCCAATTTAAATTGCACCATATCCTTTTGTCAGTCCAAAGTTTGAATCACCAAATATGACTTTGGGTCCAAGCTTGGCTTTAAAGGATGTGAGGTTGTCCTTGTTTCCTGTCATGTGCTTTGAGCACCCACTATCCAAATACCATTGCTGGTTTGATGTTGGATAGGTCTTCACCTGCACATAAAATAATTCACTTGTTTTTGACCCAGTTTACCTTGGGCCTAGGTTGATAACCTTTAAACTCAGAAATAAATGACATCCCTGGTTGACTCTTATAACCTTCAGGATGATATCTCCTTGGAGGTATTATCCATTCAGTATAAGGGTTAAGACTTTGGGATGAAGGACACCTAGAATTGGATTTTGATTTGCCCTTGAAGGAATTTCCAAAGCTCTGATCTCTGTTCGACGATCGTTGAGCTGCGTTCGACGATCTTGGGTCAGATCGTCGAGCTCCATTCGACGGTCGACAGTGGTAGAGTTCAGGAATTAGAGATCGTCGACCTGAGTTCGACGATTTTTCCTGAGATCGTCGATCTGCGTTCGGCGATCGTCGAGCTCCGTTCGATGATTTCTGCTAGAACTTGGTTTTCTTAGGCAGATCAGAATTCTTCCTAGCTACCTCTACAACTCCCTTCCCTTTATCAGAGATAAATTTAATTGGTGTTGTTAGAACTATAGGTTGGCTGGATGAAGCACCCAAGCCCAGCGTACTATTGAATCTAGAGTTCACTGTGCTTGTGATGTCCATTAGCTTGATGCTTCTCCTATTAAGGGATTCTTCAAGCTTTTTGGCCTCTGATAGTTCACTTTTCAGTGAAGCTACCTGCTCCCTACAACACTCCAACTCCTTAGAGAGTTTGAGGTTTTCTGATTTTAAGGAATTGTGTTTAGACAATTGATTTCTGAGAGAGATAATTTCCTTCTCAGATTTTAATAAGTCTAAGCACAGTGCTTTAAATTCATACTTAAAGTCCTCAGAATTGAAATCAAAAGAACTAATTACCTGGTCCTCTTCAAGTTGAGTCTCTGAGTCTGACTCTGACTCTTCTGCATCTGAATTGTGTTGAGAGGCATTGATTGCCATCATGCAGAACTCCTTCTCTTCAGCATCATCTTCATCATCACTGGAGCTGGATGAAGCTTCAGATTCTTCTTCTGTTTCACTCCAAGATTCAGCAACAAATCCCTTCCTTGTGTGTTTGTTCTTACTGAAGGAGGGTTTGCCATTGCCATTCTTCTTGAAGTCCTTGTCTTTTCTTCTTTCTCTCTTATCCTTTCTGTCCTTATTTTTGTTCTCTGGACAGTCAGGCATAATGTGGTCTGGTTTCCTGCAACCAAAGCAAACAATTTCTTTATTATTTGATCTATCATACCTTGGCTTGTCATGCTCTTTGTACGATCTCTTCCTGAAGTCTTTCCTGGCCATCTTGTAAAATCTTTTAGCCAGTAGACTAAGCAGCTCATCATTGCATGTGACTTTATCTTCAGGCTGATCTTCAGTGGCTTTAAAAGCTATTGTCTTTTCCTTTCTTGTGACTGGTGAGACAGCCTTCTGCTCTTCTTCTCTGTTCTTAATGAGCAGCTCATAAGACTTGAGCTTGCCCAAGAGAGCTTCTGTTGTAATCTCATTCAGACTTCTGGCATCCTTGATTGGCCAGATTCTTGAGTCCCAAGTGCTTGGGAAGCACATTAGGATTTTGTCATTTAGCTCGGTCAATGAGATCTCCTTGTCCAAGGTTTTCAGCTCATTGACTATGAGACTGAGTCTGTTATGCATTTCAGCTACTGACTCAGCTTCTCCTTTCTTGAAATTCTCATATTGGGATATGAGGTGGGATCTCCTTTCCTTTCTTTCATCAGCTGATCTTGAGACTATTTCAGAGAGCTTATCCCAGATTTCCTTTGCTGAATTACATTCAGCCACCTTTTGTAAAATGTCATCAGACATAGTCTGGGCTAAGATATTCATAGACTTTGCATCTGCTACTTTCCACTTCTTGATATCAGCATCTGTTCCTGATGGAGGTGGAACAGCATTTATGCTTGTGTTCTCTGGAGGTCTTGGACAAACTGTCAAAACAGAATTAAAAATGTCCTCATCAATAGAATTCATGTAGAGTCTAATCCTTGCTTTCCAAAGTGCAAACTTAGATAGATTGCACACTGAAGGTCTGGTGCTAGCATAATCTTTGTTTTGGGCCATGATTTGTGAGGAAATAATTCTAATAACAAAAACAAAACAAGCAGATCTAACTAGGGATCTTTGGGTTCAGGTGTTAGCCTGTGCAACCACTGAGATGTGGTATTTTTAACCAACCTCGCTCTGATACCAATTGAAAGTGAGTTAGATCTGATATACTCTAAAGGGGGGGGTGAATAGAGTATGGTGCTTTCTTAAAACTTTTACAACAGTTGTTGTATTCTAATGTGAACAGGGAAGCAAACCTATCTAATCACAGAGCAACCTAGTCACAAAACAATCACAGCCAGAAACAAAAATAAAGACAAGCAACCAGAAGACACAAGGAGCTATAGTGGTTCCCCAATCAACCTGGGTACATCCACTCTTCTACCACCCTAGGTAGGAATCCACTGCAGGATGAGTTGATCAGGTGTCCTGGGCACCAATGAGCTTTTGGTAAGGTGCTCAAAAACCAAACCAGATTTTTTGACCAGGTGTCTTGCCACTAATGAGCTTTTGATAAGGTGGTCAAAAACCGCACAGAAACTTTTGAAGGGAGTCTGAAAAACCCTTTACAGAGGTGGGGATGAGAGAGTGATGGAAGTCTTCTCTTTCTCAAAGCAGCTGAGAAGACTATGTGGATATTGATGTTGTCAAAGCTCCCCCTGAGATCTGTAGTTGTTCAGGAATTGAAGCTTTGCAGTAGGGTGATAGGCCTTCAAAAAATTGATCTCCAGCAAATGATGATTTCAGCAACAGCTGAAATGTGAGGTCTCTGGAGTCTTGAATGTTGATGGCCTTGAACACTTGAATCACAAGAGATCTGAAGATATCAGTTTTTTATTGATCTCCTTTGAATGTGTGTTCTTGTATGAATCTTGAGACAGAGAATGTCTACAACTCTCTTTCCTTTTCTTGTGTAATAGTTGGTGTTGTGAAAGATGTTGTTGCAGAAGAAGTTTTGCAGAGAATGAATATTGCAGAATATGTGTCTCCCCTTGTTCTTCTTCCTGTGCCTGGAATTCAAAAATCTTGTCTTTTATTCCCTTTTTCTCTGAATAGAAATGATCCACTGACAAGATAGCCGTTGGCCTGTCATTAAATGACTTAATTAATTGCTTTTGTCTTCTAGATGAAAGTCCAATAAAACATTCCTTGATAATTCCTTGAAACTTGCTCCAGATTAAATGAAAACGGATACAAGATCTTCTGAATTAAATGCTGATAATAATTCTTCAACTGTCTGAATTTGAATTTTGAAAAACATTTAACTCTTCAGAAAAGCGTCGAACTGAGCTCCACTATCGTCGATCTGAGATCAGAGATTTGGATTTAGACAGAATCAGAGATCGTCGATCTGAGCTCAACTATCATCAAACTGAGCTCAGAGATTGAGAACCAAACTGGAGTCAAGATCGTCGAACTGAGCTCGAAGGTCGTCGAATGGAATTCGACGACTTTGATGAAGTTGAGCTCAGAGATCGTCGAATGGAGTTCGACGACTCGTCGAAGTGAGCTCAACGATCGTCGAATGGAGTTCGATGATTCGTCGTACTGAGCTCGACGAAATGACTTAGTTTCCAGACTGAAAAACCTTGGTCTTGAGAGCAGCTTCCAAACCTAACTACTAACCCTTAGACTCAATTCTAATTGACCTTTAGATATATACAATGAGGTCAAAACAGGTTCCTAAGAGACATAGTGATCCTGACCAAAATTAGTAATAGGGTGTTCCAACAATGTGGGAACTATACTAATTGCAAGGTCTGGGGGTGTTTTTATAACACTAACGTATGTTAAGGTATTTTCCAACAAAAGGCTCAATCGAGATTTAGGTGTGAAAGAAAAGAAAACAAAACCCATTAAATCTATCTTTGATTAGCTCACCTATAATCTTCTATCCTAAGCCAAAAAGGCTACACCACAATACAAAGTCCTAAGGATCCGACCTCACTAATTCTAACTAGTGCCGTGGAGAGGGTGTGAAAAGGGTAAGCTCATGACTATCAATATGGGTACTTATAAATTTTGAAATACCAATACATATTTTATAGAGATTGTTATTTTCTCCTCACATTTGTCATAGATTATTATACCTTTATTTCTAGGAAAGAGTGAAAGATAGTTAAAAGATATATTGGAGGAATTTTAAGATAAATTTATGCTTAGAAACGTCTGCTAAACTATTTCCTATACGATTACATCATCAAAGTCCCATTTAAATTCATAGCAACCAGTGTGCGGAGATAAAATATTTATTGGTAACCCAAGTGTTTGAATTAGTTTTCTTAGGGACAAGCAAACATCTAAGTCTGGGGGTATTTGATGAGTGCGATTATGATAGGCCTTTTACTATCATAATTGTAATCATGTCCATTATTTTCTGCCTCCTTGTGTAGTAATTTTGCAAGATTAGTTGAGAAATTGTTTTATCATGAATAGGAGAGCACAGTTAGGATTTTTGCTTACTCCTTGTATTAAGCTATATATTTATCCTTTTATTTTTCTAATGCAGGTAGTGTCAACCAATGGAACTAAAAGTCTTGGAGCAAACAGATGAGTTCACGGAGTCAACATGGCTGATGACAGGACAAAAATTTGGCGCACACGGGTCGACACACGACCATGTTAATACCCGTGTCCTATGTGCCTTGGAGCTGAAGAAATTGGACGTAGGAGAGAGAGACTCACACTGGTAGGAACACGCCTATGTGCCTACCCGTGTCAAATTTGAACATGACTGCCGACCAACCCGTGTCTGAAGAATGTGAAGAACAACACGTTCGTGTCAGTACCCATGTCATGTGACATGGCCCACTACCAGACACGCCTATTTGTATGGAACCGCCTAGGAACCCTCAACACGGCCTGACACACGGTCGTGTTGGAACCCGTGTCCGACCTGTTTGTAAAGGGACTATATAATTCCTGTAGAAAAATTAGAGGAGAACTCTTGGATCATTTTGGAATTGGAGAACTTCTGGAGCATGAAGTGGAGAATCTAAGAGAAGGAGGATTTGAAGGGTATTTTGTATGCATTTAATTTTTCATTAATCCCTTTTAATCTTTCCTTTCTCTTGGTGATTCAACTTTGTTTATTTTTTAATTTGCATGAACTTATATTTGAACGATTTAGTAATCATGTATCGCTTTATTTACATCAAATTCGTGGTATTTTATTTGTATTTAGGCTTACAAACAAAGGGTTTCATTTCCATTATGGATTGCTTCTTTGCTTTACCTAATTTGCAAATTTATAGATTGAGAAATTGGTTGTTTGTGATGATATTTGTATGTACATATTGTGGTGTTAACTCTATTTGTGAATAAAACTCCATGATCGAGAGATATGTTGTTTGGAAAATTGGAATACAAGTAAATGGATTCATGGTATTTTAGAGATAAGGTTTCATGAATTTATGTAGTAATTAGGGTGCTTTACTTAATGTGAACTTGAGTGTTGTAAATTGTTCGAGAGAAAATTTAATAACTTAGGTTTAGGATTGGAATTGCTCGAGAGAGAATTTGATGAACGTTAACCTTTACATTACAAGGAATTTGATAGTCTTATTTTTTCATGATTACTAGAATTGAGTTAATAAATGAGTTTGTTCATGTAAAAACTCATAAGCTTCCTGCTTTTTACCATATTTACTTATCCAATATTGAATTATCCAAATATTTATAGTTAGGTCAATCTAGTTTAGATATCAATTTTACTTATAGGTATGATAATAGAGTGAGGGTGAGTACGAGTACTTGGAACGACCCTGTGGAATACGACACGAGATGTAGATTTCTCCTGTACTATGATTGATATGTGCACTTGCCTGAAAGTTAATTCAATCTAGCTTATGCCCATCTACATAGTTATACTAGAATTTAGAATGAAATCGCATTGAGTTATTACTTGTTAGCAAAGGAAATCATCAAGTGGATGTACCCAAGTTTTAGGGGAACCACTATAAAAATTCTTGTGTCATCTGTGATTCTCTCTCATTTTTATTGTGTGCTGCTTGCTGTGTAGTTTAGTTTGTATTTCTTCACTCTTTAATTACACTTATAAAGTATCATTATTTTACTTGTGTAATAAAAATCTGATAGGATTTTAAAACACTCTATTCATCCCCCCCCCCTCTAGAGTTAAACAATCTAACCTCGCAGGTGGTATCAGTGCATACCACCACTTTCAATTGGTATCAAAGCCAGGTTATCTTTGGTTTCAAAGATTCACATCTGAACCAAGATCCTCGTTAGATTATTTCTCCCTTCTTTAGTTTTTGTTATTATAACAATGGCACAAAATAAAGATTATGCTAGCACCAGACCTCTAGTCTCTAACTTAAATAAATTTGCAATCTGGAAGGCAAGAATCAAGCTATACATGAATTCTATTAATGAGGATATTTTCAACTCTATTTTGATAGGTCCTCCTTAACCTACAGCATCTACATCTACAGCAACTTCTAGCACTCATGTAGTTCTACCACCTGAGTGGACAGATGCTCAGAAGAAAGCCAAAATAGCTGATGCTAAAGCTATGAATATATTGGTTCAAACCATGTTAGATGATATCTTCCAAAAGGTGGCTGAGTGCACCTCTACAAAAGAAATCTGGGATTCTCTAAACCAGATGGTGGAAGGCTCAAAAGATGAAAGAAAGGATAGAATATCCCTCCTAATATCTCAAATAGAAAACATCAAGAAGGAGGATCTGAAATAGTGGCTTAGATGTATAACAGACACTTTTATGTGTAACAGACTTAGTGTTTGTTGGAACTGATGGACCTTAAATTTTCCTTGACTGAGATCAATGATAAGATCCTTGCATGTTTTCAACACTTGGGATTCCAGGATCTGGCCAATCAAAGAAGCAATCATAGAATGAGATTTCACTGCGCATCCTCTGGGGAATGTTCAAATCTTATGAGCAATTAATCAGACCAGATAGGTGAAGAGTAAAGGCCTCACGGAAACACATATAATGCCTAAGTGATTCATCTGGCGATATGCCATAGAGTGATGACTCCTTGCAACAATTTAAAAACTCCAGAAGATTTGTGTTGGGGACCATGAAGGTGTAAAACTGCCAAAGATGGGGGTGGAGGAGAAGGAGGTTGTTGATGTGGATCGCCGAGAGACTGTGGCTACTCCT